>JAHHFK020005954.1:0-575908 GCA_024533555.2 Aedes koreicus | reverse complement strand
CTATCCTCCGACGTCCATCCTCGGAGCCAGGCCAGCGCCTGCTTAGCTTCCTGTAGTTTGCCCTTTCCGGCCAGCCACACAGGACTTTCGGGAACCATGAACAGCAGAATGAACGAGATAACTGGAAGACAGGCACTGCATAGAGCTACTGTGCGCCACCGCAGGAAACTGCCCATGAGGAACTGAATCAGTACACCAAGGATAACGCACGTTGATCCCGTAGCCGCTAGCATGCCTCTGTATCGTGGTTGAGTGATCTCAGCAACGTAAGTTAGAACCTATGGAAAATGAAATCTCCAAATAAGTCATTACATTTAATTATATGCCTTTTTTCAGTTCAACATACCGGAGCTTCAGCCAAGCCCGCCACTGAAGCCGGCCAGAGCAAGACCGCAATACAGGAAATGAACATCTCCAGCCAGGTAGAATAGAATCCATGCAATTAACATCGGAATGTTAACTGATCTGTAACGATTGTTTTGTTTAATATGAAACATACTAATCAAACGTACTAACCCGCATAGCTCGTCGTCTTCCTATGGGTTGCGTTAGCATTCCGGAGAACAAACATCCTAACGGTACGCAGATGAGATTAATCGAACTAAGCCAAGATATTTCGCTCCTTTGCTGAGAGTGAAACCCCTTTCCATGCTAGGTCCACGACCTTCGCCTCCTTGAATTGCCGGAATGACGATGGTTGGAAATCCCAAGGTCATTCCTGCATCTAAGCAGCAGCACATTCTTGACACCAACTGCTAGAAATTGCGCTAAAGCTGATCGATTGGAAGTAACCACCGTCATCGTTGTAACTGGAGTTATCCTCATCGTCTTCATCACCGGCTAGCTTTCCAACATAGGCATTCCGGTTGCAATACTCCATACTACCATGAACCAAGCCGGGATGCGCATGATGCAACTGTGTCATGTATTCAGACAGTACATCTTTGTCACCAAAGCTGCTAACAGAGTTTTTCCGAATTGCCAAACCGTACGGGTCTCGATCTTTGAATTTTTCATCTCCGAAAACAAATTTGTTGCTTTGTTTTCCGTATTGCGTTTTTCGGACCGCGAGCTGATACGGATCCGGATCTTTGAATGTTTCTCCTTCGAAGTGGAATTTCGGTTTCTTGCGTTTCTTTTTTTTGCGCCCTTTGCTCATCATTTGCTTGGTTTTGATCTTGTTCTTAACTTGCAGTTCCTTGAAGTCGGCCTGCAGTTCGTGGAAATCATTGTATTTCTTATCGTGCTTTGATTTACCGACCACTCGATAGTTACTGAAAGCGTCAGTCAGCTCCGGGTTGTTCAAATCTTCCTTTCTAAAAAAAAGGAAATAATGATAATATGAATTGGGGATCGAAATTTTACCTTTTTTTTATTTATTCTGGTCTTTTATAAATTACAGAAAAATATGTGAGGGTTATTCCGAAAGTGAAAATTATATTTTTTACCAGTGAAATTAAACGAATCCATGTCACACTGACATCTATTTTGAGATCAATGAAATGGACGTGACGTGACATGATGTGACTTTTCTCGCTTCATCGACATTCGGAATAAATCCCACTGAATGTTTTTCGAGTTTTGAAGAGTGCGTAAGATGTTTGTGTTTATGTTACGTTTTTCTGAGACCAATTACTAGCATTTTTTAAAGAATACGAGAGAAAGGGAGCAAAGCACATGCTTGAGAAAGATGGGACCTAGCTCTTGGTAGTCCAAGGTAAAATGAAAATGGTTTACCCGTAATGAGGTACTCTTCTAATGAATAGTCGGAAGTTACGATTGTTTATTCAGTGGTGAATATTTCATCAGGATTCATAAACACGTTCAAATGTTTTCGAAGGTGGAACGTGTGAGACGGGGGAAAAATTCTGCACACTCACGTTGAAAACCCAACGTGGTTAGGATCAAAAATCGCAAAGGTTCAGAGATGTCCTTAATCCCAAACTAATAATACTATGCTCAACCGAAAACAAAACTTCCAACAAAACTAACGTGTTTTCAAGTCCCTCTGTTGCATCATTAGATGCATATATCTTATTGTCGGTACTGCAGCTTGCATTCAACAAGGAATTTTTGATTTGTTCGCTATTGATTTTAGTAGTGCGTTCAATGACGAGCGAATTTCGACAGACACAATCAACACCGCCTCCAGCAATGTTCCGTTGGTAAACCGAGCTCTCGGCCATGTTGATCTTAATATAGAAACAATCTCCAGGGCAGCCTTATATTCCAAATCATCGGCGACATGGTGTTGCGGCATTGCTTGCCTTCTACTAAATCTACTACGTAAGGCATTCCAATGGTCTCTCTCCAGCGGCACTTTCCTAGCGTGCTGGAGAATTGCTGATATGTTTCCCGTTTGTAAAAATCACATCACTTAGTTCTGTATCGAAGCTTTTTAAGGTGGTTGTCATTGATTCTCAAAACGCACACTGCAGGCAGTATATAAGTGCCGATCAACACGAGTTTACAGCTGGGCGTTCTACAACTAGAAATATGCTATGTCTTACAGCATACATCATAGATAGTATGGCCGATCGGGATCAAACAGACGTGATTTATACGGATCTAAAGGCTGCATTCGGTAAACTGAACCACGCCATTGCTATCGCTAAACTGGATAGGCTAGGCGTTACTGGTAATCTCTTAAGATAGTTACGTTCGTATATCACTGGACGCCAACTGATTATATAATAGCTTTCGGGGAGCCTCGGTCAGTTAAAATCTGTTTCTCGCCGAGAATACCGCAGGACACTGATTTAGGACCGCTGATTTTCCTGCTCTATTTCAATGAAGTTCACCCTGTTATCAGAGAACCACGACTGTCATTAGCAGATAACCTTAAAATATTTCTACGAATCTACTCAATTACCTATAGCCACAATCTTCAAAGTCAAATCGATGCATTTGCATCATGGGGTACTATTAACCGCCCAGGGGTCAATCCGGGGTAATGCTCTACTATTACTTCCTCTCGAAAGAAACACCCGATTTAAGAAAAAAACAATATATTCGACTCGACACTCGAACAAGTGCATTACGTTGAAGACTTAGGTTTTCTATTTGATGCACAGCTGAAATTTTCACATCATAATTCATATGTTGTTGATAAAGCGTCTAGAGCTCTTGGAATCGTCTTTAAGATTGCGAAGAGTTTCAACGACATTCACTGCCTGACATCACTCTATCATATCTGGAGCCCGACTTGCAACAATGGCACTGAGCGAGTCGAATCTATTCAAAGCCGTTTCCTGCGTTTCACGCTTTGTAACACAAAATAATTGCAACACAGTTAATTAACTATAAAACCTCATATATTTATCGGATAAAAAAAACAAATTTGCAGGGCAGTTTTATACATGTATTAAGCTCAGTTTACACACATTGGATCAATTATTGGTGGTTGTTTGGTGAAATTCACGACACTTTCGCTTCACGCCATCCATAAGAACTTGTACAGTCGTATCCAATACCTTTTTCTCATTTTTTATCCTCTTCCTACGCGTGTCATTTGCATCATTTTCTTTCTCCTTGGCTTTTCTGAGTTCCCGCTTCATCATGGCCCAATAAGCTCAGTGGATTCATGTCCTTGGGGACGGAATTAGTGTCATGCCATTACAGCACGCGTTTAGAATAGTGGCATGAAGCTAAATCCGACCAAAATGGTGTTTTTCGAGGAGGTATTGCGATGCTAATTTTGACATTTTCCATTTTTTTACCTTTACAAAAAAAAACTTACACCAAAAGAAGGGTACTAAGATCGCTTGAAAACTCCACTTTTTATCCGAGGCCCAGAGGGCCGAGTGTCATATACCATTCGACTCAGCTCGACGAACTGAGCATATGCTTTTGTGTATGTATGTATGTGTGCATGTATGTGTGTGTGTGTTACAAATAATGTCACATCGATTTCTCAGCCGTTTGTGAACCGATTTCAGTTCTTTTGACGACAAATGAAAGCTAAAATATTCCCATACAACGCTATTATTATTTTTTCCATTCGGACATTTCGTTACGGAGATATGAACGAAACAGTATTTTACGGCGTATTACAATAGTAATCAAACTGTCCAGTCTCTGATTACATACTGAGCTATTTGTGTAACGATTTTAATATAGTTTAGTTAAGTAGTTTGGCGTCAAATTAAAGCTGCATAACTTTTTTTAAAAAACTTCCTAAAATTTTCATTATGATTGGATAACCCTTCATGGAGATATGACCAAAACAATACCTGAAAAAACATAATTGTAAATGAAAATATACTCGTTGCATTTCAAAACCGGACAAGACCACTCGCATCAGTCGATGCCGCTTGCATTCTATTGTGTCGCATCTGGTGCGTTGTAGGCACATCAGATGTGCTCATACAGCGGACTTGATACCACACGATGCGTTTCTATAGAATTAGACAGGAATAGTGAGACCTAAGTGGAGGTGTCCGCTTTGGAACTGCAACGAGTAAATTCGAAAATTACACAAAGTCTCCATTTACTAAAACTGCACAATTTTCAACGAACATGTACTTATTTAGCATCTTAAATCCATATCGATTATCAAAATTGACGCTTTGGCGTCACTTCAATGATCAGCGGAAGAAAGTTGGTTTGCCCTCCACGATGACGGATGGTTTGCTCGAAACTGATTGCCCCGCCGGTATTGCCGATATTTTCCGTTCCCAATTTGGCAACGTTTTCTCCGACCAGCTGCTCGACCCGCAGGACATCGCGCTCGCCACCAGTAGCGCCCCGTCTTTCTGCCTCCGGAATGCATTATGCCATCACCAATGACATGGTTATTGCAGCTGGCAATGAATTGAAGTCCTCAACGGGATGTGGTCCGGATGGCATTCCATCGCTTGTACTGAAACAGTGCGTGGATTTTCTTGCGTCTCCGTTAGCAAAGGTATTCAATCTTTCTTTGTCCACTGAAAATATTTCCGAACTGTTGGAAACAGTCATATGTTTTCCCAGTATTTAAGAAAGGTGGCAAGAGAATGGTCTCAAATTACCGGGGCATAGCTGCATTAAGTGCAATATCCAAGTTGTTTAAGATGATAATTCTTCGGAAGCTTGTGCAGAGCTACGCGCACTATATTTCGCCGGATCAGCATGGATTTATTCCTAAACGTTCGATATCCACTAATTTGACGTGCTTCACCTCCTTGTTGGTCAAGGAACTTGAAAACGGTCATCAAGTAGATGCTATTTACACGGATCTTTCCGCTGCGTTCGATAAAATGAACCACCAGATAGCAATTGCCAAGTTTGATAAGTTGGGTATGAGTCCCAACTTGCATATCTGGCTGCGATCCTACCTAACCGATCGTAGTATGTCCGTCAGAATCGGTGATTATGTTTCGTTACCATTTCCAGTTTTGTCCGGCGTACCTCAAGGCAGCCACCTTAGGCCGGTTTTGTTCCTGCTTTACATGAACGATGTCAATCTCATCCTCAAATGTCTAAAACGGGGGCGACCCCGGCGTAGTGGTTAACATTCGCTACCTCTCACGCCAAAGTCACGAGTTCAAATCTCACCCCCGGACAAGTTACGAAAATACCCAAAAGAGGTATTTGAGTGACTATGACGGGAGACGAACCAGCCCGAGGCTGAAAATCTCGATAATCAAAAAAAAATTCTAAAACTGTCATACGCCGATAATTTGAAGCTGTTCTACGCGATAAAGCATCCACTAGACGCCGTTTTTCTGCAACAACAGCTGGGGACGTTTGCTGAATAGTGTCGCATCAATCGGATGACATTGAATAATGTGTCCGGTGATTTCATTTGGCCGTAAACGTGAACTCTACCAATTCGGTTATGCTTTGGCAGGAGTTGAGCTGGAGCGCGTAACGACGGTTAAGGACTTGGGGATTTTCATCGATTCCAAAGTGACCTTCAAAGACCACGTAGCATACGTCGTGTCACAGGCATCATCGCAGTTAGGCTTCCTGTTTCGCTTTGCCAAAAAATTTAAGGATGTTTACTGCTTGAAATCGTTTTACTGCGTAATCGTCCGCCCTATTCTGGATTATTGTTTTGTTGTCTGGTCTCCCTATTACCAGAGTAAAATCCAGCGTGTTGAGGCCATCCAGCGGAAATTAATTCGATTTGCCCTACGTCATCTCAGGTGCAGAGATCCGTTCAATCTACCCAGCTATAACAGTCGGTGTCAGCTCATCAACCTTCATCCACTTGGTGGAAGGCGTAACGTGGCAAAAGCTTGTTTTATTGGCAATCTCCTGCAAGGGAACATTGATTGTTCTACACTGCTCAGCATGTTGGACATCAACATACGCCGCCGTAATCTACGCGCACATTCGTTCCTGAGCCTTCCCGCGGCAAGAACCAATTATGGTCTCCATGAGCCAATACGCAGCATGAGTCGTCTTTTTAATAGTTGTTACTTTGTATTTGATTTTAATGTACATCGAGAAACAATTAAGCGAAGTTTTAGACGTGTTTTCTTGTCAGTTTGTTTAATTTTGTAGTTTTGTGATTTTAGTTTTAAGATGCCGGTCATTGAGGCAAATGCTTGACCTGTTGACTGTAATAAACAATAAACAATAAACAAAAGAGATATTATTGTTCAAAATCTCCGAAACGTTTCGAAACGTGTTCTGAAACGTAACATTCCCGATCACAGACATTTTAGAACGGTGCCCCTATATAGGAATTAAAAAGAGAAACGTAAGTCCTAGTCAAAAAAAAAAAAATGGCAAAGAAAATGATAAGCTTCCTCGCGAGTCTCGTCTCAGTTTGCACTTACTCAGTTGCGACTTAACGTACCTTCAGTCGTTCCAGATTGTACCGTGGCAGGCATCAGTACCGAATGTTATTTACAAGGTAAAGTATTTGACGCACTTTGACTGTTACAAGATATTGTTCTGAATCGATGCTTGTGCCACGAAGAGGTCCTGACCTCGTAAATATCCGAAAAGTCCTTCGACTAATCAAAACGTGGCCGATTTGTGATTGGATATGCTGTGGTAATTTCCAGATTTACCTATACAGGAGTATGTGCTGAAATTTGGTCCAACGTTTGACCATACTGGCCAAAATTACACCAAGCTGGCCAAAACGATGAGCCTGACGACGTTTTTATTAATAAACTGATGTGTGCTGTGCTTTCTATAACTGATCCGTCTTAAGTTTATAATTGGTTTTTCGTTGCATAGATCTCTGCCAATTGTTTCAGTTCGTAGTTACATTATTGGATTTACGGCTGGCTTGGGCCTGCAGCAACCCCCTGTCTGGCCTGACGACATCGTGCACAAGACTGCTTAGAGTCCCACGATAGCGTGATCAGCCACTCGTAACATGGAGATTAGACGTCGTTTAGAGTCGTCCCTCAAAGCAGTTCCAATTTCTACATTAAAATGATTGAGTGGATCGTCTAGTTCTCAACGCAATCGGAAATTGAGAAAAACCACCTTCAGACTGGAGGTTCCAGTCATCCTTGCCTTTGGAAACTGAACCGTAATTTATTATTTACTAATACATTATATTATAGTGAAAGTCGATGGTCTCTGTTATGGAAACATAAACGAACCAGTTGTAATTAAGTTTTCGACCAGAAATGTTAATTTTCTTGTTAATTTCTTCCCGGTACTAAACGGCCTTCGTGGTTGAATGTATTAATAAACATTCCAAGAACTTTCTTCTTTCTGCATAATTCCGACCGTGCCAAGCTATGTAAATTCCCGCCTCAGCATCAGGCATCTTCTTTCTTTTAAAAACTCTTTGATGAGAAACTTATTTCCGAATCCACTATGATGTCCTACGCGGGCGCTGTCCAATTTGTCAGCAGAAGATAATTTGAATGCTAATGTATTCAACCCCGTCAAACGCACCAATGCCATTTTCGGTAGTTGTTTGCCATCACATAGCGGGAGCTTTACGGTGTAAGGCAAATATTTGAAAACACGATCTGTCACAACTATTACAAAGCACTTTGTCACGAACAGAACTTCGATGACACGCTTTACGGGTTGAATCATCAATCATTGTTAGATAGTGATGCTCAAGAAGAGAAAAAAATCTTCATCCAATCACCAATGGTGAGATCCGGCCCTTCTTACAAACATTAATATGAGCTCATGCAGCTTATAATTCGACCTCATTTGAAAAAAAGGTGTGCTCATGTGATTTAAGGTATAGCATTGTACAACCCAGTTATAAATAAATCACTTTCAAATTCAATGTATGACACTAGAATTGCTTAGTCTCGTATCGGAACCCGGGATTGTATCCCCTTCTTTGGAGAACAGTAAAAACGTAATGCACAATTTTGCTGCTCGCATGTCAATGTCTATTTCAAAGTAGGTATGGAAATCTAGGCTCGAGCATGGACGGACATGAAAAAATATTCAAATATATGAAACAAAGAATAAAACAGATTGCTCGTTGCATAGTTCCTACGCCGATCGTAAATCATCAAGTATTGCAGAGCTTACCGAAAGTGCTCTCTTCACCTTGTACGAACGAACGTACGTCACCTGTGTAGTGGCCCTTGAGTATGAATACAAAATGTGAACCAAGTGGAAAGGGCAGCATCATCAGCTCGCTAGTGCAGGCGCTTGCGTATTGATGGCCGTTGGTCCGTAGAGGCTCACCTAAAGGGATGGGATTTTTCGAGGCGTTCTGTGTTTTTATGATAACTAAAAATGTCACTCTGGTTATAACTTTAGTACAGGACGCTATCCATCGTCTATAATTTATTTACGTCAGAGGAAAATAACCATTGATTTTCCGAACAACTTGGTAGTTTCATACATCGGTTACATCGGTTCTGATTAATGTACTGAATGGAGCAAATTTCTTATTGCGTTTGATGTCTACTGTTGAATGATTTATGATTGTACATTTTAGTATCAAATATTCAGAGTAACACACATTTTCACCATGATATGATTAATTAACTTCCAAGGATTTTAGTTTTAAAAAATATGCTCGAATGTTATTGTGAATTTTTACTTCAACATTTTGCAAAATCAGGGGGGTAGTGTATAACATACAGGTTGACGTAGACTACGTTGAACCGTTTGATTCATTGATATGTTTCAATACTTTAGATAAGGCGACCCTCAACCGAGTTTTGTAACGAAACATTGTAACGCAGATGCTGTTCCAATGGGACGCTGAATCGACGAAGGAAGAAGGTATGAAATCCTTATTCACTCTTAAGAAATCATGTTGCGGCCCTTAAAAGGGACATTTGGTTTGAATGTTGGTATGATGAGAAGGCAGCGGTTGTGATGGTTTGAAATTCCTTGCCTTGTTGATATGATTTACTAGCTGGAGACCATTCTAATTATCACGTTATAAATTTTTGAGGTTATATTTGGGTATTGGAAGGCAATTTTTAATGATAATTTTAATTACTGAACTAATTGTCGCGAAAACTTTCGACTGATCGATGCAAAAATCGGAGTTCTATCGAAAAACGATTAAGTTATAAGCGTTCAGAGTTTAAATGTTTCGTGACGGTCGCCATTTTTTGAATTTCCATTTGGCATGCTACTCTTGCCGAAAGCCTGTAAGATGATGAGATCTGCGCATTGTAATAATATAGAAATTGTTTAATTTTTGTATTGTCCACATTGTTTAAGGTATGCAACGGATGAAGGGAAAATTGATACTATTTCTGAGCCACCGCTGGACGTCAACTGTCAAGATTATGCAACGGTAAGTTAGCTAAGATCAAGATAAAATCGAATTGCTCGTCCTGAAGAGAACAGATGGTATGGTGAGCTGAATTTTAGGTCTTCTTCTTGGTCCTCTATGTTAGCAGTTTATTACGCTAATCGTTGCACTTTAAGGGGTTGCTCCGGTTTCTATCCTGCTTAGACACAGGTGGCTGTCATTTGGTAAGGAATTAGCGACTTGCTAGCCAAGACCGTACAGCTGTTTATTTTAACCATCGTTACGCCTTACCGGAGAATGGCTGCCAACTGGCTCACACAAGACAGTCGTATATTACCTTACAAATCCACCATTGGCTTCGATAGCCAACGACTCCGACACTGGCTGCTCGCGTCTCCGACACTGGCTGCTCACGTCTCCGGCACTGACTGCTCTGCCATCTTCCTCACTACTCAAAGAGTAACAAACTAATAGAGCTGGTGGCTACTACTACTACTTAGGAAGCAACTTTTGCCATCTGTGTTAGAAAAATACTGTGCATGTGATAAATTTAGTATGCTTGATGTAATTATAATATTTCACCAGTTGGAGAAATTCCAATCAAACAAGTTCTAAAACTGGGTAAATCTAATTCGAAATTTAAATGGGGAGCATGGTCTACGATTGAATTTGAGCCTTCATGATGGTCTTTAATGGAGGCATTTTATTTAATACTAACTGAACCCGGTGCGAGCACTGCTACGCTTGCAACTAAATGATTATTTTTATAGAACTGGCACGTTTGTGGTTGTTTTTCAGAATGAGTTTTTTTCTTGACTAAGCAGGGGTTCAAACTTTAATCAGAACATGCTTCTTACCTGAAAAATACACATTTTGTGTTTTAGAAACCCGGATAATTATCATGTTGCGTATAAATTTGTGTTTCATTTGTATAGGAGCCCTCCCTTCCATTGGCTCTCGAGTTATGCTAAAAATTGTGTTTCATTTGTATACGAGTCTCCCCTCCCAAAAGGCTAAGGGGTCTCAAACCACCGTAGAAATATTTCTCTCCTTTAAAAACCTCCACCTGCCAAACTTGGTTTCATATGCTTGATTAGTTCTCGAGTTATGCAGAAATTTGTGTTTCATTTGTATGGGAGCCCCCTTTTCAGAAAGAGGAGGGGTTTCAAGTTACCTTAGAAACATTTGTTGCCTTCAAAAACCTCCACATGTCAAATTTGGTTTAATTTGCTTGCTTTGTTCTCGAGTTATGCAGAAATTCGTGTTTTATTTGTATGGGAGATCCCTCTATCAGAGAGCGGAAGGGTCTCAAACCACAATAGAAACATTTCTTGCCTTCAAAAACCTGCACATGTCAAATTTGGTTCCAGTAACTTGATAAGTTCTCGAGTTATTTAAAAATTTGTTTTTCATTTGTACATGAGCCCTCCTTTCAGAAAGAGGAGGGGTCTCGAGTCCCCTTAGAAACATATCTTGCCTTCAAAAACCTCTACTTGCCAAATGTGGTTCCATTTACTTGAGTAGTTCTCGAGTTATGCAGAAATTTGTGTTGTAATTGTAAGGAACCCCTCCCCCTTCCAGAAGACGGAGAGGTCTCAAACTACCATAAAAAGATTTCTCTCCTATAAAAACCTCCACACTTCATTAGTTTGTGTTTCATTTATATGACCTTATAGAAGGCGGAGGAGTCTCAAACCACCATAGAAACATGTCTTGCCTTCAAAAACCTCTACTTACCAAATTTGACAGCCAGCCAGACAGACAGACAGACAGACAGACAGACAGACAGACAGACAGACAGACAGACAGACAGACAGACAGACAGACAGACAGACAGACAGACAGACAGACAGACAGACAGACAGACAGACAGACAGACAGACAGACAGACAGACAGACAGACAGACAGACAGACAGACAGACAGACAGACAGACAGACAGACAGACAGACAGACAGACAGACAGACAGACAGACAGACAGACAGACAGACAGACAGACAGACAGACAGACAGACAGACAGACAGACAGACAGACAGACAGACAGACAGACAGACAGACAGACAGACAGACAGACAGACAGACAGACAGACAGACAGACAGACAGACAGACAGACAGACAGACAGACAGACAGACAGACAGACAGACAGACAGACAGACAGACAGACAGACAGACAGACAGACAGACAGACAGACAGACAGACAGACAGACAGACAGACAGACAGACAGACAGACAGACAGACAGACAGACAGACAGACAGACAGACAGACAGACAGACAGACAGACAGACAGACAGACAGACAGACAGACAGACAGACAGACAGACAGACAGACAGACAGACAGACAGACAGACAGACAGACAGACAGACAGACAGACAGACAGACAGACAGACAGACAGACAGACAGACAGACAGACAGACAGACAGACAGACAGACAGACAGACAGACAGACAGACAGACAGACAGACAGACAGACAGACAGACAGACAGACAGACAGACAGACAGACAGACAGACAGACAGACAGACAGACAGACAGACAGACAGACAGACAGACAGACAGACAGACAGACAGACAGACAGACAGACAGACAGACAGACAGACAGACAGACAGACAGACAGACAGACAGACAGACAGACAGACAGACAGACAGACAGACAGACAGACAGACAGACAGACAGACAGACAGACAGACAGACAGACAGACAGACAGACAGACAGACAGACAGACAGACAGACAGACAGACAGACAGACAGACAGACAGGCAGGCAGGCAGACAGACAGAAGGACAGCAATATATTTATAGATATATAGATTACATCGTTGCGTTTGCCGAACTGCTTGGCAACCAGCTGCTTTGAATCAGTTGGCTCATAATCATTCAACAACTCGTCGTTGCACCTTACCGACTAACTCGGGTTGATAGGCTGCTGAATCACATCGGACAACAATTTATTCCACATTTTGTTCTTGCGCCTTGCCACAGCTGGCTGCCAACTAACGAGAATATGCAACGGTCAGCTAGAGAAAATCCAATGAAACGAACTCATTACCTGGGAAAATTGAACTGGTCATCCTGAAAAGAACAAATTTCTAATGCTGACTATGGTCCGTGATTAAATTTACGCCTCTTGGTCTTCTTTTAAAGCAGGTGAGAAATGAACATTCTTATCGTAATACCTTACCGGCTGGATACAAATCTACCACTGACTCTGCTCAACCGGCTACCTATTCAACGACTGCTCGTCAGTGCACAACCTGCCCACCGCCAGCTGCCAACGATGAATTAGTCCCTAGACTGCCGAACGCAAGAAGTTTTGGCAAAAGGTTCATCCATTTTATATCGTACGTTGCCTCTGTTTTGAAATCTCTGTTGCTCACATTTGAAATCTGTGATAGGAAAATACTGTGCATATAGTGAACTAACTCTGCAACATATTTTCATATGGCATCACCGTTTATTTGTGTTGTTTTCAAAAGTTTACAAGTTGAATGATAATTTTTGATAATTAACTTGGTAGTCACATTAAAGCATTAAAGTTACTAGTTATTTTATTCTTGTTAACTCATTCCAATTATCTAATAACTTTTGCTAATATGTCAGTAGTTCATTGGCTGATGAATTGTCGCAGAATATTAGCAAAGACAGCAAAGCAACAGTTTCCAGCTGTGGATTTTTATCCATCTATGAGGAAGAGTGACATAACCTGATTCTAGAGAAGACCTAGAAGGCTTAAATTAAATCGTGTACCGTTCAAAATCCGTTCTTTCCAGGTCGACCAATTCAATATCCACAGGTAAAGAGTTCATAGTACTGAAATTTCTATAACTGACCATTCCATATTCTCGTCAGTTGGCAGCTAGCGCTTATGCTGCCTCACGATAACGTGGAAGAGTTTGAGGAAATGGATCAGATGCACTGCACTCAAGAAACGCGGAAGATCTGAGTCAGAAGCCTACCACACTTCGCAAAGGCTTTGTACCACGAGGCATTCAGACGGATGGGCATGAGGTGATTGATAGGTGAAAGCAGAATTACGACGAACACCTGAATGATGCAGAGCACTCACGCGCAGAAGACCACGACAGCGAAAGAAACGACAACGTCAGCACGGTGGACGATGGGAACGAACCAGCTTCCACGCTGAGAGAAATTAAGGATGCTATCCTACCGCTCAAGTATAACAAGGTGGCTAGCGTGGATGGTATCGGAGCTGAACTCATCAATATTGGCCCAGAGAAGCTGTCTGTCTGTCTAAATTGGCTGATAGTCTGAATCTGAGAAACCGAACAGCTACGTGAGGGGTGGAAGTAAGGAGAAGACAAGCTGATTGTGAAAAATATCGAGCGGTCACAATCTTTAAATGCTGCCACCAAAGTTCTATCCCAGATCATCTTCCGTCGTCTTTCCGAAACAGTAAATGAGTCCGTGTGCAATTATCATCCTGATTTCACCGACGGGTGCTCAACAACGGACCAGATCTTGATTGTACGGCGTGTCCTCCTAAAATGCCACGAATACCAGGTCTCGACGCATCACCTGTTCGTCGATTTTTAGGCGGCATGCGACAGTATCAACCACATGGAGCTATTGAGACGAGAACGGTTTTACCGGGAGGCTCTCAAGACTTACAAAAGCTACGATGGACGATGTGCAATACAACGTTCAAATTTCGGGGACTACGACAAGGCAATGGACTTTCATGCCTGTTGTTCAACACTGCGCTGGAAGGTGTCATGCAGAAATCCGGGCATCTACTACAGGTTCCACCGGGGTCGTTCCGGTGGTCCCGGGAGCGGCTTATGTGACCAATGGTCTTTTCTAGTATTCCAAAACCTTAGTTATGAAAAATCATGAAGATAGAGCTTTTTAAATGGCATCCTGTACAAAATTTCACCAGAAAATCGACATGTGAAAAGTTCCCTCTGAAAACCCAGAATATCTCCAGTATCCGGGAACCATGGCCATTTTTGTTACTGCATTATAAACAAACATTAATTTCCCCATCGAATGCTTTTAAGATAACTAAAATCGGTTAATATTTCGTGAAGTGGAGCAATCCAAATTTGACCATATATTTGCCTATCCTAGTTATTTTGTCTACCCCCTGTAAGTAAATTGGCTATGCACAGAAACAAATTGACAGCTATATCAGTTCGTATACGGCAGCTATTGCGAAAACAGTGAAGCAACTACGTTCGATGGTTTGTAATTATCGCCACCCCGGGGCAAAGAAGTCCGTCATGCCACACTTTATGTCAGCGGGTTACAGCTTAGTGGTCATGTACAAGATCCTGACGCACCTGGAAAAAGGTGAAAGCATCGAACTCAAGTCGGGTTCCTGCCATCCGACGGTTTTGCGTGACTGGAAGAAGCAGCATGCGTAGAAGATGGGAGGGAAGGTGGCCTTGGGCCGGGATGTTGGTGTGACCGGCCGAACGGATACAAACGTGAGCTATGTTTTGTTAGCCAAACCATCATGGGGACATCATTATGAAGAAGCGGAAGTCAAGGCCGGCTGTGTAGTAAGCGGCCACCCAAAAGCAGTGGCTGAAGGTGCTCGTCAAGGATGTCTTCCTTGTTAAGCGCAGCGTGATTGTAATCATGGATTATGAGACGTACATGACGCTCGACGACAATGACTGACAGGGGATCGGCTATTTCTAGTCTCCCAAGATGGAGGTGAGCAGCGACGTAAATACTTCTTCGACGCAAATTTTGCGAAGAAGCTCTTCTTGTGGCTGGCGATCATTGAGAAAGGAATGTCAAAGCCGCTCTTTTTCTTTTTTAGAATTGCGGTAAACGGGGAAGTGTTCAGAACGAAGTGCATACCGGAGGTTCCGGCCTTCATTAAGAAACACTACCCAAAGGACAATGTCGTATTCTGGCCGGATCTGGCCTCTGCACATTACGCGAAGCGATCGCTGGAAGAGATGGAGCGTTTGAAGCTCTCAATCGTTCCCAAGAATGCCCACTCCCTCAACGTGCCCATCTGCACCAAATTGAAAATTTATGGGCGAACGTGAAGCGGAGGATCTATTCGAAAAATTTAGTGGCGAAAACCAAAAAGGAACTGCCATATAAGGCAATCAGATAGTTGAAGAATATGCCAACATCTTTCTTTTCGAAGGATTTGGTCAATGTTAAAATAAAGCAAGTGATCGCTCTTTTCGTGAATAAAATTTTGACAGGTAGTGAAGTCCTTTTATGTGAGGGCAATATTAATATCTTGCATTAATATTTTGTTGTCAGCTGAGTCCTTTCGTAACTATAATAAGATTGCGAATACTTACTATCGCCAACTTCGCTCGAATTCGTTCCTTTTTCTACATGGTGCTAGAACAAATTACTGGCATAACGAGCCATTTTCTAGTATGTGTCGATCCTTTAACCGCTTTTCCGATGAATTTGACTTCGATGTTCCCCGTTCCACTCTTCGAAAAAGATTCTACAAAGTACTCGCAGCTCCACAAAACAACACACGTTAGATTTTTTTTAGTTCAAGTTAGTTTTTTGTTATGTTTAGCCCATTCAGTAGATTTAAGGAATCATTGTATCATTTGGAAGCTATGTAAATTCTGTTGATATGAAAAGAAGAGGAGATTTTTTGCGCCCATTTGAGAAAGAGCTGGCTTTTCCCTGCTCCAAATAAAGAATAAAGAATAAAGAATACGTGAAATATATTGTCTTGTAAGGACTGCTATCACAACTGCTTCTTTTTTGAACATGTTTAGCTATCATAAAGGATGATATAGGACAAAACATCAAAATTAAAACAAAACCAATACAATCTTGCTACCAACAGGATCTAAATATGAGCGGTTTTTTCGAATAATTTATATACACCCGACAGTTCGATGCCACAATCTAATATTCCGTAGCCACAATCTGAGGTTCCGTAGAACAGAACATGGAGAAAATCTTCAGTTTCCAAAACAAATCAAAAGTTTTTAATTAAAAATAAATCACTTGTTACCAACCACAATGACGCTGTTAATTCAAAAAACATTTATTATGTCATATTAAGTAAAACTCAATCCATAAAAAAATAATGATCCTACTTTAATATTCTATGTTTATTACTGTTGCCATTGATACATCCGGTTTATTCTTACACATTTCACGGGCCTTAAACTGGCCATTTACCCTCCAGATTTGCCGGCTTAACCCATCTCTTTGAAAAAGTTAAAAAATTAATAACGAAAAAAAAGCAATGATCGAATAAATCGTATTGGCGTATAAAAACATCAATATTGCAAAAAAAATGTCCATAAATATGAACTTTTCCTTAAAGTTGAATGTTTCCATTGGGTGACCAATTGTTGAATGTTTCCATAAGGGAAGTTTGATCATACAAACAATGAGTACAAATGTGTAGATCACTTACTTGTGGAAAATCACCAAACTTTGTTTGATAATCGAACACATACAGGAACGAGTTACGATGGTCAGCCGAATGCAAGTCGACCGTTTGCACAGCTGGAGCCACAATACGGGCGTCACTCAATGCTTCGAGTGTTTCATCCCTATGGAAATCGATAACATCAAATGAATTATTCACAAGCTACAGGTAAAAATGTACAAGTAAATGTAAATTTGAAGAAAAATGTAAATCGAGCGTTTGATAAATCTGATTCAACTTACCTTATATTGATGGGATGCTGAATAGGACGCTCCCAGTCAGTGTACTCATTCACAATCGTCGCTAAAATTTCATTTAAATGATAGCTATAGGTACTTTTGACATAATTCTTTAAAATTTTCGATCTCCTGTCGACTTCAATTCCGTATTGAACGTCCTCCGAGTTGAAGACAAAATAGGCTTCCGCCCTAGTAACTCCTACCAGCATGTCGTATCTGTGGAAGATGAAGACGATGATGATAAGAAACAGGGTTCAACTGGGTTTCTGAGAAAGGATTTAATTACTTGGACAATTTGTTAATAGCTAATTTACGCAAGAGAATTGCGTTTATCGTGTTGAGCGTGTTGTGGAGATGAGCTGACGGTTTCGGTGCCGAGGGCACACTATAATCACTGTAATGTGATCCATCCATTTGCTGTATTTCACCAGTATCTGGAAAAATAAACTGTAATTAGATTCATTTATTTTGCACCGAAAACAGGATGCCGACAGTGACAACTTGCTCATGGGAAGTTAAAATATGAGCTGATGCAAAATGGTACAACATACCGATGACTACTCCGTCGACACTGGGGCCGAAGGCGTTTCCAAAGTCCGGCACTCGAACCGCCGTCGACATTATATCACTGAGCGGCTTGTCTCGCAAACACTTGAGCAGCAACTGATGAGGTAGGTCAGGTGAGCAGTTTACGTGATGCGAAACATACGCAGCGAACTTTGCTGGTTCACCGACGAGCGACCACGGGGCCAGAGCAGATCCTGACATCAGGATTGCCCGATGAAATAGGAGTCCTGAAAAATTAATGCACGTTGATAGTATGCTTTTAGATCAAGGTAGAGGTTAAAAAACGGAAATAGAGGATGAGCAGAGCACTCGACAAATAACCCAAGAGTGATGGTGGCAAAATTTTTAATTGAATTTAGTGCATAAAATTCCATTATGTACTCTAACGAAGATGTGACTTTTCGCTCCTGCTCTTCCGAGGGTATAAAATTTTAATAGAAAAAGTTTTGCATTATCACTTCACTCTCCTCTTTACGCTGCCAAAGTGCTTTAGTATCGCCACACGTACTTGGCGAAACAGGGTAGCCTCGAATCTGGTGCAACATCCACGTAGAACCGATTGTCCAAGCCTCATATCCGACAACCCTGTGGCCATGGAAAACCAACTCGACAACGGTCACAGAAAATCTTACACCGAAAGTGTTTATTCCCTAGATACCACTATGATTAATGTAAATGTGCTAAGGTGGCTGGAGAGTGCCATAAAACTTTTTTGAACGTACGAAATGGTACCCAAACGGGGTCGGAATCATACCGAAAGGAAATATCTAAATGAAAGAAACTTCATGCAGCTGGCAAGCTGCTGTCTTTTGAGATAGTGATTGGCAGAAGGTGTGTATGCGTTGGCAAAGACATGGTTTAGTAATAGACAAAATGGAATATATAAGGTGGAGAAACGAGACAGTTAGAAAATTGATGTGAACAATTTGCAAATGAAGGTGGTTCAACTTAACAACCCCCACTATCAACTGTTTTTATTTAAATCCAAACTACTTTTTCGATATGAATGGTTTCTTATGTGCACACACTATTCGAACGAAACCTGTAAATTTATAGCGACTTGAATGTAACTAGTTTACATCCATAATTTCCAATCAACATTTACGTGTTATCTTAATTTTTCAACAATGAAAACAGTTTACAGTGAATTAAGGATCTGCTGTAATCGGCAGACAGGTTTTTTGATGCTGCAAATGAAATCAAATAAAAAGAAGATTCTTTATTCATCGAAATAAAAAGAATCTATCTATTTATAATTTCAATAGTTCTTACTTCTTCATATTTTTTTTTAACTTATGCATCCACTTTTTGGCCTTGATATTTGGCCCTTTTGGCCTTGAAATGATCGTCAACCTTTCCACGTTGTAATGCGGTGTAAAACTCATGACCAGAAAGCTGCTTGAAACCTGCTTTGACGTTTGTTTCATCATCGATAACCACGCAGTCAAATATAAACACACTTCGCCCTCTTTTTTTCCTTTTTTCCCGCTCCTCGTTCCTGTTCGTTTTTTTACCCCCCCCCTATCCCTGGTGCTTTCTCCACTTTTAAACAAAAAATACGATTTTCCTCTTTTCACCCACCTTTTATAGAAGGGTCCTTTTTTTCCCCCCCCCCCCAGCCCGGATGCCCCCCCCCCCCAAGGGAATTTAAGGATTTCTCCCACCCCCCGAAAAAAAACAAAACAGTTGGAAGGGATAGCAAAGGAGCAGATCTTTTCAAGATGGACCTGCATCGACGAATAGTCAGGGTTTAGGATACCGAACAGCTGTCGCAGTAGTGGAAGGATGGGGTTATCTGCCCTATCTACAGGAAGGGTGACGAAGTGGACTGTGAAAATGATCGAGCATTCTCCGTCCTTATTGCCGCCTATAAAGTGCTATCCCAAATCATCTTTCAGTGACACTGTTTCCACTATCAAATAGATTCGTTGGAAGTTTTCAGGCCAGCTTCATCGAAGGCCGGTCTACCACGGACAAAATCTTCATTTTGCTGCAGATCCTCCTAAAGATCCAAAAAATCCTCTGTGAATATAGAGTCCCTACACATCATCTATTCATCGACTTTAAAGCCACATATGGTACAGTATACCGGAAGAGCTATGGAAGATCATGAACGAGAACGGCTTTCCTGGAAAGCTGGCCATACTTATCAAGGCTACGATGGATGAAACTCAACCCAAGCAACACATAAGTTTGATAACGGATGAAAATACGTTTACATGACTAGATTTGGTTTTATAGAAGCTTTCTCAACATGAAACCATGAAGATGTGTTACTCGGAGTGCTGTGTGAGGATATTGGGTGGATCATCATGTTGATTTGAATCACACAGAGTGCTACACTGTGGCTACACTGTTAAATGTGCTTCGTCAAGGTGATGAAATATCATGCCTGCTGTTCAACATTGCTCTTGAAGGTGTTTTGAGACGAGTGGCATTCAACATGCGGGGCACGATTCTCAACAGATCCAGTCAATTTATCCGCTTTGCCGATAACGTGGACATTTTCGGCAGAACATTTGAGTCGGTGGCAGAGCAGTACACCAGACTAAAGCTCGCAGTAGTGAAGATTGGATCGCAGATAAATAGTTCCAAAACGAAGTACATGCTGAAATGCAGTACCGAGCACGACAGAGCCCGACTAGGCAGCAGTGTTACGATCGACGGCGATGAGTTCGAGGTAGTCGACGAATTTGACTATCTCGGCTCACTGGCTTATTGCGGACAATGATAACAGCCGTGAGATCCGGAAGCGTATTATTAGTGCACAGGTAGAAAGAAACATTTAATTTTCTGCGTTATCTTATGCACATAAAGGGAATGCTAGATTTGCATAAATTAATGGGATCTTTCATGTAAATTTAAGTTAGATAACGCCTGAATCTAGTATGTTGTATGGTAGATTGCAAACATTGTTGCATGGCGTATGAAAAATTGCACACAATTACGTTGTTTACGCTTGCTATAGCTTGAAATCCAACGAGGGGAAATTTGACGTGTCTGTTAAAATTCACTATTTTTTTCAGTGGGGGAAGTCGTGGCTGTAACGGGCTCCACAAGCAACTACGGTCGAACAGACTTAGCTCCCCTACGAAGTGCATCCTGTATAAAACTCTAATAAGACCGGTTGTTCTTACGGTCATGAGACGTGGACAATGCTTGAGGAAGACTTGCGAGCAGTTGGAGTTTTTGAGCGAAGGGTGTTAGGAATATCTTTGGCGGAGTGCAGAAGAGCAGAGTCTGAAGGCGGACGATAAACCATGAGCTCGTATAGCTCGTTGACGAACCCAGTATTCCTAAGGTGGTCAAATCTGGACGAATACGCTAGAATACGAAAGTTGACCATCTCCAAGACACTAATTTGACAGGTAGTCCTCTCCGGCCATGAAATATGGACATTGCTTGTGGAAGACGATCTACGATAGAGTGCAGATAGAAAACGGAACGTGGAGATGGCGAATGAACCACGAATTTCATCAATTGCTGGGTAAACCTTCCATCATTCACACCGCTAAAATCAGTCGACTACGGTTGGGGTGGGTATGTCGTTAGAATGTCGGACATAAGCCCAGTTAAAAGGATTCTCGATATCGATCCGACGGACACAAGAAGAAGAGACGTGCAATGGGCAAGGTGGACCGATCAGGTAAAAGGCGACCTGGGGACTCTTTGCAGACTGCAAGGCTGGCGAAGTGCAGCCATGGATCGAATAGAATGGACACAACTTTTGTAAACAGCAGGAGCTACCCAGGCCTTGGTCTGGTGGATAAGGTAGGTTAAAATTGTCTACGTAATTAATGTCATGCACTCGCAACAAAATAAGTGCAAGACTTAATGGCATTAAAAACTCTGTTCATCACGTGATAAGTGCATCCGAAATTATGTGCCAGTCTCGAAC
The DNA here is from genome assembly GCA_024533555.2 of Aedes koreicus. Taxonomy (NCBI): domain Eukaryota; kingdom Metazoa; phylum Arthropoda; class Insecta; order Diptera; family Culicidae; genus Aedes; species Aedes koreicus. Next base: position 554,153 of record JAHHFK020005954.1, on the reverse strand, counting down.
GCGCATGCACGTTGGCTTCTTCCGTTGCTTTTGACCAGCAAATGGCCATTATCTACATTAAACCGGTTTTCTTTTTATTGGAAACTTTTTCTTCTACTTCACACACTGCCTATTATTGAAATCCCCAGCTATGGGGCGTCTCTAGATCGAAACTCCAAGCTGCTAATGATCATCAATTCACTCGAGACAAAGCAGAAAAACAATTCATGTCCGGGCGTGGAACAAAATTTAAAAAAAAAAATGAACATGGGTATTTGCAGTGAAACTATTAAGTGTGGTCTATTGATGTCTTCTACAATGTTTTTTGACATTTTTTAAGTACTTTATTTTGGTGTGAACAAATTTGATTTAAGGGGTGTATACACTAGCATATAAAAATTAACTTTTTTGTTTCTGGTTGAATTTGATGACCTAAAACATTGTAGATTACAAACAGTTTCTATCTCTAAACTGAACGAAGTTGTAGGGTGAATAAGGATTGAAAAATGTAATACCCCCTTAAAAAACGTCTGTTCACTGAAGCTTTTTTATTTGAATTTTCCCATTTTATTAATGTTTTAGGTACTTAAAAAAACATTTTTTGTAGAAAAAAGCGTATCATTATCTTTTCATTTAAAGGAGTTACGTCGGTTTTAATGAGTTTATAAACAATTTTCCAGGACCTTGTCTTCAAGTTCTTTCAAAAATTCCAATGCCTCTTTTCTGAAAGGCTTTTATTTGCTTTTTGAAATCTTTCGCATTGAAGAAGTCAGTGGGTCTGAAGTTACTAACAAACGGTTGAAGATGTCCTGATTTGTGGGTACACTGTTAAATGTAAACAAATAAATAAAGCTTAAGTATGATTGGTAGATATAAAACAGAACAGATATGTACCGTGAACATTTCCTGAGGCTTCTCCGATAGATGACCGACGGGACTAATTGAAGATCTTATAGTGTCTGCCCCATGAATTAAAACACGCTGGATGGCACAAAACTTTGGAAAATTTCTTAATGATGTCCACGTTTAATCTCGTAATAGATGCTATAATAGACGGGTTGTCAAAAAACCTTCTGCCTGTGTTTCCATCATTCTATTGTTCAGTCTTTTATAAGGCCCATCTGGTCTTTTAAACGCTTCTTGGATGTGTTTTTTACGTGCCGCGTCACTTTTTTTACATGAGGTTTCCTAGCTTACCAACAGTTTATATCCAATTGATAAGCAATATGTAGCGGCCATTCTATAAACCTAATTTATAAACATAATAATCTATAAATAAACAAGCAACAATAAAAAGTCTTGCTAATGTTCAAAAACGTACCGATTATGACAATAAAGTGTGGAAAATCCGATTATAAGCATCTCCTTGTTGAGTATTTTCATTTGCATTTTGCTTACATCTTTTAATTCTTTGCGTGAAGCTCCACAAACATAGCAATTTTGACATGATACTTCAGACACAGCACTACACACCTTACCATCTGCCATGCTGCATATCATGGTATGACTGATGTTGATTTTCGAAAATGCGAAATTTTGAGTAATGGTCGTAGTTAAATGTGCTATTTGATCATCCACATTTTTCTTCTCTTCTATAGTGAGTTCCTTAGATTCTTTGGCAAATTAGATCATTATTGGGTGGCAGAACTTTTGGATGATGAGCGGATGTTTTGCCAAATAATGTTTGACGGGCAAGTCTTGACACGCATTTGTACAGGAAACAAAAATTAGACAACAATAGAGCTATCGTCAAGCTGATTGTCTGCAAAACCTTGTTTGTAATTCGATTGACCAGAGGTTCCATCTGAACCCCATTTTGAAACAAGTTCAGATCTTCATAGATAGTTCAGCTTCAGAGATAGTTAGTAATACTTCATCTTGAGGAACAACTAGCTGCTTGGCCGTTTTGTCCAAAAGAGCTTGAAGCTTAACTTCAGATGTTAATTCCGAAACAGTAATGTATTCTTTTTTTTTATTCGATTATTTTCTGTCGGCCTATTTCCTCACGTGGAGACAACCACAGACGCCAGGAAGACGACCCCACCACCTGAATCCTAAATACCGCACTCATCAGTTTATCAGTTTATCGAAAGCTTTTTTGCTGAATATCTATGCAAAAACTTGACCCAGAAAAGACTTGTTCAGAAAACCACGTTATACAGTTTTGAAAATGAGCTTAGCTTATCTTACATTGTTGCCATTTTTGTTGCAGTTTGGAGCAGAACCAACAGCTTTTTAATGTTGTGTGGTAAACTCTTCTCCGCCCGTTTTCTCTTTAACACGCTGCAACACATTATTATTATTTTTTTCGAATCATTTTTAATTTTGCTAGACCAAATAGCGCCCAATTCTGATCTGAGAAGACAAACATATTTCACTTTTGAAAACTTGTCAACTAAAGCCGAGTTACCTATATTCACATCAGCTGACCTCAAGTCAGCATGCACGAAAAAATAAAGAACCAGCCACAATGCAAGTGCAAACGCGGCATTGCGGCAACTCGGCAGACCGACTTCATACACCGTTTACATTTTGGATCGAATTATATGACATCAAACGAACAATGTCAGTCAAATCGAGATGTCGCGTTGTCGCAATACCGTTCTGCCGCTTACGTTATGGCTTAGCCTTAAAAGAGCGCAAACATCAGGGAACACCCATCCATAAGTATTTAAGGAGGTAGTAGGTTCTAAAATGTGTCTAAAAAAAATTTAATCGTTCTTTGTAAATTCGAAATAGTGGTGGGTTATATCAGGAGTATAACCGCAAGGTTCACGTAGGACCGCGTTGGTATATAATATTATCGTTTCAGTTGAAAACCGAATTTATCGACTAGCGACAATCGATTTTACTCTCGTTCTGTACGTTATACCTAATTGTCGGAAGCAGCGCGTTGTATACCGAATGAGATGCGCCATACAGCGCACTACGTTCGACATTAGGTATAACGTACAGAACGAGAGTAAAATCGATTTTCACTTATGGTTGGTTAAAATGTTAATGAAATTGTTCTATAATTTTGACTTGGACCCGTCCCTTCCTATGAATTCGGCCCCATACTGCACTTTCGTGATCCTCAACTTTCTAGGCCATGCTATTCAACGCAAGTATATAGCACGCAAGACGAACCAAAATAATGTCTTAAGGGACGAATGACCAGTTTTCAGTGGCCCGAAATACTATCATTGCATTGGGTAAACATGGAAACCGGTAACTGTCCGATTAGCCGGTCTTGCAAGACTCTGTCTCCCATACCACAACCGGGCGGACTGTGGCGGGTAGACAAAGCCCTGTCCGAACCACCAGCTGAGAGCTCTTGTCGAAAGCTGAAATTATTTCGATTCATCTCGCGTTCTTTGTACTAGCGTTGAATAGCATAGCCCTGAATGAAGAGAGGTACGATAATACAGTGCGAAGCAAAATTCTAAAGAGGAGACGGGCTTAAGTTATACAATCAGACACCGCAAAATAAAGTTGCAGCTGAGCGGTGTGACTATTTCTGTATTCACCATGGAATGAAACTAAATTAAATATAAAGCAAAAGATAATTTGAACCATTTGTTACTCCTGTTTGAGGGCCTGGATAGGGAAAACATATTTTCAACCTGTTCATATGGAGAGTTATATGGGAGCAAAAGTAGGTCATTTTTAAGTAAAAAATTGAACTACTTATACTAATAGCACTTAATTGTAAATTCGATGCAAAAATGTTGTTAGTCTTATTGATCACATAGTGTATGAATGAAATCATTGTGTTCAGTTGAACGAGAGTTATTAGAGTTCAAAAACCTTTCACTTTACCGTAACGCTCTCATTTTTCAAAATTTTGAAATAACACCCGGTATTGAAAAGAGAAACGTAGTCCTACGTTAATATGCCATATGCTGGGAAGATGAAGAGATAAATTTTCAGTAGGACGATGGACTTTTTTTTTGTTAAAATTAATAAAAAAAAGTTTCTTAATTTAATAAATTGGTTTGTTTTTCTTTAAAACATTGATTTCAAACTTCAATGCCTACTGCTAATACAGTATGTCCCATAAAAAATGCGAAAGTTTTCAATACCTATTTTTGGGTAGCTTTAAACATTATTTTTACTGTTTGAATGCGTTTGTGTAATCATCTGTCTGTATACTCTGAGACGATGTAAACAAAACAGTGGTTCGCGAGTAACATTGAGAAAAATGTACGCAAAGGAGGTTGTGACTAGTTTGCTGCTCTCCCAAAAGCCCGTAAAACAAATTGCAACGATTATGGGATGCCACCTGGCCATTGTTTACCGAATCCAACGTTCACTCCTTGATGGATCACGTCCACAGAAGCCGGGAAATGGCCGGCCACGGTCCGCTCGCACACCGAAACTAATCAGTTAGAGACAAAATGAGGCGAAATCCTATCAGATCGATCCGGAAATTGGCTTAGGAAGCTGATATTTCAGAAACTACCATGCAACGGTTGATCAAAGATGACTTGAAATGTTCGTCTAGGACAAGAGCATAGCGCCACCTTGTAACGGACCGAACTAAACAACTACGGCTGGAGCGCTCGAAAAGTTTGGTGTCAGCATTAAAAAAAAAGCATACCATCATCGTATTCTCCGATGAGAAAATGTTCACCATCGATCCCGTATCTAACACACGTACAGACAGGTTTATTTCGCCGAAGAAGATTTAGGATGTTCCAGAGATCGTGAAATTCAACCAAACATCCGGCCAGAGTCATGTTTTTAGGGGCAGCTGCGTCCAATGGCTTGAAAATGCCTCCAGTATTTATCAAAGATGGATTAAAAGTTAATACCGAGGTTTACATGAAAATTTTGAAAGACCACGTTCTGCCATGGATGAAAGCCAACTTTCGAGCACACCAACACGTCATTTTCCAACAGGACGGATCACCGTGTCATACCTCAAAAAGGACTCAAGCGTGGCTGAAGGAAAACATGGAGTTTTGGCCAAAGGACATTTGGCCTCCTAGCAGCCCGGACTTGAATTACTTTGGATTACTCAATATGGGCATATGTTCAGGCTAAGGCCTGTGAACGTTCTCACTCCAGTGTTGGTGCCCTGAAAGCGTCCATTACCAAGGCATGGAACTCGATTACTGACTCATACATTGAGAAGGTATGCTCTAGATTCCGTCCCCGTTTGGAGAAGGTGATCGAGAAAAGTTAAGGACATATTGAGTAATGTAATCATGAAAGGCTTAATAAACGATTTCCTAAATAAAGTTATGAATTTATTTATCTTTTTCTATGAAAAAAATCAGTGGGGTTGTGTACAAGACACGACCGGTTGACGTAGACTACGTTAAACCAAGTGATGCATTATAATGTCAGGGAAATTCTGTGTGGCTATTATTAGCGTGAAAAGGGTTTCAATTATTCGTGCCGGCCGCTTACCCATACCGATAGAAGCAGTTAAAGTCACAATATGACGGGTGCGGCTCTTATGGGACATAAGACCAGCGTTTTGAAGCCAGTATGTAAGAAAATTCTATTGTACTCTCTTGAGATATTATTTGGTTTTATGAAGTCAGTATGTGGGAAAATTCTCTTGTACACTCTTTATAACTCTTTGGTGGCCCTGAAAAGGGCCGTTTGGTTTTATGAAGTCAGTGCGTGGGAACATTCTCTTGTACACTCTTTATAACTCTCTGGTGGCCCTGGAAAGGGCCTTTTGGTTTAAATGATGACACGGCCACGGTTGCACGTTTTACGATGGACTATCTTTAAGGCCTAGAAGATAGTTGAGGATCTGTTAGGGAATATAAAATTATTAAATTAATGATAGTTTTAACCCCCCCTACAAACATTTGAGTCGAAAACTTTCGATGGATATGGATATCATTAAGGATTCTTGTTCGAACGAATTTCAGTAAAGTTTATTTATTTCGTCGCTCTGGGCATTTATTTATATTCTCGCTCCGGGCATTCGGCTATATTCGGTATACTATACGGAATATAAAGCTACTTTATAACATCTAAATGACTTTCTCATGTGATCAGTCAGCCATTTCATTTCAAGACATTGAAATTCCCACTATATTTATTTAGTTATATAGGTGTTGGAATGAATAAGCCCTTCGAAAAATACACAACCGCTCACTCTTACTTTTCCATTGAAAACTTTTATATTCTACATTTTACTATGTGATGAATACATTAGGCCATAGTTGGGAAAATAAGGTTAAATGCGTACCTAAAATATGGTCTATGGTTTTCTTGTGAAATTATTATTCATGTTTCTATGTGAATATCAGGTAAATTAGTGAATCCATTATGGCTAAAACGTTAAGGAAATCGAAATATATATAAATATATTAGATCTCGCAGAAAAAAGAGAGTGAGTTTTATAAAATATCATTATTCTTTGCTATGGGTATGGGAGAAAAGGTTGGTTAGTATAAAATGAATTCTTATAAATATAAAATAAACACCTGAGAAAATAATCACGCATTAAAATATGCTCAGCGCATTATTTGTATCGATATCATTTGTAGGTTCATATGCAGTAAAAGCATGCTGCGCATGTCATATCCAGAATACAATTAATACTATGTTGAAATTTATTAAGACAGGGAGCGACAACATAGAGAGGTATTCAATTGCTATGATGACATGCACTTTGTCAAATTGATTTAAATTTAATTAATATCAATTTCCTACCTCGAGTTGAAGGACTTTCTCCAGCGTCCCAACTAGTTGTTGGCAACGCATTACCTTTGGCTGCTTTCAATTTCACCCGATAGCTACGAGCTCGCTCAGCATCGGTGCATGGTCGTTTCGGAGGATTTCCCGTATGTTCGCTCTTTATGCGATTCCTGAATCTGCGCAAGCGTTCTGGATCAAATCGGTTAGGCATTCTCACTTTCACTATGTTTCTCAAAAAGTTTTTCTTCCTAGAGGTAGGACTCTATCCAACGCGAATCGTTAACACAACAGAACAACTGTTTATAACACACTACTAATTGGAATTTACAGAGAATGTTGGTTCGGAATATCATGTTTGACATCGAAAATGGTGTCCGTGATAGGGAATTTGTGTGGTTTACGGTATGCGACGAAGGGAAAACAAGTTTTGCTAATACCACTGGCTGCCAATCGACAATTTGAAACGAAAATCCCAATCAAACAAACTCTCAAGCTGAGAATATTAAATTGAAAGTAGCAAAGATGGATTTGTATCTGGTAGGATTTTTCAGTGAAAATAAATCAAAGCACCGGCAGGCATAGCACACTGTTGCCTAGTAACGACTTGGCAAAATCCAATATGACTGCCAATCGACCGAAATGTAAGATAAACTCTTATTCAAATAACTATCTTAAATTAGAAATTGAATTGATTTATTGATTCATCGCGGGTTGCGCCAACCAGCTAGGAAATTTTTTTCACCGACGGAGAATTGTCCTGCTCGCCTTCCATGGAGGCTCTCCCGAAAAAAGTAGCGTTTTTGCCGTCGTGACAAACAAATCGGCACTAGATTAAATGGCGCACAAACTGAACGAAATATTAATTTAATTCTTATAAAAACAACTCTCTGACCAGGATTGGTTGTCCTCAAAAGGACAGATTATTTATTGGTGGGTTGCGCCAACCAGCTGGGTAAAATTTTCCCCAGTTGCGGCGAACGAATCGGCACCATGATATTAGGCGCACAAACCAAACGAAATTAAAGTATAATTCTTGTATAAACAACTCTTTTAATAAAATTGGTTGTCCTCATAAGGACAGATTATTAATTTATGGATTGCGCCAACCAGCATCGAGCACCGAACTAAATTTAAGATTAGTTCTTGAATAAACAACTCTTTTATTTTAATTTATTGTCCTCAAAAGGACAGATTATTTCCACCTAATGCTGCTCGCGTCCAAGGACGCTTCATCTCAAACAGCAGCGTTTTCGAAGTCGCGGTGAAACAATCGCCATGGTGAGGTAAGATGGCGGCTTGCACAAACCGACGCGATTGTGCGCCCCCATCATCCGCCATTTTACCTCATCGCGACGATCGCTGTTTGAAAGAGCCTTGGTACTTACCACCACCAGCTGCTACGCGTTCACCAGCTGCCTGCGACCACCTACCTGCGACCAGCTACCTGCGACCAGCTACCAGCGACCAGCTCCGCACAGCTTCAATGCTGCCAAACGAATGAGGCAAATTTTTCCTAAGTGTGCGTTTTATACCGTCCTCAGCTGCATGCGAGACGTACATGGAGCGACGAATGACATGATTGGTTAAAGTCCCTCTCTAATACAAATAAGAAGAAGATGATGCAAGACGTTCCTTGCTTCGATTTGAAAACTGTGATAGGAAATTTGGCAAATTTACTCTGCAAAATGACATTATAAGACATCACCTTAGATTTGCGTTGTTTTCAATAGTTTACTATTGTTTGAGAATAGTGTTTGACAATTGAATTGGAGCGCGGTAAAATTTCCGACCGATTGAGGAAGAAATCATGTAAATCTATCGTAGATTATTTGAGTTATTCGCGTACAAAACGTACGGTTTTTCGTGACGGTCGCAATATTTTAGATTTTCATTTGACACCCTACCCTTGCCGTAAGACGTAGTCTACGTCAAAAAACAGGAAAAAGAATTTTTTTTTTTTATTTTTTTCCTCTTTCCGCCAACAAAAAAAAGGAGAATATCTCACCGAAGAAAAATTAAAAAAATCCCAAAAAAAAAAAGACCCAAAAGACTGCTCCCTAAACACCTCAACAAAACCGCGTCAGTGAGCGTATGAGCCGAACACTGAGGGAAAAAGTAGGAACGATTCTCCATGAAAGTAATTATTCACTCATGTTTTAGGGGAGGCGTTGTATGTTTCTACATATACTTTGAACCGTATTCCTACAAGTGCGTTTAATAATTCAAAAACGCTTTTTGAACAAGAAGAGCAGGTCTCTTTGTATGATGGGGTAGGCACTGAACGGAAGACTATGGAATAACGATATTAGAAGGGTCATAATTTTAAAAGATGTAAAGTTCGATGAACATAACTATTGTTTCCCAAATACTGACAAAGTGTAGGAAGAGATACCCAATATCTATGAGTTAGAGAAAAGACCTGAACCGGAGATTACCGAGGTAAGGAATGTATCGAAAATAAGCTATCCACGTACATTTGCGTTGTACGCGTGTATTTGTGATGGTTTTAATGTGTTCATCATAGCATGCTGTGCATTTTACTGTCATCTTCCGTTTGATTACTTGTTTGCATGGTTTAAATTCTTCGTTTTCAAAATGTCACGCATAGAATAAGACGTGAAAATTAAGGTTTTGGACACATGGCTACGTGAAAAGGGTGAAACTATGCAACAATTGTCGAAGCGCGTTAGAATTCATAAGGCGAGTGTAAAATCCATCATATCCATGTTTGAGAATCACTGTTCTTTGGATAAACTGCCAGGAAGAGGCGGAAAACCCTGATCTTCCAACCCTAAACTGGATCAGAAAGTGGTAGCTCTAATTTGGAAGAACAAATCAATGTCGATACGTAGTTTGGCCAATAAAGCGGGAACCAGCGTAGGATTGATTCAACGTATCAAGAAACGGAACAACCCGAAGACCTACAAGAAACCGAAAATCGCCAAACAAAGTGCAGAACAGCACCAAGGGACCGGAAATTATATTCGCTAGTTTTGCAGCTACCGGATGCATGTATTTTGATCGACAACGAGACCTATCTTAAAGAGGACACCAAAAATCTTTCCAGGTCCACAATATTACACAATATTGCCGTCGTAGGGGAGGATGTAAGCGATGCAGAAAGGTCGATTCAAGTGGAGAAGTTTGGTTGAAAAGGGCTGGTATGGCAAGAAATATGTTTCTGCGGTTTGAAGTCTACATTTTTTTACACTACCGGAACAATCAATGCGGAAATCTATCGATCTGAGTGCCTGCAGGAAAGATTCTGCTACAAAACAGAAGCGTAGTACCCCTCCACTGACCGCATCGGCCATTACTCCAAAACAACTCTCAATTGGCTCAGAGAAAAGGGTATAGATTTCGCTGAGAAAGACATCAATCCGCCAAATTTCCTCAGCTTCGGCCCATCGAACTCTATTGGGCGATTGTGAAGAGAGTCTTCAAAATGACTGGTAAAGCAGATGAGAATATGTAGGAGTTCAAAAAAATTTGGGTTAAATCTAAAAAATGGGATGGAACACTGGTTGATGAAAAGTGTTGGATAAAAAAATCGCAAAATTTCATCCGGTCTTCACAATGTTCCAGTTCTATCCTGTACAATAAAGAATCATACATTTGTTTGAATAAAAAAAAAAATATATTTGAAAAAAAATATGTGGATAACTTATTTTTGATACAGTCCATAGTCCATGATACTGTTCCCGATCGAAAAAGTGACAAAAATTTGATGAGTTTGGGAAAGGTTTCTGAGAATGAGGATTAAGTTTCCCCTCAAGAAGGTTGCCTCCTCAAAGAACTGTGAAAGCCCCTGGGTGGTTGAAAGATTTTGAAACAGTTTTTCTTTCTCTGAGCGGTTCAAGTGAAATACCACAGAATATTGATGAACTACGTAAAGGAAGTGATTTGGATCAATGAAAGCAAACCATTGTTGAAGAAAAGCTATCAACATGTGGGTGTTTAGTCTCAAGAAATAAGGAGATTCAGTTCGATATGAAGCAAGATTAGTAACGAAGGGATGTCCCGGTAAAACTATTTTGAAACCTTTACTCCTGTGGCATAGATGACAACTATCAGGACGATGCTTTCTATTGCAATGAAGAAAGACTAAACAGTACATCAGATGGATGTATAAACTGTTTTCCTCAATGGCACATTGAACGAGGAGATTTTTATGAAACTACCTCGGGCTGAAAGTGGAAACATTAAGTCATGTAAGTTAAACAAAAATCTTTATGAGTTGAAACAGGCTGAAAGAAGCTGGAATCAACAATGTAATATAGTCATCACAAAACTGGGTTTTCAAAGACTAAATTGTTACACATGTCTCTATAGTTGTTCCGAGAGGGGTTTATTCATCATTTTCTATGTGGATGATATTTTGATTTTCGGAAGTTACTTATCTGATATAAAATGGTTTAAGGAGAAGCTTCCGAACCATTTCATGATGAATGATTTAAAAACTTCTTATGTCAAGAGATCACCAGAAATCTTGAGAGAGGTACGATAGAGCTGTCTCAGCAAATCTATATTAAGAAGATATTGGATACATTTCGCATGAAGAACTGTAATCCAAGCTGCATATAAGTAAGATCAGATAACTATACTGAAAACAAATTAAGGAATTTTTGGGATGTTTACAATACTTTACTTTAATATCAAGGCCTGACATAATCATTGCTGTGAGTATTTAAAGTCAATTTCAGAGCATGCCAAGATACGAACATTGGGCAGCATTGAAGAGGATCCTTTGATACCTTCAAGAGAAGGATAACGAACCACTCAAGGGTTACGCGGACGCGGACTTCGCGAATGATATTGAAGAGCGGAAGTCGAACTCCCGAAACGCGTTTCAGTTGAATGGCAACATCGTGTCCTGGCAAATCGTGCACATTATCATCGACGGAAGCGGAACTGATTTTCTTATGCGACGACGAAAATACGAGGACAACATATTCTGCATTAGAATCTCTGCGGAATAAAGAGAGCGTTAAAGAACCAAGCATATTGATATACGTTGTATGTTTGTGAGAAGTTTTGTCAATGAGAAGACAAATAAATTAAAGTATGTTAAGAGTGAGGATCAGATTTCAGATGTTTTTACTAAGCCTTTATTGAAATCACGATTTTTTAAGATTTGTGAGTTATTAGGAATCATAAATTGAGGGAAGTCATGGAATATAAATTTGTCATTCATTTGTACACAGGATATGAATCCCATAGAGACGAGATAGTACATACCGACCTTAAGTCGCCGCGTGCATTCTATCGTTGTAAATCGCTTGAGTAGGTAGGAGAGCAAGAGCCTACATCATGGTTCGGGCTTCTGTGTCGGTTAAGTCATATACATTTAAAAAAGAGTAAGGCGATCTTTTGTAAAAGGTGATTTTTGAAGGTTGGTCCAGATGCGGTAGAAAAACTTTAAATAACAGGTCGAGACTGAAGGCTAATATTTCAGTTGAAGAGGTGGTGACGCGCACTGGTTATCTGTTAGCCTCTGCTAAGAAGATAAATATAAGTTAAATATTGATCTCCTTCACTGAAAATATTGTACGCTTCAACATAAATCACAAATCAAAACGACCTCTTTTTACGGTACATGCAAACGGTGGGTAAACAGAACCAGCCTGTTCAAGAGTTGTCTGCATATTAATTCAAAACAGCACGGGACGGCAACAAGGATGAAGAGAACACACTAAAAAACAATGTCTGCTGCTATATCAGAATCCAAGATGATGGCAACTGAACAAACGAAAAAATGTAATGATAGAATGATATTGTTCCTGGCACTTATGTCCTACTGATTATATTATCTTTCATTTTTCCAATAATTCCGGATGCGATGATGTGGTGAAGTTCTATAATAACGTAGTGAGACCTTTTCCTGGTGCCTAAAACGTTTGCCATTTATCACATCATTTTGATGAATAAAGCAATTTACGCGTCTTCGGGTAACCAACCGTTCTATTATAACATGAACGATTACTGCAATGATTGCAGCAAAGTGTCGGGAAAATCCGTAAAAAGCCTTCAGCATATTGAGAAATATAGCTGGCAAAAATCCTCTCCCAACATTCAATTTCCATTACATGTCATTTATGGGCTCACCTTCGAAAATATGTGGGTTATTGATGATGCTGCCTCACCAATGTTTTCATATGGAGTAGCGGTGGCCCACACCATTCCTCCCCAACTGTTCTTGATGAAAAGATACACAGGAATCCCACTGGACTGGAAGCGCTTATCCGGCACGCATGATGATGCCATTCGCTTAATTTATTCAAGCGTAAACAATGTTCCCAAAAACCCGCCCTTCCTGTGTTGATTTGGTTCATTTGGTATGCAAACTGATTATCGATATTGTGATATGGCCCTCTTCTGTTATGCTAATTTTATAAACAAAATATTGATTTTATGTACCTTCCATTCTCATAATGGTCGCATACAGATTATTATAATTTGTTGCAAACTGTTGAGAACTCGTATCCCTTATTGGATTCGGGGGTAGTGTCTAAATAAAGCATGGATACATTTTGGCATTGAAACATTCTAATGCAACTGTGGAGATTAATACGATTGATTGGATTGTTGTAATCCGGTAAAATCTGTAGATTAAATACGTAGAATGCCTTGTTTTCGTGCGATATTTTCTATACAGAGTAATTCACACCAAAAAATAGTACATATTGCTACATGTTTCAATTGAGCAACAACATAAAGCCTGTCCACGTTAAATTTCGGACACCAAAATATTAGCAGCAAAATTAATTTACTCGTAATTCAACAAAACCGATTGTTTATTTCACAATAATTGAGTTATACCTACATTTAAAACAGTTGATTAAGATCCTTCTTTCTGTAAAATTCTCAAACATTCTGTGGTACACCCGCCATCAGGTTTTGTACGGTATCCTCAGATTCGCCCGCCGTCACGATTCTCCATCTTCTCTTGAAATCATCGGTACCATTTGCTTTTGTCTTAGTTTCGAAGAGTCTCCGCTTAACTACACGCAGAAAAAAATATCGTCATAACTAACATATTCCCGGTAAATCCAAACTTAAACTTCGTTTATTCTGGCCGCAAAAATAAACTTGCTTTAGTTAAAACATATTCTATGTTTAAAATCAAGTGACATCGAATTCTGGATTTTAATGGTTGCGTTCAAATTAATTTTATTTATTCTATGGACCTTGGTTATCTTAATTTTGGATTTGGCTTGAATGCTAACAGATTTCAGGTTCAAGGAGTTTGCTTCTCTTCACTACTAGAATCAAATAACCTACCAATAAATGTGAAGATTGGCTCATGTTGGAAGCGTCGAAACTTTGCATCGGCCTCAAATTCTGGAAATGGCTCAAATTCACCTACCCGATGAATGTATTGTTGAAATAACAATGCCTTGAATTTGATTCAGAAATTGTTATTTTCCTTCGAAACAGGCTTTCTATTTATATTGAACAATTCTTATGTCGATGCATCGATATTTTTATTTTAAATGATCGAAATTTGTATCCGTGTAGAGACCAGTACTTCTCTATTGGGCGAAGTTTGATGGATTGGCTGTTTTTGGCACGTATTTGACCTCTTGTATCTTATACCATTCCAGGACGGATTCCGCATAGTGACAAGAAGCCAAATCAGGCCAAAACAGAACTGGAGCTTCTGATAAATGGTAGCAACCGTTTTTGCACACATTCTTTCTCGTTCACATTCTTATTGATAGTGCCGGTAGGGACGAAACTTTTTGATTTTCGACCACAACTACATATGGCCTGCTAAATCAAATACTTCTTCAGGAATTTGGACACCCTCTTTGTCCGGAAATGCTCGGCAACGGCGTTCCTTTGCATTGCGGTATAAAAAGCCAAATCCGGAAGCTGTGAAAGACTTCGAGTGCGTATGTTTCGTCGTCCATTATGATACAAGAAAATATTTGCAAAAAATTTGTGTAAAGCTCCTTAGCACGATTTTTTGACGTAGAACTACGTCTGTGTTTTCAATACTGGGGTATACGTTCGAATTGCGAAAATTTGGAGCGTCACGAAAACTAGGGAAGATGTACCTATATTAATCTCATCACTTTGCAATGCATCCTACTTGAAATAAAACGATATACACGTGACAGGATTAGTTAGTTATGTTTGTTGTAGTTATGTAGTATGCAAACATTATTAGAAAACGAAACCGATCCTTCAACTGCCCAATTGTTTGATTCATCGTAGGATGAATGTAGGCACAATGAGATTAATATGGGGGCAGTTTCCCTATATAGGTTTTGAACGTTAATAACTAAGTCATTCTACGATTGATTTCCAAAATGTTTGCACCAATCGATCGGGTTTTCTACGCTTCGATTTCAATATTTAAAACTATTGATTTTTAACATACAACTAATAAAATTAACGCAAAAATGAAGTGATGTCTTATAATATCGATTTTTCATAGTAAATTTACCAAATACACAGTACTTTCCGCGCACAGACTTCATATTTACGTTAGGAACGTCTCCTAGGCAGCCATGAATGTTATATAAGGGGTACACCTTCGCATTTTGATTTA
Source organism: Aedes koreicus (assembly GCA_024533555.2). NCBI lineage: Eukaryota > Metazoa > Arthropoda > Insecta > Diptera > Culicidae > Aedes > Aedes koreicus. The sequence continues at coordinate 538,969 of JAHHFK020005954.1, read as the reverse complement.
GTAGGATTTTCAAATTGTAGCTATAGTTTTAGTTTAAGTAGGTTATCAAATTTTAAACAAACAATGCCCCAAGGGCTGATCTGATAATTGATTTAAAACATAAAACACACAAAACACACTAAACACATAAAACACACTAAACAAAGCTGAAGAGCCCATTGGGCTGAAACACTTAAAAATTGTAAAACAGTATATACGACAAAGAAATGCAAAATAAAAAACAAAAAAAAAATCATTTTGATTTAGTTTTCCGGCAGCCGTGGAGCTGTGCAGAGTAGGATCTGCAGTTGGATCGTAGTTGGCGAAAGCACTAGCGAGCAGTCGCTGCCCAGAAAGGCGTTGGTGAAGTTGGCTATTGTTGCCGATGCTCCCGTCAACCTCGCTGCGAGAAACATGGCTGCTGAAGCCTACGAGTTGGCGGGAAAAAGCCGCCCGTGACAACAAGACAAGAATCAATCATCCCACGAGATGAACCAAGAAAGAAAGTCCAAGTTCAATCGCGAACTGTTTCTCCCCCGTCAACTAAATCCGGCCTTTTCAGGACGACCAAATTAATTTGCCAACTAAAGAGTTTATTTGTTGAAATTTTCTCTTGAGCTGTTTGAAATTAAGCCCCCGGGCTGAACATAGCATTCATTAAACGCCGCGTCCCGTAGTAAATGACAAAGAACGATGAACAACCAACAAACGGAATCCGAGCCGAACTACGTCACTTGAAACCGACCATGTGGTTGAGTTCGTTGTAGTTCCTAGCAATGCACAGCAGATTAGTTGCTGGCGGTGGCAAGCAAATAAGGAAAGTTTCGGTTAAGAAAATCATCTGTCTAGCGCGTAATAATTAAAACTAATTATTGTGGCGCAATAATTGCAGTTCGTCCCCTATGATGCAATTTGTAACACATTGCCTTCGTTGGTACCGCTTTCTTTCGTGCACTAGCATCCGACGCCTTTACCTAATAGCTCTTAGCAGAACATTTTGATTCAGTCTTACGACAGTCGTTAAGCTGTGCAGTGGCTGTAGGATCGCAGTTGGCGGCGGCGAGCAGTCGTTGCCCAGAGAGGCGTTGCCCAAGTAACAAATTCAATTTTAAGGTACACTTGAAGAAGTTCTCAAGACTCATTTGATAAAACCACGCATAAAACTAGATATTCGACATAACATCGATAAAACAGCCATAAAACCCTCATAACTTCAAAAAGGCCCATACTACAGGAGGTTCTCAAGACTATTTCCCAAGATTCGCTTAAAACTTGATAGTTTTATCGGTACATACTTGTAATGACATGCAGGACATGCTTAAAACTATGATAAAACTACCACAAGTTTTGGTAGTTTTATGATTTTCCTCTTTAAGAACACTTCCAGTCCGTCACAAATATGTTTCAAAGATTCCATTTTTGGATTCGTTCTGCTGAATGGGGACTTTTTTAAGAGAAAAAAAAACATCGATATACATATGATGTTTCTTTTCCAAAGTGGATACGTATGCAAATTCATTGTAAAATTGACCATAAATGCATGAGTTTTTTGCCTGCAATTGATAAATTTTTCATGCGACGTTCAGTTTATTGGTGTTTTATAACATAAAAGTTCGAAAATTTTAATGCGCCACGGAATCATTGCTAGAACATTGATTTATTTTAAAAATAAAAAATACTTGACAAATCAACAACTAGGTGACAAGGCTGATAAATTGTTAGATCATGAATAAATTGTGTCTACAATCCATTTTAAGTTTCAAAATGTATTTTAAACAGCAGAAATTGTTCGTAGCATTGGAAAAACGAGAGTTTTGTTGCATATATATGAAAATGGCTACCATTCGGAGGGAATCCAGAATAGCCACGCTCGCCATTTTTTCAGTGGTTTTATCTAAAACTACCATAAAACGCATATAAAGCTAATATTTCTTGCACAAGACTTACCAGGATTTTTTTAGGAGTGCGATAAGTTCATCTTTACTTGTTCTATTCTTGAATAAGAGGAGTAACGCTTGAATAAAACTTGTTTGAATTACTCAAGGCAAACAAGTCTTTCGTAAGATAGCCATAAAATCATTGTGGAGAAGGCACATCATAAACAAAGAAAATGTGAACGTTCAAATCAAAAGTGCCTATGCATAGTTGTTGTTCATAATTACGGCTTATAATTTGTTGTTTTTAATCACCAGCGTAAGGCGATTAAAACATTTAAAAAAACTCTAACTTGAATATGCTAACAATGGATTTGGGAAGAAGAACAGATAATAATATTGCGTCGATGGCTGAAACATCAGTTGAGCGAAAGATGATTTTTCTCTTGATCTGTACGCTGAACCTAGCTTTGGAAGAAGTGCACTGTGTAGTGGATCACTAAGCGATTCCAGCGCAGTACTTCCGACTTTGGTTTAAACGTGCGGATCATGGGAAAAATCGATTTTCGCTCAGATGATATATACTAATTTTTACTTGCAACGAGTATAAATATTGTGTAGCCTATTGGGAACGGAAATGCACGACTCGGGAGAATTCAACATTAACATAACATTTGACAATCGTAGTGCACATTAAACCTTACGTCAAAAGTACTACGCTGTATTTCCACGGTGGTGCGCCATATAACGCACTACCTGAGACGTTAGGTTTAACTAGCACAATTGGCATAAAATCAAATATCATGAGTTATGCATTTCGGTTTTCAACTGGCGACACATTGCACCATTTTATTTTATTCGTTTTACGCATAACGCATAGACCCTTTTGATAAGTTAGTCTCAGTAAGCTGCGAATCCAATGGAATGGTAAAAAAAAATTGTCGTTGGTGGCTGAGATGAAGGAGTGTTCAATATATTGAATAGGTTTTTATTGAATTTCCGCTTGAACGATCCGCTGGTTTTTAATTTCTTCCACCTGTGGGCGTCCATTGTGACAGTTTGTTTATTTTTCACATAATGTTCTTTCTCAAGAATATGTGCTCTTATTTAAAATCAAATGGTTCTAAGAGAGTTTTATGGCAGCATTTCCAAGATACATTCATCTTAAAGAAGAATGTCATTAAACTTTTACAAAACTTTTATCAGGTTTTATGCAAGTTGCGAAACGATGTCTTGAGAGGGGGATCAAGTATCTTATAAAACTACTGATAAGGTGAATTCCACTTATAAATGATATAGTTTTATGGAGGTTTCTTCAAGTGTTCTTTAATCACTCTTGAGAACTGTTAATGAATTAAAACCACCTTAACTTGGAAAATGCCCTGATAAAACCGGATGAACTCCATAATGCTCTGATAAAACTACCATAAAACATGAATAAAACCAATTTGCATTTGAATTGCTACTTGGGGTGTCCCCCCCCCCCCCCCCCCCCCCCCCACCCCCCCCCCCCCCCCGGCCCCCCCCCCCCCCCCACCCAAAAAACAACAACCCCCCCCCCAAAACCAACAAAAAAAACCCAAAATCAACCCCCACCTGCTTCCCCCCCCCCCAAAAAAACCCCCCCTCTCCCGACCACCAAAATAATTTGCCCACTAAAAAAGTTCCCTTGGATAAATTTTTTTTTTTTTTTTTTTAAAATTTCCATTACCGCGCCCCGGCTGAACATGGCATTGCTTTAAACGCCGCGTCCCGGAGTAAATGGCAAAGCGCGTTGAACAACCAATGAACCAACAGATCCATAACTATCTTCTACGCGTTAGAGATAGTGGCCCTCTCAACCATCGTAGAAAATACAACCGGGGCCGTATCATAATTAAGAGCCACCAAATGCTTTCTAAAGAGAGTATAATAGAATTTTCAGGACTGACTTAAATCAATTAGCGGATGGCCCTGACGTGTTTTTTTTTTTTAGACGGTATGGAAAATCTGCAACCAGACACCTGAAGAACTCAGGGTGTGGGGATGAGGGTGCCAACTCCTCGACCCACTAAAAACCTACCCGTGCCTTTAGCCCTGGTGCCTCCCCGGAACCACCTTTCGGTATTACTTCGGGGAGGGGGCTTTTGTGCTTGTTCAGCACCCACTATGTCTAACTACTTAGGGCTTTAGTAGTTAGGTGGTCCCTGCGACCTGCCTTTGGTCGTTTCGCAATTTTTGTTGGAGATCAAGGACGATCTGGGAGGCTGCTACGCATACCGCGTCCCAGACGTCCCGGTCTTGACACATTCTCTGGACCAAGTTATCCGGAGTCGTGTCGCGACCGCATACGGCCATCATGTCGGATCTCGCGCCGTCGAAGCGAGGACATGCAAAAAACACATGTTCTGCAGATTCTTCGACTCCCGCGCACTCACTGCATGCGGAGGACTGTGCATGCCCATGTTTGTGCAGGTATTGTCTAAAACAGCCGTGGCCAGACAATATCTGCGTTAAGTGGAAGTTCACTTCACCGTGTCACCTACCGACCCACCCGGTTAATTCCGGGATTAGTCGGTGGGTCCACCGACCTTTGGTGGAGTTGTTCCATTCCCTCTGCCACTTAACCATGGATGCGGCTCTAGTGGTCTTTCGGATACCTCTTGTTCCACGTTGCTCGAAGCACTCTACGTCCTCTTTTATGAAGATGCCTATTGGCATCATTCCCGCTAGGACGCAGATCGCGTCGCGTGATACCGTTCGGTATGCACTCACCACTCTTAGGCACATAAGCCTGTGTGTACTCTCGAGCTTATTTGCGTAGCTCTTGGTACTCAAGGCGGTGATCCATGCCGGCCCGCCGTACCTAAGTATGGACAGGGCGACACTGGCCAGGAGTTTACGCTTACTCCCTTGCACCGCCGAGCTATTCGACATCATGCGGGATAATGCCGATATAGCCATAGAGGCTTTCTTGCAAGCGTAATCGACGTGACTGACAAAGGACAGCTTGTCGTCGATCATAACCCCAAGATACCTCAAGAACCTCTTCGATTCTACTGTGCAGTTACCTGCACTAATCGTCGCATGTTGCTCCGATTTCCGATTGTTCACCACCGTGACCTCGGTCTTATGGTGGGCAAGCTCCAATTGCCTGGAGCTCATCCATCTCTCCACAATGCCAATGGAGTATGAGGCCGTTAACTCGACCTCCTCGATGGATTCACCACATATCTCCAGGGCCCTGACGTGTATGGGAATTAGATTGCTGCGTAGTCCTACGTCACCTTTGCGCACAACTCCATTGGGCTGTACCTTGTAGTTTTCAATTGAAATGTTGCTTGTTATCACGGTTGGGCTCCTTTTTCACGTTGTACGCCTTCAGTCCTTGCCTCTGCCTCACTTTTTTAACGTATGATTTTGACTTCCCAACTTTGCGAGCCACATTTCACACAGAAAGATTGGGATTTTTCGCAATAATGGCTACCACCTTTTTGTCCATTTGTCGGGAGCATACTTTTCGATTTGTTCCACTTACAACCTTCCGATCCACGGTCAAGTGCTGGTCAAATGATTTTCAAAAACAAAATATGGTACTTTTCAGTAGTTTTATTTTTTTGGCAAGATCGCATTCCGATAAATTCGGATTTTTCTGCCGTTTGTACAAAATGCGTTTGCGCGAAATACATTGAAATAATTCAGAATCTACAGTGGAAGAAAAATCCCGGACGATCCGTCTAAAAACGTGTGGCTTAAGCGCCACTCCACAGGGAGTGTCTGTCCACTGGAGATTCCCTCGTGTCTCCTCGGACCGATGACTTTAGTGAATCGGTTATTTTCCGGCCGGTTGCCTGTGGTCGGGAAAATCCGTCCGACGGGAAGAAATGCCTGCGTCTTGGGTATGTGTAGAGTTGCTGCGGATTGGGAATTGAAACGACTGTACTATTTAACTTTATCTCCTAATCGCACAAACTTTCCTTTCCGCACACTTCATTTACCCTACTTTTTAGACAAGACAAAACGACCACGAGCAAACGAGCACACTTCAACTTCGTTGGGTTGTCACGGACAGAATGAACGAGACCGTGAATCCTCAGATTAAGGAAAACCAACTCGGACAAACCGGAAGCTTGTCTTTTCCCGGGACCCTTCGTGTCCTATCGTGAAACTGGACATACAATAATACTTTCGCTAGCCAGCTGTCTCTTTCCTTCTTTATCCATAATTTAAAAGGGCCCGATTTAGGAAAGATTTAGGAATTCTCCCTAGATCTAATAAATTATATACAAAACTATTCAAATTTCCTGATCGTTACAACTTTTTGGCCAAAGATGAATGGCCTCCAAGTTCACTGAATCTCAAGCCACTGGACTATTTTGTGTGGACATACAGGCTGTCTAGAATGAACGATCATAAGGCCTCATTTTGGCGCAATTCAAGCCAGTAATGCAGCAACCGGTACCTAGTCCTGTTTTGGTGAAAAAGAAATCAACAGGATAAAATCAGCAAAACGTTTGACTCTAATCCTTGGTTATCCTTGCCTGGTCATACTTTTCAAAACCAAAACCATTGAAGTCGAATTCACTTAAACACCGATTTATAACAAACTTATAATTTTTCGAATGATAAACGAATTTGCTTGACGAGAAACCGAAAAGAGAACACGACAGCTCTCGCAAAACTCTAACTACCATTATAACTACCTATCCACTGAATGGAAACGGAAAACTCATCAGCGCACAAAATGTTTGAAATAGCAACGTACCGGCATCGTTGACTGTAGTCGAAATTCAGAAGATCCCGTCTCCTAGTTCGAACACAGAACCGTGACGGTTCCTGGTCGCTGGCATCAGAGACTCAGCAGTGATGAGAGAAAAATGCTTTTCTTAGAGTGTGCAGGAAATATGCATGCCAGTTGACCCTAGCAGCGCATTTGCTGTTAATCAGTTGACGTAACTTGAATGCAACTCAATTAAGTCACAATCAAGTAATTGCAACTAACTATGTCACTTCCGTGTTGCTTGGGGAGCGGTCCAGGTTTGATGAAGCAAGTACAAGAGAGGAATAAGAACTTATTTGAAGCTTGTTGCAAGTCGTTTGATCCATTTATACAATCAGTTTTGGGATGGGAAACAGGTCGTCAAAAAGATGTGTAGAGAAGGAAGCACAAGGATTGCTATGTTGTAGGTTGGGTCATTATTTATATGCTGTAAAGTTGACCATATCAAGCAAGAATAGTTCTTTTTTGGATCCAAACAACTGTGCATAATTTGTAACTCGGTTTTCCGCATTTCGACTGAAATTTCTATGACAACGTACTTTTTTGCATTTTCATTTCCTTCCACATTTTGTAATGTATCTGAACATTCCAAATCGACCAGATAAAGTTATCTCAGTAGGAAATTTTAATTCCATTCTAATGAATTGAATGAGAGGGAATGGGTAGTATGACTTCTCTCCAATTACGCCCATGAATTTTTATGAATGATTGATCAAAACATACCAAACTGATAAGAAAAGAAGCGTCCACATTTTTATCAAAAAGTACTGGTAATTTGTAATTTCAATAAATTACCCTCGACTGATCCGGATTGTGTGTTTTCAACGAATTTATTTTGCGAAAGTGTTGAAAATGTTGCAGAAAGCCTTTGGGGAATCTTTTTCTTTGAAAACCAGAGCATGTAAATACTATAAAGAGTTGAAAAATGATCGTTAAATAGCCGAAGACTTGTCTCGTTCTGGACGCTCTTCAACATCGAATACCAACAAAAAGGTGGCAATTGTTAAGAAAGCTGCCACTTGAAAGTTGTCATGTAAGCCTTAAAGAGATGGCTACTGTTAGAGATAGAGAGGGTTTGGTATCTACGTAAAGAAGCGGCAGGGAACCCACGCAGCATTCAGAAGACATCAAAGGAAAAGGGAAATAAATATTCGGAGAGAATAGATAAACATAAGTGTACAGAACAAACGTTTTAAGCTTCAGAAGAATTTTGCCAACCGCTGACTTACTGATACTGTACTTCTTAGCGACAGCCCGGTGCGATTCACCGTTTTGCACATCACGAACGACCAATTTTTGGATACACAAGGGAATTGCTTTCGAAAGCACTGCGTTCTCCATTTTTTTTCAATTGAATCAAATGCGATCACGTATACAAATGCACCAGGTTGAGCCGTTTGCTTCAAAACATGTCAAAATATCAAAACATAAACAATCGAGGGGTCTTCCAATGGAAACTTATCGAAAACATATCGATTTTTGAAGTGGGCACTTTATTTTGTCACTGTTTTTTTTTTCAACACAAATTGTTTTTTTTTCTTTAAGTAAAACTCCTTTTTTTCAGTATTCCATAAGTGAAACTTTAAAAGAATATAAAAGATAAGATAATAAAAAAAAATACAGTGTAATTACTTTAATTTGAACCATGTAAATGAGAGAAATTGAAAAAACGAAGAGGTGGGCACTTTATTTTGCCTATCAGTGTATGTACAGGGTGTCTGCGAATTATCCGTACAGATTTTGTCGGCATGCCTCTACACAAATAAGCGGATTAAATTAAGCATACCTTCATGGTTTATCATCTTGACCCATTGTCTTTATACGCAGTAAGTTTGGTACAGTTGTGATTTATAATTCATTCAAAATGAAGCCGAATGAGTTGCGCGCAGGTGTAATTGAACTTTTTCGAAAAGGTAAAACTATTTCATTGATTGCAAAGACCCTCAATATGGCAAAATCAAGAGTGAGTGACGCAATAAAACGATACCAACAGCTTGGAACGCTAGATGACCGCATAGGGAGAGGAAAAAAGCGCACCGTTCGGACTCCACAAATGCGCGAGATTATACGGCGACGAATCAAGCGAAATTCTTCGATTCCCATCCGAAAGTTGGTGAAATCACTAAAAATTTCAAAACCTTCCGTTGGAGCCATAGTTCACGACGATTTGAAGCTTCAGTCATACAAACTATGCAAGAATGACTACTTGCATGACACCTTGAAATCAAACCGGTTGAGAAAAGCTAAAATTCTCCTGAATTGCTTATCCGAGGGCCGCTATCGGTCAGTACTGTTCACCGATGAAAAAGTTTTCACAATCAAGCAACATCACAACCACCAAAATGATCGGCCGTTGCTTTCTGCTGCTTCCAAAAAACGGGGAAGTATTTCTAGGAGTCATCATCCCGCTTCTGTCATGGTTTGGGCTGGAATAACTCATTCCGGCAAAACCCCTCTGATCTTCATCGACAAGGGAGTGAAAGTGAATCAAGCGGTATATCAGAAGCTACTTACTGACACAGTAGCTTTTTGGGCATCGCAGCATATCGTCAAAAATGAATGGATTTATCAACAAGACCGGGCACCGGTTCATGGAGCAAAAAAGACTTTTAGTCTATCCGAACGCATTTTCCCAAGATTTTTAACGAAAGACGAATGGCCTTCTAACTCACCAGATTTAAATCCGATGTGCTATTAGGTATGGTCCATCTTGGAGTCAAGAGCCTGCATTACACCACATAAATCGCTAGAACATCTAAAATCGGCTCTTTTAAAGGTTTGGGAACAAATATGTGTCGAAGAACTCGCGGCCATCGTGGATAACTTCCCAAAACGTTTAAAGGCGTGCATCGCAGCACGAGGCGGCCATTTTGAAATGGACGAATAAAACTTGTAATTTGCAAACATATTGCTATAACAAACAATGCATATCGATTTTTTAATCCAACAATAAAAGACAGTTTTAACATTTTGTTGTACGGATAATATTCGGACACCCTGTAGTTGCAAATTGGCAAAAAAAAAACAAGCTAGATCACTTAATGCGTCCCTCGAAGGTCGTGGGTCTCGTTATCTCATTCGTACCAGCTCCACTGACGTTATTGAGAAGCTTACAAAATGACTGAGCGGACAGACGGCACAAAAATTAAGATCGTACCACACCCGACGCTCAATACGGTACAAGGAATTGTGTACGATTCGGATTCCATAAATAAGAATGAAAAATCGATCCTGGAGTATTGGAAGTCTCAAGGTGTACATACGGTTCGAAAGATCAAGAAACGAGTAAATGGCACTCTAAAAACCACGCCTCTGCTTGTTTTGCCTTTCCATCGCACAATTCTCCCAGACTACGTCTATTTCGGTGTATTGCGAATCCAAGTGCGTGCTTTGTTTTAATTGTGACTTCTATGGAAGCTCGTCAAAATAGTGTCAACAAACCGGTATCTGCCTACGATGCTAAGCAACACATGACATACCTGAAGGAGAGCAATGTAGCAATTCACCCAAGTTTCTCCACTGTAAAACAGTCCACCAAGTCACGTCACGTGACTGTTCGAAGTTTAAATAGGAAGAAAAAATCATTAAACTTAAAATCAATCATGGAATATAATTTGCCGAAGCAAGGCACTTGAGTGCCGCAGAAACCAAAAAGCAGAGCTTCACTGGAATTGTTCAACACCAAATTCGACAAGAGTTGGCCGCTAAAGACCAAATAATAGCCACTTTGTATAAACAAGTAGCCATGTTGACTAGGGAACTTGTTCTATGAAGAACATGCCAGAACCAAACACACTACGCCAGTCATTAGCACCACGACCCCTACGATAATCAGCCTCTAATCAACAACTATTATCGCAAGTGGCCTCAACCGTACCGCCGCAAACCGATCGATTATATCGAAAGGATCAACCTTTCATCTCTTTACCAGGCAGCCGACGAGAGAATCGCAAAAGCAACAAATCTCCTTATGAAATCCAGACTCGCAGCAAAAGCATTAAAAGACACATGATATCACCCACTGAAGCCACCAACAATCGGGGGAAATGGATTACTACGAAACATGGTCCATACAATAAACCCACGGACATCGAAATGAACAATGGAAACGGAACTCAATAAGATTTTATTTACGACCTTTCATGATGAATACCCCGCTATGGACAAGGACACAAAACCGGAAGAACGAATTTTACCACACTGTTATGCATGTTGGTTTCAACCACAGCTGTTACCATTCAAAAATTTCCGTTGCTCACGTCTGATGACTACGACAGAAAGCATAAACTCAACATCAAACCATCGACTAGCAGAACCCACTGTTCTGTACATTTTGAATCGCCAAGCGCGAGGTTTACCGCGTCGACCCTGACCAGAAATGTTCCGGAAGATTCCAAAGAGCCGTAATCTGTCCACACCCCCGGAGAAGTATTTCTTCAAATTTTGTATCCTATAAACAGTCCAACGTCGTCTCTTTTCCCACCAACCAAGCCTTCAATGCAATCTCCAGAGAATTGCAGCGTATCGCCCACCATCATACTACGACGAGAGAAAGAAGAGCGTGGAGTAACCTCCCCCTCTTCCAATCCTGGAAGTGGATGCCCGGAGGGTATTGAACGGAGCCGTACACTAGCACCTTGCATTTCGTCCATCCTCCTGGAATCCAGTCGAGCTGCATCTCAACAAAGATGCCACACTCTAGCAAAGCACCTCAACTTGTCCTGATTCGCCATCCACCTGGCGAACCAGAATGGTCGCCATCCACGTTCATCGTCACAAACCTCAACTGATTCCGAATCCTATATTATCGAAACGCACAACATCGTTCTGTCATTAGCCATTCAATAGAACAAATACGGGCTCCGCTCTCACTTAAATGAGGTACAGATTTGGACATCCAACTACCAATCAATTATGCTTACAGGAAACAAATGCTGACTACCGCAGTCTAGGATCAAGTACTTTAAGAAGAACATACTCGTGGAATGGCTATAAAAAACGACACCTCTTTCAAGAGAATATGGTTCCACACCCATATTCAAGCTGTCACCGTTCAGATACGCGCACCAATAGCAATAACGGTTGTTTGGATATACCTCTCACCTTTAGAAAAAACGCTGCCAAACTGCTTAGAGAACTTTTGGAAGAGCTTCCAAAACCCGTTCTCGTGTTGGGTGACCTAACTGTCCATCACTCTGCATGAGGCAGCAGAAGCGCTCAGTCATCATCATCGTGCAGCCAATTTAGAGCTAATGGAACAACACGACATGGTCGTCGTGAACAATGGATCTCATACTCGCATTTACCCTGCAACAAGAGCCTCCCAGGCCCTAGTTGTATCTCTTTGCAGTACCTCACATGCACCCAAATTCACCTGAAAGGCTCGACTATTCCGGTAGTGATCATCTACCCATCCTGATTGATACTCCTCACAATCAAAACAAACCGAAATGTCTGACTAGATGGATCTTCGAAAAAAAAAAAACACCAAAAAAAAAAAAAAAAAACAAAAAAAAAAAAACCCAAAAAAAAAAACCAAAAAACACATTGCCTTACATACCACCAGCCCGCGTGTGCCCTATTCATAAACTCTCGTGTTGGTTCTTGCGGGCGGGCATTCGCCCCCCCCCCTCACGGGTGGCCCAAAATTATTTGTGGGGGGGTGGAAGAAGAGGGAGCAATAAAGCCGGGCCGGGACGACTCGGGCCTTGTTGTTCGCGGGGTGATGTGCCAACCAAGAACCTCGCTGTTATTTTTTTTTTTGAGCGGGGTCCCCCCCCCGGAGCACCTTTCGTGACGTTAAACAAAACAGCTGGGATGCGTTTGTCGGAGGTATAAAATCAGACACCCCAGCCAGCCCGGTGCGGGATAACATCAATATGATGATGATGATGGTCCCGCCACTTACCCCTACAAAGGTTTGAGCTAGACGATTTATTTATTAGATAATTTATTGAAAAACAATTCAACCAGTTATGCAAAACAAAAAACGAACTGATTTCATCTACAGATGTTAAGTTCTTCCAAAACTGTTCATTTGCTTTACAGCGATATAATTGTGAAAAGCTCTTGATGTCAACCACAAATGTTCGCAAGTATTCCCAGCGATCAGGAAATCCTATAACAATTCAGATCACAGAATCCCGTATAAGGACATTATCAAAAGACAAGCCAATATCCGATCCTGCCCGCTACAGAGTCAATGGGGTTCCAATGGAACCGCCACCTTAGTTTTGGGCTGACCAAGGATATCCCCCATCAGGGAAATCGAGAAAATTTCCAAACCGAAAAAATCCTGGACCGACCCTAGTCAAACTTTTACTTTCAACCACGACAGAATTGACAAGGAATTCCCCGACAATCAGCCAGACAACCCACTACTATTTCATGGCATCTACTCAAGCATCAAAGGCCAATATTTTTATTTTTTTTATAAACTCAAAAAGAAGTCCTTTATACATGTATACCGCGCGCGAGGCTCAAACTTTTGTAGACTACACAAAAAATAAAAACTACTTTAAATTAAAATAACAAATAAAAACTTAAATTCATCATCATCATCGAGGCGAAAAGTATAGTTTGTTTGTGCCCCATGACAAATATAAAACATTTAACAATAAACCATACAAAAATATCCGTTGTAATAACATCGTCAAGATACAAAATTAGTCAAGAGTAAAAAGTTAACAGAGTAGCTGTTCAAAAGGCAGCTTTGATGTGTGAAATACATTGTCTCTTAAAATCTGTTAGTGTTGCTGCACGTTTGATGTGTATAGGCATCGAATTGAAAACATTTATACCTTAAAAAAAACAACGAATTTTGTGAAACTCCGTACAAAAAATATGGTGTTCTAACAACATCCGCGTTTCTAGTGTTATATCTCTGAATATCACTTCCTCTTTCAATTCGATTACACAAATATCGAGGCAGCAAACCGTTAATTACTTTAAAAATGAACACCATTGTCAAATACACAACTCTCTGCTTCACCGATAGCCACTGTAGGGCATCTAACAAAAAAGAGGAGGAAGTGAACCTATTGCATCTCAAGATCAAACGTATTATCTGATTTTGCAAACGCTGTAATCTCGATATTTGTGTTTGATTAGCTAAAAACAAAATGGAAGGGCAAAATTCAATGTGAGGAGAGATGATAGATTTGTACAATCGTATTTTACTAGTTAAATCATTTTTCAATCGGCAGAGAATACCGTACTTCTTGGCTATTTTCTTGATGACATCGTCAATGTGAGAGTCAAATTTTAATCTATCATCAATAATCACGCCAGAATATTTAATCTCACGAACGCGATCAATTGTCTCATCATCAATTTTAACAGAGACGTCTTCGATAACTCGATTCCGCGAAATTACCATGAATTTAGTTTTACTTATGTTCAATTTCAACTGTTTGTACTTTAACCATCTACTTAAAGACCGTAAATCTGCATTCAAATGTGAAACGGCCTCCTCAAGGCTTTTAGCTGCAATGAACAACACGGTATTTTTTTTTTTTTATGAATTCATTTATTTGTTCAGGCTCAATCGAATCAACTTTACAGAGCCAAGTTTTCATGTTTATATACATCAGTTATCTTAGAACTAAGGTTAAGGGGGTGGAACCGATTACTCGCGGCCGTCTCGAGGTTAATAGGAATTACAATTTTATGGATGGGAAAATTGCGGTGGGAATTTAAAACAAAGCATGAGGAACAATGGTTTTCTTATATCTAGAATTTCAAATTACAATTTTTTTTAATTGAACGTTTTCAATTTAAAAAAAAAATTCACTCACTCTCTCTCTCTCACACACACACACACACACACACAACACACACACACACACAACCACAATCACACACCGATGCACACAATCCTCAAAAATTTAACCTAAACAAGTAAGTTAATCAAACTACAATCTAAGGCTAATGTTAGTCAAAAACACATAAATGAGTTTCATAAACTCCAGATCGCGTGCGGCCAAAATGTCTCGAATCGGTACATTGGGTTGTCTACCTCGAGCCCGAAGGGAATCATAAAGCTCAGATCTGACTCCACGATGCTCAGCACAAAACCAAATAACGTGATCTGCGTCCTGGTAACCTTGTCCACATTCACAGCGATTGCTGTCGCTCAGCCCAACACGGAACAAATGAGCGTTTAAAGAATAATGATTGGACATGAGGCGAGACATCACACGAATGAAGTCTCGACCCACATCCAATCCCCTGAACCAACATTTCTTAGACACCTTAGGAGTGATAGAGTGTAGCCATCGCCCCAAGTCTCCTTTACTCCATTTATACTGCCAGCTATCGAGTGATATCTGACGATAAATATAGAAAAATTCGTTGAAGGCGATTTGTCGGTCATAAATATCGCCTTCGATAGCGCCCACCCTTGCAAGCGAGTCCGCTTTCTCATTGTCAGGAATCGAACAATGAGATGGGACCCAAACAAAGGTGATAATAAAAGAACGTGAAGATAAAGCACTTAGAAGACCTCGTATTTTCATAAGAAAATAAGAGGTGTGCTTTACCGGCCTCAAGGAGCGAATAGCCTCTATAGAACTAAGACTATCCGTGAAAATGAAGTATTGATCCGGTGTAAGAGAGGCAACAGTTTCTAAAGAAAAGTGAATTGCTGCCAACTCCGCGACAAAAACAGAACAAGGTGCTTGAAGTTTACGAGCGACGCTATAATTTTCATTATATACACCAAAGCCAGCGGAGTCCTCTATCAAAGACCCGTCAGTGAAAAACGTTTTGGTGGAATCAACTAGGCCAAACTTTGTAGCAAATATCACCGGAGCAATCATAGGACGATGATGCTCTGGGATTCCACGAAGCTCCTGTTTCATGGATAAATCAAAATGAACCGAATTTCCGAAGTTGGAGAAGCAAACACGATTGGGAATATTCAGCGAAGGGCTGACATCCTGTGTTATGTATAAATGGTACAAAGTCATGAAGCGGGTTTGAGGGTTCAACTCAAGGAGCTTCTCAAAATTTTCAATCACCTGGGGGTTCATAACTTCACACCTGGTGAGGAGCCGGAGAGATAATTCTGAAAACCGATCCGAGAGAGGCAACATGCCAGCCAGCACTTCAAGACTCATGGTATGAGTCGAGTGCATACAACCCAACGCGATACGAAGGCACCGATATTGAATACGTTCCAGTTTGATGATGTGCGACCGAGCCGCTGACTGAAAACAAAAACTACCGTATTCTATAACCGACAAAATCGTTGTCCGGTACAACGTTAGAAGATCTTGCGGATGCGCTCCCCACCAGGTCCCGGTAATTGTGCAGAGAAAGTTTATCCTTTGTTGGCACTTTCGCTTCAGATACTCAATGTGGGATCTCCAGGTGCACTTTGAATCGAACCAGACCCCAAGATATTTAAATGACATAGAATGAGTTATCGGTGTACCCAAAATTTGAAGCTTCGGTTGTGCAGGGTTATGCTTCTTAGAAAAAACTACCAACTCAGTTTTCTCCGTAGAGAATTCGATACCTAGCTCGAGAGCCCATGTAGACAAATTGTCTAAGGTATGCTGTAAGGGTCCTTGCATCGACCCCATTGGGTCCCGTGACAGACCCTACACCGTCATCTGCAAGTTGTCTCAACGTACAATTCTCACTCAAACAACCGTCAATGTCTTTGACATAAAAATTATACAAAAGGGGGCTTAAACATGATCCCTGGGGAGACCCATGTAGCTAAATCGAGAAGCTAAATTTTTTTTAATTAAAAAAAATTTTTTATTAATGAGAAACACAAGAGTGGAGTTTTAAGAGAACTTCAACAATACTAAAACCACCCCCTTTTATACAAAAAAAAACAGTTTTTTTTTTTTAAAAACTAAATTAATTCCCGGGGAAACAACCCAAGGGCGGCGTTCGGTCCCTCCCCCTGAAAAAAAATGAGGATCTGAAAACAGGGGATTTTTGTCCCAACCCATTTGCCCGGCGGAAAAGGGTTATTTTCCCCACAATTTCCAAAAAAAAAAAAAAACCCCGGGGGGGTAGGGGGTTTGGTGGACGCGGGGGTTCCCGGGGTTTGAAAGGAAATAACTCCCCCCCGCCCCGCATCCGGTACAATGTTGAGGCCAGAAACTGATTAAACAAGTGCAACATGCGCCTCTTCGCGACGTCTGGAAGGTTCTTAAGCAAGTTGAACTTGATTCTATCAGCCCCCGGAGCCGTATTGCCACACGAAAGGAGTGCGAGAGAGAGTTCTACCATTGAAAAAGGTTGGCTGATCTCATCTATCGAATTCGTGGTTTCGCGAGGAAACATTTGTGCTGGCACAGAATCTGGACAAACTTTACGCGCGAACTTGAGGATCCATTGGTCCGAATACTCCTCGTTCTCGTTGTTCGTAATTCTGTTGCGCAATCTTCGCGCCGTATTCCAAAGGGTATTCATCGACGTTTCACGCGATAGCCCGTCCACGAATTGTCGCCAGTAACCGCGTTTCTTGGCCTTGATGAGGCTCTTAAATTCTCGTTCGAGAGCCGTGTACCTTTCGAAGTGCTCAGGTGTTCCACGTCTACGAAAAACTTTGAACGCGTCGGACTTTTTGCGGTAAACCTCGGTGCATTGCTGATCCCACCATGGGGAAGGAGGTTTCCTGCGAAATGACGTTCCTGGAACTGGTCGAGTTTGAGCTTGAAGCGCGCTTTCCAAAATCAGGTTGGAGAGGAAGTTATATTCCTCCAGCGGTGGAAGCCCTTCTACCGTTGTTACGGCTTCATCTATTGCTGTCTTGAACCTTGTCCAATCGATATTACGAGTTAGATCATAGGTGACGTTTATCGATTCCGGCGGAGTGAGCCCGGTGGCAACCGAAATTTTAATAGGCAAATGATCACTACCGTGGGGATCCTGGATCACATTCCACGTGCAGTCCAACGATAATGAATTCGAGCAAAGTGTAAGGTCTAACCTACTGCCAAGTGAGGATGGACCAGCCAAGCGTGTAATTTCTCCATTGTTGAGAACGGTCATATTGAAGTTGTCACAGAGGTCATATATCAAAGAAGACCGGTTGTCATCGTACAGTTCTCCCCAGCCTGTACCGTGAGAGTTAAAATCTCCCATGACCAACCGCGGAGCAGGAAGAACCGAACAAATATCTGAAAGTTGTTTCTGGTTTATTGGGGCTCTAGGAGGAATATAAACGGAAGCAATGCAAAGACTTTTATTTTTAATAACAGCCTGACATGCGACAACTTCAATACCTGGAAACCTCTTCAACATGCACGATTTGCCTTACTTGTGGGAGCGTTGAACGCCCCCAAAAATGTAAATCACACACAAACACAAAACAGGAACACACACAAATTAACGCTAAACTCTAGTGGGATGAGAGACAGAGGAAAACAAACTTAACTAATATTACTGATCTGTTGCTGCTGCTGCTGCTACTGCTGCTGACGCACCGTATGCCTGAGCGCGCACTTCTATGCGGGCAGCAGGGAGCGGTGCGCTGCGTGGGTGCACGGGTGTATCCGATCGCCTTCGGGTGCACTCGCTCGACGATGTCGGATGACCGTTGGCGATGTAGTAGTGTATCGCTGGTTAGCGTCACCACGCGGAGATGAAGCGAAAATGAGCGGGATGATAATTCGCCAGCAAGCACTGCTTGATTTTCTTATTTCAAAGGAAAACCCCCCCCCCCCTTAAAAAAAAAAACTCACTTTCACTCCTTTCACTGAAGTGAATAGATTTAGAGAAAAAAAAACTAATTATTTCCAAGGGTCGCACTCGAAAAATCTTCCAAAACAACGGAGCGCTGGATCGAACGGACTTTCTTCTTTCGCTGAACGAAGTGAGATGGAAACAGAAACATTTCTTGCCTTCAAAAAGTTCTCGAGTTATGCAGAAACTTGTGTTTCATTTGTATGGGAGCCCCGCCCCCCTACCAGACAGAGAGGAGGGGTCTCGAACCACCGTAGAAACATTTATTGCCTTTAAAATCCCCGCAAGCCAAATTTGGTTCCATTGCTTTATTAGATCTAGAGTTATGAAGAAATTTCAGTTTCATTTGTATGACAGCACCCCTTCTAGGAGAGGGGAGGGGTCTCAAACCACCATAGAAACATTTTTCGCCACCAGAAAATCCCACATGCCAAATTTGGTTCCATTTGCTTGATTAATTCTTGAGATATGCAGAAACTTCTGTTTCATTTGTATTGGAGCCTCCCTTTCTAGAGAGGGGAGGGGTCTCAAACTACCATAGAAACATTTCTTGTCTCCAGAAACTTCCGCATGCTAAATTTGGATTCCTTTGCTTGATCAGTTCTCGAGTTATGCAGAAATATGTGTTTCATTTGTATGGGAGCCCCCCCCTTTCAGAGGAGGGAGGGGTCTCTTACTATCTTAAGAACCTTCCCCGGCCCCAAAAACCCCTGCATACAAATTTTCACGCCGATCGGTTCAGTAGTCTCCGAGCCTATTAGGGTCAGACAGACAGACAGACAGACAGACAGACAGACAGACAGACAGACAGACAGAAATCCATTTATATATATACTAGCTGAACCCGGTGCGTGCGCTGCTACGCTTGCAACTAAATGAAGGAAAATTTAATATAACTGTCACGTTAATGGTTTTTTTTGGAATGAGTTTTTTTTTCTTGAATAAGCAGGGGTTCAAACTTCTATCAAAACATGCTTCTTACCCGATAAATACACGTTTTGTGTTTAAGTAACCTGGATAATTCTTATTTTTGGTAGAAATTTGTGTTTCATGTGTATGGGAGCCCTCCCTTCTAGAGGGGGTGGTTTCTCAAACCACCATACAATCATTGCCTTCAAAACCCCCCACATGCCAAATTTGGTTCCATTTGCTTGATTAGTTCTCGAACCATCACACTGGGCTCTTCGATTATAACAAAAATTTGAGTTTCATTTGTTTACCCCCCCCCCTTCCAGAAAGGGGAGGGGTTTTGAACCACCATAGAAACATTCTTGCCTTCAAAACCCCCCACATGCCAAATTTGATCCGATTTGCTTGATTAGTTCTCGAGTTATGGAGAAAATTCTGTCTCATTTGTATGAGAGCCCCCCTTCCTGAGAGAGTAGGGCTCTCAAACAATCATAAGAACCTTCGCCAGCCCCAAAAACCACTTCATATAAATTTTCACGTCGGTCGGTTCAGAACTTTCCGAGTCTATTAGGGTCTGATAGACAGACAAACAGAAATTCATTTTTATGCATATAGAAATCTAGCCTCCAAAAACCCCCATATGCTAAAACTGGTTTCATTTACTTGATTAGTTCTTGAGGTATGCAGAAATTTGCCTTTTATTTGTATGGGAGCCCCCCCCCCCTTCAAAATGGGGTGGGGTATTGAACTGCCATAGAAACGTTTCTTGCCTCCAAAAACCTCAACATGCCAAATTTGGTTTCATTAACTTGATAAGTTCTCGATTTATTCAGAAATTTTTGTTTCATTTGTATATGAGCCCTCCTTTCAAAGAAGGGAGGGGCTTGAGTCAACTTAGACACATTTCTTGCCTTCAAAAACCTCCACCTGCCAAATGTGGTTCCATTTGCTTGATTAGTTCTCGGGTTATTCAGAAATTTGTGTTGCATTTGTATGGAAACCCCCCTCCCTCCCCATTCCAGATGGCGGAGGAGTCTCAAACTTCCATAGAAACATTTCTCTCCTCCAAAAACCTCCACATGCCATATTTGGTCCCATATGCTTGAATAGTTCTCGAGTTATGCACAAATTTGTGTTTCATTTGTATGAGAGCCCCCCTCTTACCGAGGGTGGAGGGGTCTCGAGTTACCTTAGAAACATTTCTTGCCTTCAAAATCCTCTACCAGCCAAATTTGGTTCCATTTACTTGATTCTTTCTAGAGTTATGCAGAAACTTGTGTTTAATTTGTATGAGAGCCCCGCCTCCCCTCCCCCCCTACCAGAGAGAGAGGAGGGGTCTTGAACTACCGTAGAACAATTTATTGCCTTTGAAATCCCCGCAAGCCAAATTTGTTTCCATTTGCTTTATTAGATCTAGAGTTATGAAGAAATTTCAGTTTCATTTGTATGACAGCACCCCTTTTAGGAGTGGGGAGGGGTCTCAAACCACCATAGAAAAAATTTTCGCCACCAGAAATCCCCACATGCCAAATGTGGTTCCATTTGCTTGATTAGTTCTTGAAATATACAGAAACATCTGTTTCATTTGTATGGGAGCCTCCCTTTCTAGAAAAGGGAGGGGTCTCAAACTACCATAGCAACATTTCTTGCCTCCAAAAACTTCAGCATGCTAAATTTGGGTTCCTTTGCTTGATTAGTTCTTGAGTTATGGAGAAATATGTGTTTCATTTGTATGGGAGCCCCCTCTTTCAGAAGTGGGAGGGGTCTCTTACTATCTTAAGAACCTTCCCTGGTCCCAAAAACCCCTGCATACGAAATTTCACGCTGATCGGTTCAGTAGTCTCCGAGCCTATTAGGGTCAGACAGACAGACAGACAGACAGACAGAAATCCATTTTTATATATATAGATAGATGAATAAAATGGGCCCTAATACACTCCCTTGTGGTACGCCAAGGCTGTTCTCCACAGGGCTCGAAACAGTATCATTAAAAGCCGTCCGTTGAGTTCTGTCAGACAAATAGCTTTCGAACCATCTGTATGCAGAGCCCGAAAATCCAAAGCGCTTGATTGTTTCTAACAACAAGGGCCGAGAAATCGTTTCAAAAGCGCGTTTCAGATCCAAAAAAACAGCAACAATCGTATCTTTACGCTCTACATTTTCTTTCCATTTTGCTAACACTAAATTTAACGCTGTTTCACAAGAATGGCCTTCGCGATATCCCGATTGTTCTAGCGCAATCAAATTATTACTATTTAAATACGTTAACAGCTGGCCTTTTACAACAAGTTCCAAAATTTTTTCTTAAGTGTGCAACATGTTAATAGGACGAAACTCTTCGGCTTTAATCGTTCCAGCGACTTTTTGAATGCGAATGACTATAGATTCTTTCCAAACTTGTGGCACGTGCCCAGTTCGCAGCGATTCATTAATAAGGTCCAGCAGGTTGTTTCCGATGACATTAAAGGCTTCAGGGAAAAATACAACGCAATTAAATAACACTAAACCTTCCAACAGGGCACACCTAATAATGGATAAGAAGTAGCAACGGCCCTTTTCAATGAGTACCAACATAAATCGTCTGTCGCACACTATCCTGAGAAATTCTGGAAGAAACACGAAATTGATAAACGCACTAAATCTTAAACACAACGTCCTAATTTGCACAAACGATACAACGTGGATCTCACTATTGAAGAACTGATGTGGGCACTTGATCGGCTCAGGGGATAGGGGATTGTTTAATAGAATTTGGGACAGTGGTCTCTTCCCAACGCAGTGGAAAATCAGTACCGTGATCCCTATTCCAAAGCCCGAGTCATACCGCAATAAGTCCGAAGGATACAGGCCAATAACACTATTGAGTTGCCTTGGAAAACTTTTCAAAAGAATCATTAATCGGCGTATTTTCACAGAGCTAGAGTTCACAGATAAATTGGACTCACGACAACACGCTTTTCGTGCCGGTAAAGGTGTAGATTCTAACATTGCCAAGCTGGAATCTCAAATCAGCCTCCAAAAAGACGATCATGTTGAAATCATATCTATTGACAATTCAAAAGCATACGATACAACATATAGACAAGAAATCCTGCGCACTTTGACAAACTGGAGGATATCAGGGAGAATGATGAACATCCTGTCTAGCTTTCTCTGTGATAGATTCTTTCGAGTAGCTGCCAATGGTTTCCTCTCAAGCCTGAGAAGATCAGATAACGGAGTTCCACAAGGTTTCTGGTGCAACCAAGAACGTAAGCAGAATTCACAGATCGACTGTTAAAGAATGATACTCGCCAACCCCAATATTAGATAACGACCTAAGGAGCAACATAAAAGCAGGAACGAACCAGAGCATCGTACTACGAAGATTTAAAGAACTTATAACCAGCCGATATTGTACGCACGAACAAATATACACAGACAGGTCAAAGGACAACGACCAAATTGGCGCTGGAGTGGTCATGAATGACAGTAGCTGTTTGGGCTCATCACCCCCTAAATACGCCAGTGGACGACTGTGCTACTGTTCAACAATCAGGAAACCCAGACGATATTGTTCTCCTCGGTAAATGGTCGATCGATGGACAATAGACTGCTGTAGCTGTAACCCATGGCAAAGGCTGGATGGATTAAAGGTCGATGTTTATCCCTGCTGCCCATGCGATTGTTGCTGCTTGCTCTTTTACGCTACAGCAAACGTAAAGGACGATATCTAAGCTATGGATGGTGGGTCAACAATAGACGTACAATGATCAGCTGGGGCTCTCGCACTGACCAGCCGATCGTTGATTCTCTCGGGTGAGTGACGCCACTGTTATCGATCATCAGAGCACGATGGATAGCTCTGATAAATGATATCAAAATCAGTACACATTATCGCCACGGCGTGATCGGTCACATTTAAATCCGCGCTCAATAATTTCAGTTTAGTTTAATTAGTAATAAATAGTAATAGTAAAGAAGGTGTTTTTCTTGCCACCGATTCGTAAGTGCCGTATAAGATGAAACCTATACTAACTGCCCAAGACGCTGTATGAGCGATAAAAAAAAAAGAATTTGGACAAAATGGGAATCAGAATGGCATCAGAGCCAGTGCCACCTACGTTCAATAAAATCAACACCGGAAAAACGCCCGGATCGGGAATGTGCTTCTGAACGAAGAGTTTTAACCCACATCAGAATACAAAGCTCACCCACGCGCACCTAATGAATCACAACGGTTTTCCTATTTGCAACTTCTGTGCAAACCACAGTGCAACCCATACTGGCGGAATGCAGAAGATTCGAACAGAACAGAAAAAACTGTTGTATTAAAGGATCACTGGCTGAAATTCTTGCATATAATTCTGAAAATTAAAAAGCAGTGATCACATTTCATAAAGATTGTAGACTGTTACACGAAATTTAACAAATGTTGTCAACTAGTGTTATACTAATATAATATAATAGTTTCGTTATCATATCTATCAACTAGACACGAGTGCCAGTAGTAAAGTGTCTATAATAAAGTATAGTAAAAAAGTAATAATACAATAATCAACAGATCCAATCACATACTGGCATTTATAAAACGATTTTGTCATAGTTTTTACGACCCTCACAAAATCAAAACATTATAAATTGTCTACTAGGTGGGGTAAAAAGTAACCTCCTTGGCCGCCATAATGCAATGCTACTGCAAAATGGTTATAGTGCCTTGTAGTCCGTTCATATTTAGGCATACACGCCAAATTTCAGTGCGATACTGCCCTTAGTTTTCTTTTGACAGCTGATTGTTGTTGACGTGTTTGGCACCATGTTGAATATGGCTTAGAACGATTTTCGTTCTCTCATGAAACATTATTTTTTGAGAGACAAAACGGGAAGGAAACAAAAGAAAAGTTGGATAAGTATTATGAGGCAACTGCTCCGTCAGATAACACCGTTAAATGTTGGTTTCGAGAGTTTCGTGGTGTCCGCAACTTCACTACCGATCAAGTCCGCAGCGGCAGGCCCTCCAATGCGGTTACAGAGGACAATGTCAAAAAGTTCATGAAATGGTGTTGGCTGACCGGAAAGTGAAGGTACGTGAGCTAGCAGATGCCACGAAGATTAGTAACGAGCGCACACGCCATATTGTGGGTGAGATTCTGCATATGAAAAACTTATCCTGCCGCTGGGTGCCGAGCATGCTTACTCCTGAACAAAAACACGAACGCGAGAGCACTTCGAAACAGTGTTTAGACTTGCTGATGCGGAATCGGAAGGCGTCGTTGATTATCTCGGGTGAGTGACTTTTGGCTTCGATTGGTAACTGTTGATGAAACCTGGATCCACCATTACACACCAGCAAACAGAATGAGTGCCCGGCGATGGAATGAAGCTGGCACGAGCGCTCCGAAGCGGCCCAGGGAGGCTCAATGGGTCGGAAAGATTTTGGCGTCGGTTTTCTAGGAATATCATGGCATATTCTTCGTGAACTACCTTGAAAGGAATAAAATAATCAATATCGAGTATTACTGTGCATTGTTGGAGCGATTGAAGGCCAAAATCGGTACAAAACGGCCTCACATGAACAGAAAAACAATTTTGTATGACCTTCCGGAAAATTACTTTTCGAACGGGATCAAGAAGTTGGAAAATCACAAGAATAAGTGTATCGCGCCACAAGGGGACTACATTGAATAAGATAAAAAAAATGTAATATTTTTATTTTTTTTTTCATTCCCAAGGAGGTTACTGGCCTCCCTACCTAGTATGTGAGGTCAACAATGGAATATTGTAGTGAAATTTGGTCACCTTTTTCAGTCACCCATGAAAAGTGGATGAAGTCTGTACAAAAACAGTGTTTATTGTTTGCACTAAAGGGTGTTTCGGTCAAAATTTGGTCGACTTAAACTTGACGCATTTCCATTCATCTCATTTTGAAGATGTGTGCGTGTAGCATCATGCCTCTATTTTGATTTTGAGATTTGCACTTCAATCATCAAAATGTCGTCGAAGGAAGAGAAGTAACGCATCAAAATTTTGCACGTGAATGGCGAAAATCCAAACTATTCTCACGCCAAGTTGGCGAAATTGTTGAATGAGTCTAAATCAACTGTTACCATCGTATTAAAAGTGTTTGGTGAACGTTTGTCAACAGCCAGGAGAGCTGGATCGGGGGAAAATCGAAAGCCGGAGGCCACAGCGACGACAAAAAGAGTTGCCCGCTGGTTCGAGCGGAACCCGAACCTCTCCGTCCGAGATGTCGCAAAGAAGCTGGGAGTTGCGCCTTCAACCGTGGATAGAGCTAAAAAAGCGAGCCGGACGGTCAACTAACAAGAAAGTGGTGACTTCAAATCACGACGATAAACAAAACACGTCGTCCAAAGCACGATCGCGGAAGTTGTACACGACGATGCTGACGATGTTTGATTGAGTGGTACAGGACGATGAAACTTACGTCAAGGCAGACTTTGAACAGCTTCCTGGACAGGAATTTAATACGGCAACTGGACGGAGAAAGGTGGCAGATATTTTCAAGCACATTAAACTGTCAAAGTTCGCGAAGAAATATCTGGTGTGGCAGGCCATCTGTACCTGTGGCTTGAAGAGCAACGCTTACATTGCGACCGGAACCGTCAACCAGGAAATTTTTCTGAATGAGTGCCTACAAAAGCGTTATCTTGCCATTACGGAAAAAAGGTGTGGTATGCTACCAACAACGTTCAAGTGTTGCCCAAGGACAAGAACCCTCCCAACACATCAGAGCTCCGCCCAATCAAACAATATTGGGCCATCGTCAAGCGGAACCATAAGAAGACTCAAAAAGGCTGTTGTAAGCGAGAAACAGTTCAAGGCAAACTGGCGTTCTGCGGCGAATAATGTGGACAAGGAGACTGTAAAAAATCTTATGACAGGTGTTAAACGAAAGACCCGGCAATTGACATTCGGTAAAAAGGAAGCTTTGCTGAATATTTCTCCTGTATTCTGTATTAACTGAACCTGAAAATTGGAAAAAGAATTTGACTTATTAATAAAAACTTTGATCGACTCACACACATTACTGTTTGACCAAATTTTGATCGGAACACCCTTTTTGTAAATTAGGTTGGTAAAGATTTCCTCTCCCACCTTAAGAAGCTTGCTCTAGGATTATCAGTAAACAAACACTAGAAAAATGTCGAAAGTTTGCAAAGGTTTCGTTTGTAAACGGCATTGTTTTGCATCGCCTTGAATCAGCAGAGCTTCTGTCAAAACTAAATTTTTACAAACCGTCCCGGCAACTGCGCATTCGGAACATTTTTATTACAAATCCTTATCGCACAAACTACTCAAATTTGGACCCCTGAATCAGATGACGGCGACCTAATGCAAATTGTAGGTCAATTGATTTTACAATGACAAAATCTAAATTTAAAAAATACTTCAATATTATTCTCTTTAAGGAAAACACGCCATTTGAACTATGTAAACTAGGCGCTATTTAGTCTAATTTTATGTATTTCATAACCTTGATTATAACTAGGATGAATAACATAATGATGTATGTCATAAAAACATACATAATAATGGTCACGATGCGACAAGAGCAAAGGGAGCAAGGTTATATGCGTATGACGGGACCTTCCAAACGCACCACTCCCTTAGTTATCATCCAAGCTGTCTGAGAGATCGTCCACAATTTCTCTAGCAGATTTTAGAATCTCTTCGTGCTGAGTTGAATGGTATTTGGCACTTGATCAAAACTAGAAATGGTAGAAAGACATCAATATTCAAAGTAATAGGTTGAAGTACTGATTTTCTGGGACCATCCGAGCTTTGGAGGAATAAAAACATATGGTCTAAACAAAAATCGATAAAAAACAAACATTTTAGGGTTTCATTTGAGACTTTGTCATGAATGACTTAAGAATGTTTGTCTACAGGCTGCTCGCCATAGTTTTGAAAAACCAGCCTATAGTAGATTTCTCCTAAACTAACCACGGAATAAATCATGATACTTTTCTTTTCAAAGCGCAAACATCTCACTTCTTAAGATGAGTCGCAATTTTCGTATCCAAAGTTCCACAGCGTCTTTCATCCGCATTATGTAAGAAAAAGCAATTTTTCATTCCCATGTCTGTTGTTCTCAGCCTTTTTTTTCTTCAGATTCCATCCATGTCCATAGCAAGCAAAGGCCCAGCCTAATAATCCATGGCTCCAAGTTCAATGCAGCCGAAAAAAAAGTGAGAAATCCCAAGATGAAAACCAACTGCCAACGGGCACAGGACGCTTGCTGCGCGCTTTTAGGAAGTGGGATAATCTGAACCAATCTGAAACTGAGAGGTCTCCTTGCTGTAGGCGATTAATCGATTCACAATCTCGAAAAACCGGGTGAAATATATTGAAATTATGTCCGTGACAGTTTAATGTTTCTTTCCCGTTTGACTAATGTCCTTTAGCGTCTGTTCTGTCTAAAGCCTGGGCACAGTTGGAGCCGACGAAGTGGAAACCCCTTTTCGCCTAGTCCGGGATTAGAGCACTCTGTCGCTTGGTTTCAAGGATTTAATTTACATGTTTTTGGTGTCCCTACTGAGACATTTTAGTTCTGTCTTTTTAGCTTCGAGAATGATTCCTAGTCATGCAGATTAAATTATCCGAAAACAAACGCGTGCTTCATAAATCAAGCCAGTGGATGATGCCATATGTAGTTGAGTATAAATGTATGGTAGGTTATTGGAATGGTGATAATTAGATATATTTCATCATGTCAACTTGAATATAAGCCATGTTTCTCACAAACTGTCACACTGGAAGGGTCAAACGATTCCTTGATATTCTTATTTGAGATTACTATTTCAGATCACCTTTCATCTTTACAAATGTGGTATCTACAGTGAAAACCTCATAGCTATGGATCATTTTTTAACTAACCACCCGAGGTTGCTACTCAGTTATTGCCAGATCAGCTGTAATTACACAGAGAACCAACGAATGATGCTAGGGACTAACATAAAGCCTGTCTACGTTAAATCTCGGACAGTTTTCTTTCAATGTAGATTTTGAGTTATTTCACGGATTGCTGAAACGTTTCACTGATAAATATGACAGCTGAAACTCTCTACTTTATTTCGTGGTACAACATGTTTACATTCTTGTTTTATTCAGTAAACTGGCGTCGAATCAAGTAAATAGAAGTGCGCAAACGCATTTTGTACGAACGGCAGAAAAATCCAAATTTATCGGCACGTGATCTTGCCAAGAAACTAAAACTACCAAAAAGTACCGTGTTTTGTGCTTGCAAATCATTTGACCAGCGCTTGACTGTAGATCGGAAGGTTAAAAGTGGAACAAATCGAAAAGTATGCTCCCGACAAATGGACAAGAAGGTGGCTCGCAAAGTTGCGAAGTCAAAATCATACGTACAAAAAGTTAAGGAGGGGCAAAGTAAAAAAGGTGACCAACCCTGATGACCAGCAACATTTCACTGCAAAAAGTCGTGCTAATTTTTTGAAAACATTTTCTTGTATCATAATGGACGACGAAACATAGGTACTCGAAGACAGCTTCTAAACAGCTTCCGGGTCTGGCTTTTTATATCGCAATGCAAAGGAACGCCGTTGCCGAGCATTTCCGGACAAAGAAAGTGTACAAATTCCCGAAGAAGTATTTGATTTGGCAGGCCATATGTAGTTGTGGTCGAAAATCTAAAAGTTTCGTCTCAACCTCACTATCAATAAGAATGTTTACGAGAAAGAATGTGTGCAAAAGCGGTTGCTACCGTTTATCAGAAACCACGACTCTCCAGCTCTGTTTTGGCCTTATTTGGCCTCTTGTCACTATGCGAAATCCGTCGTGGAATGGTATAAGGTACCATAAGGTATTGGCAATACGTGCCAAAAACAGCCAATCCACCAAACTGTCCAGAACTTCGCCCAATAGAAAAGTACTGGGCTCTAGCTAAGCGGAAACGCTTTGAAACTAAGAAGAATGATACCGATGATTTCCAGAGAAAATGGAGAATCGTCACGGCCGGCGTATCTGAGGATACCGTACGGAACCTGATGGAGGGTGTACCACAGAAAGTTCGAGAACTTAAGAGAATGATGGATTAACATCTCAATCAGCTGTTTCAAATGTAGATATAACTCCTATATCCTATTGTGAAATAAACAATCGGTTCTGTTGAATTGTGAGTAATGCTTTTTTGCTGCTATTATTTTGGTGTCCGAAATTTAACGTGGACAGGCTTTAGAACCTCAATGTGTAAAAACTAGTGAACCCAAACTAAGATGCAGGCAGAGCTAAATTTAGGGGAGGGGAGAAGAGGGGGGTCAAGGCGCCAGGACCTCACATTTTTGAAGGCGCCACAAATATAGAAACTTTTTTTACAGCTGATCTTATTTCACGATTCTGCGCAGTTAAAATTTCTAAAAATCATCTCCTTTTAACCAAGTACTTGAAACTAACCAATGTCATAAATTATTTTAGTCTGAATTTTTCCATGATTGTTACTTTTTCCAATGAAATTGTGATTTACCAAATACCGCTCAATTTACGCAAACCTTTGTTCTTCTGCATACAGATCTTGCTCTGTCTATCATCGTTTGAAGGTCATGTGTGAGGTCATTGATGAGCTGGATGAGCCAGACAGTAAAATGACTTTATATTAGTAAACCATAGTAAAGTAGAAATATTGATAAACTTATGAGTGTTATGTTTGTATTCTCCTATACGCGGAGTAAAGATCTATGAAGATGTTGTTTAAGAAGGAGCCTCCAGAAGTGGACAACAATTTTTGCTAGAACAAGGATGTGAAGAGAAAGTATTGATAGTTCCGTTATAGCACGGCAAGTTGTGAAAATTGTATGGAAGTAGATTGAAATTAAGCGGGGGGCATGCTTCGAAATACTACTTTACAATGCCCGCCGTTCAATTTTAATCTACTTCTATTAAATTTTCACAACCTGCCGTGCCGACCTAAGCATATAGTTACAAGCATTAAGTCTGCTGTATCAGCTGCCGAACGGGAAAAGAAGGCGCTTTTGATGAGAGCTGAATCCGCTGAAAAAGCTCTGATGGAAGCCGAGGGGCACGCTTTGGCCGATCATGGGGGGACACCGAAGAGTCACCACAATCGCTCAGAGAAAAGAGTTAGGGACACGCCGGGAGATCAGAAAGACCCTAAGAAACAGAAGAACGAGCAGGAGTCCGCCAGCGATTTGAAGGAGGATGGAAAAGACCCTGGTTGGCGCACCGTGGAAAGCCAGCAAGGCTCAGGAGAGATTCAAAGGTGATGCACTGATCGTCGAAGCTGGCGATTAAACAACGTACTCCTCAAAAAAGTGAGGGATGATCCAGAGCTGAAGGAGTTGGGAGAGAACGCGGTGAAGACAAGACGCACTCAAAAAGGAGAGATGCTCTTCGAATTGAAGAAAGGCCCTTCGGTTAAGAGCTCTGCCTACCGTGAGCTCGTTGCTAAATCCTCAGGCAACGTGGCGAACGTGAGAGCTCTGTCACAAGAAGTAGTGGTCAAGTGCAAGGGCTTGGACGCCCGAGTAACACATCTTCATGATTTTATGTTGAGTAAGCTTCTATATAACCAAGGGCTTCAAATGGTGAGTTGACAGCTTCGAAGGAGGGTGCGACCGACCTCTCGTCCTCAAAAGTTCCTACCTCACGCCTCCACGAGTCATATGATCACAAAAGACTGCCACACAGAAAAAAATCTGAATTGTCATTGTGATGTAAATATCAGAGCATGTGATATTGTATTACATTCCACATGAGGCAGCTACTTGCATGAAACAGTTTCAACAAAGACGAGCTTTTGCATACATCATTATCGACTATAAATCGAATGTCTCAGAACTTAACACGATTTATAATCTAA
This sequence comes from Aedes koreicus, assembly GCA_024533555.2. Lineage (NCBI taxonomy): Eukaryota > Metazoa > Arthropoda > Insecta > Diptera > Culicidae > Aedes > Aedes koreicus. The sequence continues at coordinate 507,903 of JAHHFK020005954.1, read as the reverse complement.
ATGTGAATGTTTTATGACGCTCCATTTATGTGCATGATATAGAACAGAAATTCATACTACTTTTTCGAGCTGTGCAGCTAAAACATGGAGACGCTGGTTGGCGTAGCCTGGGCAATGTTGTCAATCTGACAATAGCGAAGTGAGGGGGTGCGACTGAAGATCTTGTACACCTATAAATTATATTGTATATTTTCCATTCTCATTTTATTAATAATTTCACTAAGTACGCTTTGGAATTATCTTTGCATTCCAAAACCATGTAAAAGCCTTGAGAAACATGACAGGCATCAAAGTCTCAATTTGTTTTTTAGCATTTCAGCATTAAATTTAATTTAAAATTGCACTTCTGAACTTCAACTACTATATTCATAAAAGACTGGCATGTGCTTATAAGCAATGTAGGATTATATTTTAATATTGTGTTTAGTGGCATTATGGTAAGATAAGCCATTTATTTCAGAAATCATCAAACCGGACTCTTCGATCACTCAAATTGTTATCATTGAAATGTTACTAGAACAGTATAAAGAAAAAATATTACAACATGTCTGATCAAATAATATCTTTAATTGCAATTTATCTTTGATATTTGGAATGATCTATTCTGTTTTCAGCTCTTCCAGGACTAGTAGGATATTGATACATATCTAATTTTTATTAATTTTTCAGTGAGATTAGAGTGTTTTCCGCTATGTCGCGAGTGAATCGATGATTATTAGCAGTTTTTAATCTCGATATAGAGTCGCCTCATAGCGGGGATTTGCATTATTGGCAGAGTGTGGAGTGAAAAAAAAGAAGACTAGTGCAATGTAGAGAACGGCCATTTGCTGGTCAGAAGTAGCAAACGAAAACAACCCGCATGGGTGGGTGAAAAGCTTGCACATAATGTAAGGTGCATTCACCACGGGGTGTACCAAGTTTTGTTATGTAGGTTGCATATCTAACGGGCGGTTTAGCAACGTTAATTTTTGTGCATATTTAATCACGAGTGCATGAAATTAATTATGAATCAACGTCGAAAATTTTTATTTTTACGAATGAACAAGATAGTGTGATTAAGGAGACAGACATGGGTGAGATCTATCTGATTATAACTATATAACAATATTCTTATTTTCCAATAATACTAAATACGTACCTGGTTTGGTACCCGGATTAAAGCTGCTTCCAATGGTCACTTGTAGGATTGTTGTAAACCGATTTCTTCCATAATACCATTGCCGGCCGATGGGTGTAAGATTGAACACACACACACACACACACACACACACACACACACACACACACACACACACACACACACACACACACACACACACACACACACACACACACACACACACACACACACACAGTAAGCTTCTATGTAACCAAATATACCCACATACAAATATTTTCAACCGTTATAAAACTTGTGTGTTGCTTGGGCGAGATCACGACGGAAGAAGAACTGAGAGGTGCACTAACCGAACAGTGCAACCTTGTAGGGCCGGCGACAATCCGAATATGGAGGCGTTTAGAGGCACACAGATGGCGGCGATACGACTATTGGTGGATGCTGCTAACAAGTTGGTAGAGACCGGTAAAATTAAAGTTGGATGTTCGGTATGCTCACTGAGAGTTGCTCCCCGGGTTATCAGATAAAGAGGTGCTTCAAATCCATGGATTTCGGTCACCAGGCGAGGAACTGCAAAGGCCCTGACAAGTCGAAGCTTTGTATGAACGGTGGGGGAGGCAGCCACGTCACTATGGACTGTACAAAGCACCCAAGGTGCATACTCTGCAAACCGGAAGATGGAACTGACCACATGACGGGTGGCTTTAAATGCCCGGTGTATCAAAAAGCAAAGGCAGCCCAACAATGATGAAGTTCACGCAAGTCAACCTCAATCATTGCGACACTGCACAGCAACTGTTGTGGCAGTCGACAACGGAAACGCAGTGCGACGTCGCAATTATTGCGGAGCCGTATCGTGTCCCGAACGGCAATGGAAACTGGGAGGCGGACAGCGCAGGTATGGTGACAATACATGTCATGGGTAGATTCCCCATCCAAGAAGAAGTCAAGTGCAAATTTGAAGGTTACGTGATCGCCAAAATTAACGGTATCCTCGTATGTAGCTGTTACGCACCTCCGAGGTGGACCGAGTAACAGTACAATCGGATGCTGGATGCACTCACCGACACTTTGTTCGGACGACAGCCGGTTATCATCGGACGAGACTTCAATGTCTGGGCTGTGGAATGAGGCAGCAGACTGACCAACGCAAAGGGTTACGGTCTACTGGAGGCTCTGGCAAAGTTGGACGTTAGACTGTGCAACGAGGGCCTTGTCAGTACATTCCGTAAAGATGGTCGGGAATCCATCATCGACGTTACATTCTGTAGTACGTCGCTGTTGGAAAACATGAACTGGAGGATCAGCGAAGAGTACACCCATAGCGATCATCAGGCAATCCTCTATTGTATTGGTCAGCAAACCCCCACGATGTCGGGGAGGTCGAGATCTTGCGAGAGGAAGTGAAAAACGAAGGAATTCGACAAAGACGTCTTTGTTGCAGCGCTTCGAGCAGAAATTGGAACTCCGTATCTGGAAGCTGGGGAGCTGACAGAAGCGCTAGCAAGGGCGTGCTATGCGTCGATGCCGAGGAAATTTGAGCCCTTGAACCGGCGGCGTCCAGTGTATTGGTGGATCCGTGTTGCGTGCCTTCGAGCCAGGAGACGCTACCAGAGGTCAAACCGAAGCGGAGAGAGAAGAACGGAAGATTTTGTTCCGTGCAGCTAGAGCAGCTTTCAAACGGGAGGTCAAGATTAGTAAAACGATCTGCTTAAAACAGCTGCGCCGAGAAGGTGATGCCGATCCCTGGGGCAACACTTATCGGATAGTGATGGCGAAGATCAAAGGTCTAGCGACACCGAGTGAAATGTGTCGGATTAAATTGAGGGTAATCGTTGACGGTCTTTTCCCGCAGCACAACGCAACGGAGTGGCCACGTGCACCTTACGACGAAGCAGAAAAAGCACGTACCAAAGAGATTCAGATCTCAAATGAAGAGCTGCGGGCAATTGCAATGGGTCTGAAGTCGACAAGAGCTCCCGGTCCGGATGGAATACCCAACGTTGCATTGAAAACCGCGATCATGGCGTTTCCAGACATGTTCAGAACGGCGCTCCAGAAATGTCTGGATGAAGGTTGCTTTCCGGACAGATGAATGTCCAGAAGTTGGTGCTGCTGCCGAAACCTGGAAAACCGCCAGGGGATTCAGCATCGAATAGACCCATATGCCTGCTGGATACCCTCGGCAAGCTCCTCGAAAGAATCATCCTTAACAGGCTGACGAAGAGCACGGAGAGCGAAAGTCTATATAAAAGGCAGTTCGGATTCCGAAAAAGAATCTCGACGCTGGACGCAATACGAACAGTCGTTCAGAGCGCAGAAAGGGCAGCCAAACAGAAGAGACGCGGCAATCGGTACTGCGCCGTCGTTGCGATTGACGTGGAAAACGCTTTCAACAGCGCTTGCTGGGAGACCATCGTCAAAGCGTTACACAGAATGCGACTATTTGTGCAGGATACTTGGGAGCTATTTGCAGAACAGAATTCTGGTATATGAAACGGAGCTGGGGCGGAAGTCGGGCATGGTTATGGCAGGAGTGCCACAAGGTTCCATCCTCGGCCCAACGCTCTGGAACGTGATGTACGATGGAGTACTAACGCTGAAGCTACCCAAAGGTGTTGAGATTGTCAGATTTGCGGATGATGTCATCCTCACGATAACTGGTGAGACGTTGGAAGAGGTAGAGATGCTAACGGTGGAAATGTTCGCTGTCATCGAAACATGGATGACTGTAGCAAAACTGGAGCTGGCCCATCATAAAACGGAGGTAGTTCTGGTCAGCGACCAAAAGGCGGTTCAGCATGTCCAAATCAGCGTAGGAGGGCATGCAATTGCGTCAAAGCGTGCACCGAAGCATCTAGGAGTGATGGTTGACGACCGTCTGAACTTTAACGCCCATGTAATCTACGTCTGCGACAAATCGGTGAGGGTGTTCAATGCCTTATCAAGAATCATGCCGAATGTCGGTGGACCTAGGAGCAGCAGGAGGCGTATTCTGGCGAAAGTGGTAAATTCGATATTGAGGTATGGAGTCCCAGCCTGGGCTGCAGCATTGAAAACGCAGCGGAATAGAAGGAAGCTGAACAGTACGTCCCGGCTCATGGCCATGCGTGTCGCGAGCGCCTACAGAACTATTTCGGCGGAGGCAGTATGCGTTATCGCCGAGATGACTCCAATTTGCATCACCTTGGCCGAGGATATCGAATGCTATCAGCGGAGATACGTCGTTAACGTGAGGAGGACGGTCAGAGCCTCGGTCAGAGCTAACTCGTTGGCTAAGTGGCAGAAAGAGTAGGACAACGCGGATAGTGGAAGGTGGACCCATCGGCTCATTCCTAACGTGTCGGCGTGGGTGAACAGGAGGCATGGAGAGGTGAACTTTCACCTGACGCAGTTTCGTAGTGGAAGGTGGACCCATCGGCTCATTCCTAACGTGTCGGCGTGGGTGAACAGGAGGCATGAAGAGGTGAACTTTCACCTGATGCAGTTTCTGTCAGGTAACATCTGTTTTCGGAAATATCTGCATCGGTGTGGTCATGCTGCCTCACCCTTCTGCCTGGACTGCGAGCACGTGGAGGAAACACCGAAGCATGTGGTTTTTGAATGCCCTAGATTTGCGGCTGTCCGAAGGGAGATACCGGATGTGAGCGTGGACAACATAGCTGAGAAAATGTGTCGGGATGAAAGCATGTGAAACATTGTCGATAGAATAGTCACAAGCATTCTAACCGAGCTGCAGCAAAAATGAAGAAGCGATCAGCGAACGAGAGAAGCAGAGTAATGGCAGACGTAAGGAAAGAGGACAATGTGCTTAACGTCGGGTCGTCGGGGCGCTGATGAACCGGTAGTCATTGCCCAACCGGAATCGTCGGACCGGCTTCGGCACTCGATTCGTCATGCAATTGGAGAAGAACGAAGAAATGTTTCGAGTAAGTAAGGCCTCGCCAGTGCGGACGTCAACCCCTACCGGAACTGTCGGACAACCTCTACAACACGGATACGAAAACTGTGCTACCCTGCGATATTCGTTGGTAGTCGGGGCACCACCAGTGCGGACGTTTCCCATACCGGAACTGGTGGACCACCTCCGGCGCCGAGGAGAGTCAGTGAGAGACGAAAAGATACGAAGAAAAGGCGATGATAGGAGAGCAATGGCAGATAGCGGTGATACCGAAGTAGCAAAGCAAGTAGTGGAGTGCTAAATGGAAATGCCATCCCCACGAAGGAATGTCAACAGATAGTGCCGGAGGAATGGCTGGAGACTCGAAATGGAATTTAGTCGGTAGGGGACATGAAGGCATAGTGCCCAAAAATCAGAGTTCTTTTTTTTCTCTGGTCCGAGTCCGACATTTTGGCCCCCGAAGGACGAATTCGATAGATAGCCTACTATCGAACGGGAGGCCGGGCTAGTTCATAAAATAGGTTGGTAAATAGTTAGTTAAAAACACACACACACACACACACACACACACACACACACACACACACACACACACACACACACCCGCTAGAAGCGAGTCACGGAGGTATCATCAATTGACCGTTGCCAGTTTTATTTTTTTGATATTTTGAACAGATGTGTAATACTTTGTGCAAAAACTGAGGAAAAACTGCGCAAAACCAGTTGTATCTAATCGGTGCCGGTAGTGTTGTGGTAAGCACCGGTTCAATCCCAGTTGAGGTCAGTGGGATTTTTCTGAGGCGAAAAAAATCTCTGGTCATGTCTTCCTTCGAAGGGAAGTAAAGCCGTTTGTCTCGGCTCATATGTTCATAAATGCGATTTGTAAGGTCCAGATGGTGTAGTTGTGTTTCTGACGTCGGTGGTTGTCACCACGTGAGGAAATACGCCGACGGAAAAAAAATCGAATAAAATAAAATTGTTCATTTGATATCTACCATAACGTCCATGTTCAACACATTCCAATAGGAATATTTAATTTCTGCACATTAGGCCATATGGATTAAATTTATTCATAGCATCAACCAATAAAAAATTCACAATTAATTAAACGTCATTGCCTGAATTTCTTGATGTCAATATAAATCACAATACATCCCATTAAAACAACATTTCATATGCGACAACGAAATATAATCGATCAAAGGCGACGCATATACAATTCCACCTTTTGAAATAATGAAAAAAATTAAATATTTAAAAAGTTTCAATACTTCCCACGAGCACGCATATCTCTTATGCGGATACAGTTTGAGTGGAAAACTATGAACTTGTTTCTATAACATCTAAAAAAATCCTGTTCAAGTCCAAAATGCAAAAACTGAATTAAATTCAACAACTCAGCAGAACGTAGCGCTGAGTTTAACAACATAATAAAAAGAGAAATACCGGTTTAACGTCCACTGGCACTAACAAGTGTGGTTGTAAAAAGTATTCCTGGATCGAAAAGAGTGATTGACGTGGAATTGAAATTAATATAGGATGCAACCGCATGTGGACGTATCCGAACACACTGTTTGGTGTTTGGCCGGTTATTACTTTTCTGCATTGATGGGGAAAGCACCACATTTTAAACTTGTTCGTTAGGATTCTACCTATGAGCAACGAACATCTGCCAAAGCAAGAGTAAAGGTAGTCTTTCGATGATGCAGCATTCTCCACTGTTGGTTTTGGCAGAGCAATCTGGTTGAATGAGTTGTTTTTTGGGTAATTGTGGTCTGTGTATCTACAGCTAGTCCAAGCTTTGCTGTAACGGGCACATGTCAGAGGAACGTGTTCAAACACAGTATAATTTAAAAACAATTTAATTTTTCAGCTTTCATCATTTTTTTTAATTGGGCAACAAGAAAACTATATTGTATTATAGAAACCCACATTTAGATCTAAACTCGTTGGTGACAACAAATTTGATTCAAGATCTGTTCAATTTTTCGAATAAATAATGGAACAATATAGCCTGTTTTATAAGAAGAAAGAATGCTAAATGTGATATCTTCCACAAACCTACTTAGTAACCTATCAAGTACACGCAAAAAAAAAAACAGCAGTTGAAACTACCATTTCAAGGGTTCAATTAAGCGCAAACACCAACAATTTTCACCTGACAATAAATGCGTTTGATTTTACCATGCCTGCTATTAGATCGACCATGGTGCGGTTGATATCAATATGAGGTCTGTCAAATATACCACAAATGTTGAAGGTTTTACCATAAACGTAGTAAATTTGACTGAAATTTCACGGTAGTTTTAAGGATAGGCATAGTCAGGTAAAATGGTAATTTTTACTACAAGAATTTTTTTTGTGTAACTATTTTGGCCAACTACCCCCAAAAGTTGATAAGTTGACAAAAAATGCGCCAAGTAAATGTTGCAATAATTTCTTGAGAGAGCCACATGAATCGGAAAAGGCAATTTTGTCCATCTTGATCCACAAAATGCTTTATGAAGTAAACGAAGCCATGCAATTGTGTGCGACCGACTGTATGCACACAGATTGCTGCAAAGCAGGTTCCGTTCAGTGCCTCGATAATTGAAGCAACCGTAGGATCTTTATTCGGTTATGCTCAACTTGTTAAAATGAATTAGTGGTTCAAACAGGAAGCAGCTACGCTGTCAGACTCGGTTCGACCGTCGTCGTAATTTGATTGTTTATTTTGTCTCTTGTATGCGTTTAATAAAATAAACTAAGCCATGCGACTTTACGTGAGCGATATGTTATACACAGATTGATCGAAAACAAATTTATTCAATTGTGCTCAATTCTGTTTCGCTTTCTGCCTCGACAATCGAAGCAACTATAGGGTCTTTATTAAAGGATCAACAACTTGTTAATGTTGTTGAGTGAGTACCACAAGGAGCCGTAACGCTGTCAGCCGCAGTTCGAATCTTATTTTTATTGTTTTTTTCTTATTCTTATATGAGCTATCCTTGAACTCCATTCTAACACTCATGAGCTAATACACTGCACCACTTCACGCAAGCATTGCATTTATCGAAACAAGATGTTTGAAGCATTTTTGCTGACCAATGATGTTGCGTTTTTCTCCAAGTCACGATCCATTGCAAAATATGAAGAAAAAAAATCATTTTAAATCGCAATACGTCGATAAACGCTGCCCTACTGGAACTCAAGCAAGATGGTCGAAGAGCTGAAAGCGGAGATTCCACGCTATTTCCAATACAGGACTCACACTACTGCTAAGCGTACACGGGACGAAGGTGGTTTCTAGCCAGTGGAACAGACAACCACATTTAGGATCGGCAGTGAGACCTGACGATAACTTTTGAGTGTATCTAATTAAGATATCATCTGAAGTGCCAGCAAGCGACGTGCAAAATCTTGCTTAGGAGTGGTTGCAGACAAACGATGTCATAGTCAAATCTTTGGTACCATGAGGAAGACCACTATCGATGTTGTAATGTGTGTCCTTCAAGGTCGACGTTCATGCGGATCTCAAATCCATGGCGATGGATCCTGAATTTTGGCCACAAAAAATACATTTCCGGAAGTTGATTGACCGTGATTCAAGTGTCCAACATTTTGGAAACCAACACAATGCCTCGATTCGGGAGCGATTCCTTCAAAAGTATCGCAGCACCAATCTAGATAACAAATGTCAACTCAGTAATTTGGCACTCTGGGCACTATTATCAATCCAATTGCTCTTCGAACTCTTCATCACAATAATTGACGGTATATTAAATTACTAACTACTTCAAGCTACTGAATATTTCGAAGCGATCGAAGCTTGACGACTAACGACCTTCAACGAGGTGGTGGAGTTTTAATTCCAGTTGAAGTCACGCTCAATTGCAGATTTGTAGCACTTTATGACTGTGCCAATCTCGAACAAACTGTAGTACGCGCGAAGTTACAGAAGACAAGGGTCTATGTTTGTGGAATTTATCTCCGGCCCAACTCACAACCTGCATTGTACTCCTCTCATTCCATGGCAATTCAGCATCTTTGCGAACGTATTTCGGATTCCGGCAGTATCATCGTTGTTGACGATTATAATCTTCCTCAGCTCATCTGGAACCAAGACGAAGATGTCAATAGCCATTGACTGTTGTCTGCTGTCATCAAATACTTCGTCCGAGCAAGAAATCGGTCAAATCGATGTTTTTTTTTCTGGAGTGCATCAAATCAACAGTCTATTGAACTCAAATGGCCGCTTGACCTAGCGTTCGTGAGCGAACTAAGTGACTTCGAGTTAATTGTGCCGCCGTAGCGTCTTCTTAGAATCGACAACCACCACGTGCCGTTCGTTCTCCGTATTGACGTAAGCGATACTCGCACGCAGTTTGCTGGCAACCCGAGTCAAACTGAAGATTCTGATTTTCTACACTGCAAATTCGTGGAGCGAAATACGGATGTATCTGCAGTTGATTGGATTAAGGTGTTACGCGACAAGGACGCAGACGAGACGGTATGTATTTTTATGAAATTTTGTACAAGATTCTGGATGAACACCTTCCTTGTAGAAGATGTAGATGACGCCCTTATAAGCATCCATGGTGAACATATGAGCTGCAACACCTTCGAAACGTTGTCCGAAAATCTCGTTAGCAATATTATGGTGCGAGAACAGATGATAATCTGCGTTCATTTGAATCCCAATACAACGAATGCCAAATCATATCGTTTCGAAGCTACATTGCCCATCTAGAGACAACTGTAAAGCAAGATCCTTCTTCCTTCTGGGCGTTTATCAGTAATCGCAAACGCTCAAATAGATTTTCCACTGAGATGACATTCAAGAATGCTATTGCTGATTCTCCGGTCAGCCTTGCCAATCTGTTTGTTGATTTTTTCTAAAGTGTACACAAAACTTCACTCGCCAGCATTCTCCCCCGATACCTTTAGAAATTCTTCAGTTCTTGGCATGAATCTGCAGCTGTTTGACATCACACAGCAAGATGTGTCCTCTGCCTTCAGAAAACTAAAAGTTTCCAAGGAACCTGGAACCGACAAAATTCCACCGCTGTCCCTAAGAGAATGTGCCGAATCTCTGCAAACACCATCGAAAATCCTCTTTAACGCATCTTTTCGTCACAGACATTCCCAGAGCTGTGGAAAACAAGAGCTGTGAAAAACAGCAATCTGTCGGATCTTCAAAGCCGGTTCAAGTCATTCTGTTGGGAATTATTGTGGCATTTACATCTTATGGTGTTTGGCGAACGTGTATGATGAATTAGTGTATAAAGCTCTGTATGCACCTCAATCGACAACAACGAATCTCATGACGTTCACTAGATTCCTATCAATGAATATCAAGCACAAACAACAAGTAGATGCAATAAATTTCGACTTTTTAAAATCGTTTAACAAGGTCCCGCATGACCTCGCTGTCACAATGCTGTCACATCTCGACCAGAAGTATACAACATAAAACAAAAAAAAATTAACAAGCCTTTTTATGACTAGCTGATTATGATATAACTTTGTTTAAGACCTTTAAGTCTTGCAGATAGTATAACTCATTTATAACAAATTAAGATACAATGGGCTGGGAGGCTCAATCTGCGCAAAGTTACAGATGAATTGTAACAATAGCTGTTATGGTTTTGTTACATGGAAACAAAACTGTTGCAAAGTTTATTTTGTTTTGGTTATAACCATATCATAATTCGCTTTATTTATATTATCTCTGGAGGATTTTTTAGAATTTTTGTTATTTTAACTACATTCGCGAGCTAAATTTTAACAACCCTAGTTATAAAAACAGCGTAACTGAATAACAAAACATGAAATAATTTTGTTGTTTCCTTCTGGCCAGGATGGTTTGTTTCCATTTTGGATTACCGAGTGCTTGCGGTCTTATCTGTCTGAGCGAAAGGCATTCCTTAACATCAATGCCACACATTCTCGTGTTTTCCTCAAAACATCTGGTGTAGCGCAGGGAAGCGTTTTTCATTCTGATTATTACATCTTTCTTCCTTAGCGTTTCAAGCTTATTGCTTTCGCAATTAGCTTATTACTTGCACTCAACTTAGTGTTCTAAATGCACTTCCACAGTTATTAATTAAGAGCTTTCGATGCCAGGTACCATTTTTGCATTAGTATGATTGTGTGGCAAGTACAATCATACCCTATGCCCAGGGAGTCGAGAAATTTTCTTTAACGAAAAATTCATAGATCAGACCGGGAACCAGTTACCTCCAGCATGGTATTGCTTTGTAGCTGCGCCTTTACCGACTGAGCTAAGGGAGGACCCATTCTGTTTATAGACGATCTTTGTTTCTGGCTAAAATCAAGAGAATCGCTCTTCGGTGACGATCTAAAAATATACAGAACTCCCAAGTTCCTTGACTGCTTTGCAATTCAGGCCCATGTAGAGGAGCTCCATATGTGGTTCCTTAGAACATTAAAAAGTGTAAGTTTTACTTCAATTATTTGGTTCGACTGGAAACCTTGGGTGAAATTCATTCGTGACCTCGGAGTAATCATCGATAGCAAACTGCGGTTCAACGAGCATATCTATATCACTACCGCCAAACCGTTTGCAGCCCTTGGATTTGTTCGACGAAGTACCCAGAACTTCAACGATATTCATGCAATGAAGGTGCTATACTGCTGATTAGTTTGCAGTATATTTATTGGAATATGTTATTAGTGTGGTCACCGTTTCATACAAGGCGGGTGATTCGGATGGAGAGAGTACAGCGTAGCTTCATCCGTTATGCCCTTCTTCAATTGCCTAGGTCGGATCCAGCAAACTTACAAGGAATAAAAGGATACTAGTAAATCTCGACTGTCTATCGTTATTGGTTAACGTCTCGTTTTACGCACCTTTCCGACAATTGTTTAAACGTGCCTTACTATTTTTCAACGCCATAGAACTTCCTATGGGTTAAATATCCCGTTGTATAGATGTAACCGTGCATTCAATAGTGTAACTGGTGTGTTCGATTTTCTTATTTCAAAAACTGTCCTTAAAGGTAGGATTAGGACTTAAGCATAAGATAATCATTGGAATTGTTTTTAAGGGACATTCGAGACGGTGGTAACTTCCCTTAATTTTACGAAACAAAACATTACAGCTGCTTTCAAAATCGATATTTATTTTCACTTTTCGTTTACATTTTCACCATTTGATAATTCTTCGTTATTGCAATTTGGTTCAAATATCATAGAATATCATAATCTTCATGAGCACAGGTATGCAGGTTAATAAAACAATGTTGAAATAACTATATGTCGATCATAAAACCTCACCTAACCTTTTCCCTAGCCATACACCAATTTCACCTCCATTCGCCGTACAGACTATGACTTGTAAAAAAGAAAGTGGATCAAAAGTTTTCTCCATACAGATTCTAGCTTAGATTCGTTATCACGCTATGCTTTTGAGAACATAAATCTCAGCACAGCTCTGCCCACAAAACGAAAACCATCCAATTTCCTAACGCAAGGGTGCCGCAGTACAGCAAATGTGTGTTGAAGGTTTCTCGCGAAAAATCCAATTAGTCTTTGAAATTTGAGCATAGTAAACTTCAATGTACTGCGGATTTCATTCCGTATCATGATGGTCGGGACCAAATTTTTGATTGCTTCACTGATGATGGTCCTATAAATGAGAATTAAAAATGGATAGATCTTTATCAGAACATTCGTTGTAAAAATTGAGACAATTAAAAATGGATAGATCTTTATCAGAGTATTTGTTGTAAAAATTGAGAAAGTCTTCTTGAATGTTTTAATAATATTCGAGTTGGATGTTGGATCATAACAATGAACATTAAAATTGCCGAATGTTTATGTAAAATAGATTAATCCTTTGGTTTGAAGCGGCTTTAATTCTAAATTTAAAGGCGGAAAGCACTGCATTAAAAATTATAATGACAGTTTTAACAAATGCGACATTCCATTGAATATACTTTAAGGAACTTCTTATTTTCGATTTATTAATTATTGACGTCGGGCTCCTGTGAACTGAAAAATGCTGGTAATTTCGCTTGAAATCTGCACGACATGTCCTTGGAATTAGCCTGAAGTTTCTCATAAACTTGGAGTTTAATTCATTTAACAAAATTGAGTTTAAAACGATAACTTTAAAAGCAAATCTGCGCGTAAACTTTTCACTGAATTCACTACTATATCATCGGCACATAAATTTGACCAAGAAATAAGCAAAATCAACTTCAAGCCAGTTTGTCTCATGAAGCAAGGTATTTTCATATCTGTAACAGTCTGAAACTGATGGCAAACGTACTTTTGCATATAAAAAGTAATAAACGATCCATAAAAAATTGAAAATCGTGCCACGAAAAACGCATTTTTTACCCATAAGACTCTGGTGAATATCCATAAAAAAATTGAAATGATCCATAAAATACAGCAATGTGATCCATACTTTATAACAAATTTAGCAATAAAATATCAAAAATGTACCGTTTTATATCTAGGGCATGGTCGTTAAAAGTGTACGGATTACCCATAAACATATTGCAAATTATCCATAAAAGGTTCAATAACTTTCCTTAAACTTGTAAAATTGATCCATAGAATGTAACCTTTGTGCAATAAAATATATTCGCATGTTCCATAAATTATTTGAAATTTTCCATAAATAAATTGCCAATGATCCATAGAATGATGAATAATGAACCATAAGCTTATAATAATGATACATAGTAAATCAGTTTTGTTCGCTAAACCATAGGGTATGATCCATAAATTATGCCTGCATTTTTCCAGGTTGGGGCACTTTTTTTAAAATTTTGATCCTTAAAGATTGTAAAATTGATCTCCAACTGCTTTACTTTTCAAATTTAGTTACATGTCCGTTCTTTCAGGTATCCGGATATAGTATTACTGCTAAAGAAGGATTGCGGAGTTTTTGCGTAGCCGTGTTGAGGATTGAAGAACTAAACGGTCGATTTTTCCGACATCTGAAGTGTTAACATAGCGTAGATTAGATTCCAGGCAAACGGCTGATTCAAGCATTTGCCCGGTATAATGCAAACAGAGGATGTTTTTTTTAGTTTGGTCCGACGAGCGACAGCGAGTTGGACAGCAAGCGTCTGCCCGGCATAATTTAAATCAAATTTTCTGAAACAACAGTTTAATCAAGTCATAAATTTGACCTGAAGTTCTTTATGTGCAGGAGAGCTCTTTACCAAATTTCAAGCATGTGTCGCAGTTGCGAGGAGATCAAATAATGTTAAGTTCACAAAGTTGGTTTGTTATGAATCATTTTTTGAAGACTATGATTTGTTATACAAACTATCAGGGGTCCCTGGCAATTTATTTATGGAACATTTACAATAATTAATAGATGATACGCACATATGTTACATTCTGTGGATCAATTTTGCAAGTTTAAGGAAAAATATTGAACCTTTTAAGTATCATTTGCAATGTGTTAATGGGAAATCCGAAAAAAATTGTATATTCTTCCCTTGATAAAAAACGGTTAATTTTTGATATTTTATTGCTCAATTTTGTTAAAAGTATGGATCAAATTGATGAATTTTACGAATAATTTCTATTTTATTTTTTTGGGGGTTTTCACCAGAGTCTTATGGGTCAAGAATGCGTTTTTTATAGCACGATTTTCAATTTTTCATGGATCATTTCTTCAGTTTTAAGGATGCAAACATAGGGCTGCCGTAGTTCTTTACGTGCACGAGTGCTCTTTACCAAATTTATTGAGAAACAAATGTCACAGTTGCGGTCGTAAAATAACGTGAGATCGCAAAAGTAAGTCAGCGTTCTGAAAATTAAAAATCTTCTCCAAAGTGATCCTTCTTTTACAGCAATATTTAAGCCACATATATAAAGGAACGGACATTTTATTAAATATGAGTAGTGGCACAGTCAGGGATCGATTTTCCCGTTGTTAAATTTAAAAAAAATTTAAACCCAAAATTGGAATAATTCCGGCATAATTAATGGATCATTTATATTATTATAAATGCACAAAATTGATTTGCTATGGACCATATTCAGAAGTTTATGGTTCATTTTCAAACCTATTATGGATCATTGGCGATTTATTTATGGAATATTTTCAATAATTTATTGATCATGTACATATATTTTAGTTCACAAACGTTAAATTCTAAGGATCAATTTTACAAGTTTAAGGAAAGTTATTGAACCGTTTATGGATAATTTGCAATATGTTTATGGGTAATCGGTACAATTTTACGGATCATAGCCTAGATATATAACGGTACATTTTTGACATTTTATTGCTAAAGCTTACATAAAGTACATTGCTGTATTTTATGGATCATTTTAATTTTGTTATGGATTTTCATCAGAGCTTTATGGGTCAGAAATACCTTTTTTATGGAACGAATTTCAATTTTTCATGGATCATTCCTTCAGTTTAAAGATGCAAACTTAGGGCTGCCAAAACTGATTCATTCAGATGTTACGTTACAACTCACAGTTTTGAATTTTTATATTTTTCGCTTCAATAACAAAACATGCAAGCTTCATTGCTACTGAATTTTTATTAAAGAATACACCAATTAATTTGATATGATATAACAAATTTTTATATTAGAATTTCAATTTGAAACTCCTTTACTGGGTTCCCTAAGCTCAGAGTGTGAATGAAAAAGAAGTGAATCATCATATGATAAAATTGAAATTATTTTCTCCTCTAAATTAGAGTCATATACATTCGGGTCTCCTATAATACGGTGGGTGGAAGCATCAACGCACCCCAATCTGTACACTGATTTTTGATTAACAACAAGATTATCATAGACCACAACTAAATCTGCTTGATTGAATGCAGGACAACCGAGAAATCAAGATGGGTGGATGCTGCCACCTACCGTACTACCGTAGCTTACCCGACTGGACGTTATGGGAATTTATTTATTTATTTATTTATTTATTTATTAGACGTCAAACAATAGTTAATATTAACATGGTTACTAAAATTAAATGCCTATGTTTTATTACTTCACAGGGTGTTAAAATATGTTCTCAATTTTGTCCTTGGTGTATTAAAGTTAATCATTTCACAATGCTGATTATATACAATCAGCGGTCCAAATATAGCATAATTTGTACGATGACGATCTACCGCAAATACGATTACGTAATTGTCGAGTGGGGGCATATAAATTTAGCTTTGACAAAAGATCAGTTGAGTCAATACGTTGTGATACCAAAACATAAACAAAAAAAACCTTTCCATAACCCCCCCGTTCTTTCAAAATTTCAAAATTGAAAAGAAAACAACGTGCTTCATATGCTGCGAGAGGTAATGCTGTCCATCCTAGCCTACGCAGAGCATATAATAAAAACTGTTCTTGGATTGACTCTATTCGTTCTTCATGTTTTTTCATATAAGGGGACCAAACAATACTACAATATTCTAATATTGACCGTACATAAGCAACATAAAGCGTTTTTATTGTATACGGATCTAGAGAGTGGTATCCGAAACGTTTTATCAAATTAAGCATATTGCCTGCTTTATGAACTATCGTGTTATAATGATCCACAAACGTTAGTTTTGAGTCTAGAATAATACCTAAATCTCTTATTTTATCGCATTTTTGTACACCTTCTATTCCTAATATAACTTGAACATTTGGCGTGCTTTGTTTTCTGCTATACCTTATGAGATTACATTTTTTTATCATTTAGTTTCAATAGACTTTTTCAGCACCACGTACGATAAACAAGAATCTTATTGCGAAATACATTAATTTCATTATCGTTCTTAATTTCTAAGTACAGCTTTATGTCTTCAGCATATATAAGGACATTGAGATTTTTTTTTAAATAAGAGATATGTCATTAATGTATAGAATGAAAAGAAGAGATCCTAAGTGTGAGCCTTGAGGAATCCCCGACGTGACTTGAGTTGGATAAGACTTTTTATTATTGAACTTCACAATTTGCTGACGATCAGTTAAATACGATTCAATCCAATTGAGCAGTCTCATCTCAATTCCCATTTTTTTCAAGCTTGAAAATCAACATTGCAATGTCTAGTCTATCAAACGCTTCTTTGTGTAAGTCGGTGTAAAGAGCCATTACGTGATTACCTTTATCCATTGCATTTAATGAGTAATTGACGATTTCCAGTAAGTTCGTAGCAGTTGAACTGCCTTTGAAAAAGCCGTGTTGTGCGTAATTTATTCTATTTTTAATTTGGCTAAAAACATTTTAATTTATGACCGATTCGAAAAGTTTTGGAATGCATGATATTATTGCAATGCCACGATAATTTCGAAAATCGGATTTTTTGCCAGATTTATAAATTGGTATGAGGAAAGACTTTTTCCATTCTTTCGGAAATTCACCACTATCCATTGACATATTGAACAGCCAGAATAGAGGAGTTGTAAGTTCAGTTGCTAGGTTTTGCATGAATACTGGTGAAATTCCATCAGATCCTGCGCCTTTTTTAGCGTCTACTTATTTTAGACCTGTGAGAATGTCTTGTACAACAATGTTACTGACACCAATATTACCTGAGTAGTCAGGAAAGTATGAAAAATATTCAAAATCACGGCCTTTGTCCGAAAATTTGGTTTAAGCCTCTTGAAAATGTTGCAAATAGATTACAAATATCTTCTGAGTTATCTCCTACTTGTTCGTCCAAAGTCATATTTATTGGAAAGTTGCACGATGTAACCTTAGTTTTAACGTAATTATCACAAATATTTTTTAGCGTTTAGAATCAAAATGGCTTATCTGCAACTATCAGGTTTCTTCTTTTTTTTGGCTATGTGTTGGTTGGATAAGATTTATTGATGTGTTGGACATAGTTTTCACTAACTACCTGATTGGCACAGTCGAGTATTAGTACACGACACTGAAGAAGACTGCACATTGTTGACGTAATATCCCGACTGTTGTATCTGTCAAGATAACCCCTCCCGAATTCTCCTTTTTCTCATTGTACAGAACAAATTACGGGCATAACGGCATAGTTGGAATTAAACGGAAATTACTAATCTTTCTTCTCATTTTCTAGTTACATTTTACCATACTGTTTAAGAGAAAATTAATTCAGCTTGCTGTAGTAATGTAAAGAGAAAACCGATGAAAAGAATCGATGATACTAGATAGGCCCATGGGATTCTGAACGCTAGATTGCTAGTGACGCCTTGCTAGTCAACCGTTTATTACTTGAAGCGAGACGCAGTTGAAATTAAATGAAAAAAAGTTTTCTTTCCTCTCACAAAAGTATTCGGAAAATTGAGAGCAAGATATAAACAGATTCAGGAAACTTTTTAAGCCTTTAAAATCTAATTTCTTTTTTTTTGCCACACAATCATTAAAATGAATTCAAGTCTAGTTCTTAAAGCTGCCTACTCTTAATTATGCATAACAACTCAATAGAATTTCGCAAATGGAAAATGTCCGTCGCTGGCAAACAATTAAAAGTTGTATATTTCCCAGTTCCCTATTGTCAAGCAAAATACCAGCACTTCAACCGTAGCTTGTAGCAGGAAGGAAGAGAAGCGTCAAGCACATTTTTATTTCCAACGAACCTAACAATGGTGAAATGCGCAGTCAATTTTGAATGAGAAAGCCGTTAATGCTATTTCCCTTGAGGCAAAATTAAAATGATTTATTCTAGACGGGATCCCCGAACGTGTTGCAATATTTCCACATCTTTTCCACAATCCCTAATGTGACATCATTGGGATGGTTACCGTTGAATGACGCTATTGTTGAAAGTCTTTGTTAGCTCTAATTATGCTATGTAGGCCGTAATTGTCCTGGTGGGATTTTACCCACGGTCTCCTTCAGTCAAGTGATTTCGAATGACAGAGAGATAGTTAGCCGTTGAAGGCTAACAGGTATGAAAATGTCAACAAGCATTCATACGATGACCTTGGGCAATGGGATTTCCTGTTAATAAATTTTGGCAATGGCTCGAAGCCAACTCCATCTGATGAATTGAGGCTGATGATTTCAGCTTCCGATAATGGTTGCAAGCGATGTGTGACGCGTCGCGTCGTCATACCGTCTGGCAGGGGCCTCAATTCGAAAGTCGAAATGATGTCTCTTTTGTATGACTGCTTGCTTGTGAAAGTTGTTCGTCTCACCTTACTTGATGAGGCCCTACGATTATCGCAAAAAATATTGTCGCCACGGTTGTTTCTTTATACGCCTATGGGACTGGAACGACATCCGTCGAAAGAGAGAGCAAGAGTGTGATGTTCTTGATTGAAATGTTGTGCACGTCACATTTCTGACTTGTATACTTGTATACATTTGCCCACAGGCTTGTCCATCTTTCACAACATGTAATTGTGTATTTTGAAGAAGCCAACCGAGCAACAATGTGTTGACGTTACATACTATAGCTGCATTTATATGAAAGTGACTCAATGGAAACTGGCGTCACATTATTTGCGAGGGTTTATTTTTGTCAATTATTTAATATGCAACTGCTAAAATGTTGTCCTATACACTTTATATGATAAATTGCTGAATATACAGGTGTTGACTTAGTTAATATTTTAATGTTGTTACCATTGTTAAATGAAATTAGATGTACGGGAGGAAACTTGACAAAACTTTCCACTTGGTCTTAACATTACTCTTGCGTGGGTTACTAAACAGTTTTCATCCATCGTGAATTTTTTTTATACAGTGAAAAATCAGTTTGAAATACATTTGCCAAACTATGAGTGATGGATATTCTTTAAAAAAAATTACAAAACTTGTAAAACAATCGAAGCCGTCAAGATGTTGGTTATCGATTTTTTCAGTAGACATGACTTTAAAATCCCAAAAAGCTGATGGGTTTTGATCAACAAATTCGATAACAATTTTTATGGATAAAATTTAAGTTAGAAGTATGCTTTCCAGAAAACTATGAGAATTAAATTTTCATGAAACCTAAAGATAGCGTAAAGACAGATCTCAGAATGATTCTTAAATTAAAAGAATTTCGTATGAAATATTGTCTCAGTAAGTCCAATTCAAACGAAATTTCCACATATAACTTTATAAAAACATTGTATATCATTGTAGGTAAATAAAAAAGGAAGTTTTTACACAAATTTGAGATTATTTTTTTAGGAAACTAAGTAACTGTGTTTCATATTCGATCCTAGAAACTTTATTTAATTTTGTATAATTACAAACATACACAAATAAAACAGCTTAATTGAAAGGTAAATATACACGGTGTCCAATATGTTGTCATACAAAATAAAACTCTATTTATTTCAAATCGATAATCCAGATTTTATTGACAACTTTACCCATTATATTGCGATATAATACTGATCAACTACAGCATATGTTTTAAAATAACACCGCCTTTAACCTTCTTGACCAGCTCCATCCATCGGCATTTCGTCCCAAATTTGTTTGATTACGGGTTTGAATTGGTTCATATTAGACGCCTTGTGGTCATTTACCTTCGCCAGCATGTATGACCATATGAAATAATCCAAGGGATTCAGATCTGGTGAACTGGGAGGCCATTCATTCTTGTCCAAAAAGTCGGTCAAATTTTCTCGGCACCAGCCCTGAACGAGATTTGCAGTATGCGATGGCGCTCCGTCCTGCTGAAACACATAGTGATCATCTCCAAACACCTTTTGTATATATGGCTTGACCACTTTCTCCAAAACTTCCGTTTTGTAATATACGGCATTCACTTTAACGCCTTTTTCGATGAAAACCAGTGGTAATTTGCCTCGCTTGCAAATTCCTCCCCAAACCATCACTGACGCAGCACTTTGGAGCCGTGGAATATTCCTATCACTCTCTGGACTCTTCTGGATATTGTGGGATTGTTGCAAGACGAATAACTTTTCGTCGGAAAAGATAAATTCTCCCCCACCGTTCCGCGATAAAAGCAGACTTGCTCTTTCGAGTCGTTTCTGCTTGGAAGGTTCCGAAACTTCGTGAACCTTACGTTTCTTGAAAGCTTGGAATCCGAGGTCATTTTGCAGTATATTCGCTACATTCAGTTCTGCGGCCATTTTACATACAGAGCGCTGTGATTTTCGTCTAATCCGTTCCCTGACCACTTTAACAACTCGTGCAGTCCACACCGTACGAGTACGACCGGATCTGTTCCGATCATCCAACGAGCAGGTGTCACGGTACCTTCGGATGGTTCGATACACAAAATACCGCTTTACTCGGAGGCTTTTCAAATTTCTGAAAGTAGCGCCCGGGCGCTAACCTTTCAAAAACTTTTTTATCACCACAGCACAAAGCTCCTTCATCGCTGGTAAGAGATAAACACCGAATGAAACCAATCGGACATAACCTAAAAGCGTTTGTATAAACATAGTGCAAAACTACCCCAACACATACGTGAAGCATGTTGAGTAGTTGCACGACACCAATGCAAGGAAAAAGTGTATGAGAATATATTGGACACGGTGTATGTCTACTGATCCTGCAGTCCTCAAATCTAAACTAGGGTTTTCGAGCGATATGGTTAACCTTCTCTTTGAGCAAACTCAAAACACAAGTACACATAAACACATTTTACATAAGGTCAACGTTCCTGGACATTTCACAAACGGGCTTGGAACACGCTGTGACAGTTTTCTTATCCCACCTCAAAGAATCAAAGAATTTAGAAAACATGCATACATTATCCTTCATAAGACAGTGAGCCGGAAATCTTCTAACAGTATGAATCCAAGACGAAGTTGCCAAAAAAAATGTAAGACTTTTAGAACTTGTAATAGTAGATGATAAGAATAATATGTTATTATATTATATAAAAATAAACTTAAAAAAAAAACAGAAATAAAAAAACATAAAATAGGTATTTACTTATTCCTGACACAAAATGACATTTGTCCTGACATTTCCACCGTTCGTTCTTGTAAAAGCACAAATTTACTAAGTATCGACTCCGCAAAGATTATACAATTGAGCCTCAAAATAAACGTAAAAGCTTAAAAACTGACTTTCTAACTTTCTAACTAGCGGTACTTAAGACAAAGTTGACAAATCGAACTGTTTACCTGAAAAATGTCCCTTCAAGCAGACAGGCCTACCCCATATGGCATAAGGTCGTTCGGCATAAAGTCGTTTAACATAAAGTTATTTGGCATAAGATGTTGGATAATCAATGGTCATTTGGCATAGAGGTAATTTGGCATAAACATTGGAAAATGAAAGCTGCTTTAGGTTCAGTTGACATGATTACAATTTGGCATAACAAGGACATTCAACATTCAATTGGCATAAAGGTTTCTAGGCATAATGGTCATTTGTCATTAATTAGCGAACAGTTTGAGGAAGATTTTTTGGAATGAAAATCTGTAAATAAATGTTTCATTAGAAACATTTGGCATAATGACAGTTTGGCATAAATACTAGAAAATAAGATAGATTTCTAAGCAATTGACCGAATTCATATGGCATTATGGTTTTGGCACATAAATTTTAATTTTTCAGAGAAAAATAAATTATTTAGTGTAGTAAGTATATCAAACGATAAAAAATAATAAAATGTTATATATTCACCTATTGATGACAATTGCGTTTCTGTCGGTATCGAATGAATTATGCCAAACGTAACTAAACCATATATACTTTAAGTCAATTCAAAAAATCACTGTTCAACGTCAGGGAAGAAAACTTTTTATTTTCAAATTTCAATTTTAACCATGAAACCTAAAAATGCCATATTTTGAAAAACAACCTATTAAAAAGAAGGGAATTTTAGTATTTATAATAACCTACGCCAAAAGTATTATGCCAATGACGTTATGCCAAACGATCATTATGTCGAATGACCACTCAACTCAAGTTACGTTATTAAACGACCTAATGCCAAACGACCTTAAGCCAAATGGGCTTCCCCCAAACAGACAATAGTTTTTGGAATTTAGGAATGGAAATGCGTGACGGTTCCTTAGTTGTTTGGACATTGCTTGGGAAAAAAGATTAAATAATATACATACATGCATAAATACACACACATATATTTATATATATACAGCGATTCCACGGGAAAAGAATAGAGTTGAAAAAAAAAGTTGTCTGATTTTCCTCAAAATCGCTGGGTATGTTCTTTATCGAAAATAATTAGAACCGTATTTTTTATTTTTTTTTATCAAGGTGACCATGTTCGATATAGGGTTACCAGAAAAATCGACATTTTTCGAAATTTTTTATTTAAAAAAAAACATAACTTCTGAACCACTGGATCGATTTGCAATGTTTTTTCATGAATAGAAAGCTTATTACTTTGTTTTTTTTATTAAAAATATTGGTTAAAATAATTAATGTACTTTAAGTTGCTAAAATGGTCAAAGTATTTGTTTTTTATGATTTTAGAAATGTTGGACCACAACGACTATTTATTTTTATATTTTTTTATCAAAATTCAAACATTTTTACATAACATATCAAAAAATCTCAAATTTTCTTTGAGCCGTTTTTGAGTTATATTTTTTTGAAAATTACAAGTTTTTATTCCCATACACACATGGAATGAGCATCATTTTCCATCAATTCAAAATAACTGCGGGAATTATTTCATTGTAGTTATTTTATTTTAAATCAAAAGTAGCTGAACATATATTCAACGAAACTAAATGTAGCGGAAAGCATAGCAATCCACAAACAAAATCCCAAAAACTTGCTTAGCATTATTATATATGATTGGCAGAACCCTCTCAGAATCCAATGAAACTTTGTGGGTGTGTAGACTATGTCTTTTCAAGCAACTTTGCATACTTTGTCTGTTTAAAAATTATCTAGACTGCCATTTCAAAAGGGCTAAAGTTTTTTGATAGCTTTTCTATAAATCAACGTAACTCAAAAAGGACACGCCTTACAAAAAAGTGATTTATGAGTGACTTTTAGAAAATCGTCTTAACTTTTATGAAAAAATAAATAAAAATTGTATCTTTCACATCGACTCTTACACGCTAGAAAACAATATTTTAAAATTTAAAGTCAATTTGCAAAAAAAAGCCCACAAAACAAATTTCAACGATTGTAGGATGCATCCTGGCTACCGTTTAGCATATCCAACGTTCACTCCTTGATGGACCACGTCCACGGAAGCCGGGAAGTGGCCGTCCACGGTCCGTTCGCACACCGAAGGTCATCAGATCAGAGAAATACAAAGTGAGGCGAAATCCAATCAGATCGATCCGGAAATTGGCTAAGGAAGCCGATATTTTAAAAACTACCATGCAACGGTTGGCCAAAGATGACTTAAAATGTTCGTCCAGGGCAAGAGTAAAGCGTCACTTTGTAACGGGCCGAATCAAACAACTACGGCTGTAGCGCTCGAAACGTTTGGTGTCAGTATTTAAAAAAAAAGCATACCATCATCGTATGCTCCGATGAAAAAATGTTCACCATCGATCCCGTATCTAACACACGTACAGAACCGTTTATTTCGCCGAAGAAGATTGATGATGTTCCAGAGAACGTGAAATTCAAGTTTACAACCAAACATCCGGCCGGAGCAGTCGGGGCAGTTGCGTCCAATGGCTTGAAAATGCCTCCAGAATTTATCAAAGCTGGATTAAAACTTAATACCGAGGTTTACATGAACATTTTGAAGGACCACGTTCTGCCATGGATGAAAGCCAGCTTTGGAGTACACCAACACGTCATTTTCCAACAGGACGGAGCACCGTGTCATACCTCAAGAAGGACTCAAGCGTGGCTGAAGGAAAACATGGAATTTTGGCCAAAGGACATTTGGCCTCCTAGCAAAACCTTAAACTTAAACTTAAACCTTAAACTCCTTAAACAAAACAAAAGGACATTTCTCGAGTAATTCATGATTAGGGCAAAGGGACCTACACGCATTGATACAAACTATCTAGGAATAGAAGCCTTTAAAAGTTCTGCATCCATCTGCCACTAGATGGCTATTGTTGGAGTCAGTTTTCAAAATGTATTTAGAACGGTTTTCTGAGCTCGTGTTGTTTTTCTCGTTCCAATCCAACTGCGACAACAATCAAGCACAGCGCACAGCGTATCTTCCAATCAGAATCATCATCATCATCATGAAGTCGGAAATATATATGCTACCCTGATATCCAGGAATGAGGCATTCTACTCGATCAGCTATGTTTTCATTAAGCGCGTTGATCTGACCGGTCCAGTTCTAAGTACTGCATCGAGCGTTGACCCTTAGAAGCTGTACACTTTGAAGGAGTTCCACTCGATTATTAAACAATATCCGAACTTGTTTGAAAGCGGTGAAGAACAGGCAATCAAAAATGAGTTTCGTGAGATGAGAACGGCACTCATCTGCAAAAACATCGAGGTGGAATAATCAGATGACTTGGAAACTTGTTAGAGAAAACTGCTGTGTTTTGAACGAGCAGATGGGAAGCTGGCTCTTCCCTTGTTAATAATGTTCATTGCAAACTTTTTACTATTTCCGCATTCTTCGGCTGCAGTTAAGCGAGTTTTCTCGCAATACAATCTGAATAAGAACAAAATCCGGAACCACCTGAGTACGGACACCATGGATGCCATCCTACTATCCAAGTGTTACATGAATGGGAAAGTAGGAGTTGATCATCTAACATTAACATCACAACTAAAATCTAAATTCACATTCATGTACACACATCATGAATGAATGATTCTTTACTCACTTTTGAGTACACACTTAGAAATTATGAATTTTACACGAGACGTAATTCATCTTTGTAAAAAGTCGGAGAACGTAAAGAAAGATTTCGTGTAAAATAATGTCTTTCGAAACTGACACAGACGCAATTCTTCGAAAGATGTGTTTGATTGAATTTATTTTCTCATCTCTTTCAACTCATTCTTATATGCCAAAGGACGCTTGCATTAGTCGGTCTCAGGGGACAGAAATTTACATGACATTTTGGTAGTGTGTAGCCATGCTTTTGACTGATTTGAGTCAAACGTACTCAATTTCGGGTTGTTTGGAAATATTGTGTAACCTTTCCTTATTTAACACTGCATTTGGACGAGGCCGGCGCCGGTATTGTCTATGTTTGGGAGTTTTTACACATTAAAGATGTATGTTAGTCCCAAACATCATGAGTTGGTTCGTCGTGAAATAACAGCTTATCTGAAAATAACGAAGTAGAAACTTCGGGCGGTCAATGACGAACTCAATGATATTCTAAACTCAGAAAAGTAGATAAAATGTCCACCTTCGGCTTGGTAATGTCGTGCCTTGACATATAAGGCTCTATGCACATGGCTCTTACTTCTTGGCTTGCCTCAACAATTATTAAATTATGAAATATTCAACGAATACTTTTTTTAGTACTTGTTTCATCAGCGCAATCAAATATGCATGCAACGTTGATTGAAAAAGAACCAAAGAACAGCAGATTATTTTGACTTAGGACTTACGCCTCTCTTTTAACGTAGGACTACGTTTCTCTTTTCTATACCGGGTGTCATTTCAAAATTTGGAAAAATGAGAGCGTTACTCGAAAGTGAAAGGTTTTTGAACGCTAATAACTCTTGTTTGACTGAACAGAATGACTTGATTTATACACCGTTTGATCAGGAAAACTTACAAATGTTTTGGATTAAATTTTCAATTAAGTGCTATTAGTATAAGTGGTTCAACTTTTTACTTAAAAATTACCTACTTTTGCTCCCATACAAATCTGCATATGAACCGGTTGAAAATATGGTTTTCCCTTTCCGGGTGCTAAAAAAAACGGGTGACAAATGGTTCGAATTGTCTTCTTCTTTTTATTTCATTAGGTTTCATTCCATGTTTAATACAGCCATACTCTCCCCTCTCAGTTGCAAATTTATTTTGCTTTGTTCTGCTGTCTGGTTTTCTAACTGAATCCCGTCCTCTCTTATGAAATTTGCTTCGTACTGCATTCTCGTGCCTCTCTTCTCTGTAGGGAATGCTATCAACGCCAGTATAAAGCACACGATTCGAACCAAAATGATTTCATTGGAATTTTCAAGTTCGATTGAGCGGTTGTGTTTTTCGCTCTCCTGTTACGAAGATTTTTTCTGTCTCGTCCATTTTCTCGCGATTACGCGTCCGGCTTGTAAATTATCGCCTGCGCTTGCTTATTTACAAGCCAAAAAGAAGCGCTGCAAAGGTTTGCAAGTTTCCCCGCTCGACCTATTGACGTGGCAAAGGGTCGTAAAAATCGATAATTCACGCGGGTGGCATCCGCTTTCGAAACCATACCGGAGCTGGGCACCTCCCAGCGGAAAACGATGTTTGTGACAACTAGATTACTAGAATCATCCCAAGTATCTTGCCGTCCGCCATTCACTGCGACGAGGAGTTTAATAAACTACCATGCTGTATTGAGTACAGCACATGATGGTATCCTGCTGGTCAAATAAGCTGAAAATATAAATTAGTTTCTAACGCGTATCATAACCACCGTCCTATTCAGGACGACCAATTAAATTTTACAATAAAAGAGCGTGTTTAAGTGAAATGTTTGTGATTTATCCTAAACAACCATTGCATATTCAAAAAGAGCAAATGGCTTCTGTATTCTTGGATATCAAGGGGGCTTTTGATTCAGTATCTGTTGAAGTTCTTTCAGATAAACTCCACGCTTGTGGATTTTAACCATTAATGAATAATTTTTTGTACAATTTGCTGTCAGAGAAACATATGAGCTTTTCTCATGGAACCTCTACAGCTTCCCGATTTAGCTACATGGGTCTCCCCCAGGGATCATGTTTAAGCCCCCTTTTGTATAATTTTTATGTCAAAGACATTGACGGTTGTCTGAGTGAGAATTGTACGTTGAGACAACTTACAGATGACGGTGTAGTGTCTGTCACGGGACCCAATGGGGTCGATCTGCAAGGACCCTTACAGGATACCTTAGACAATTTGTCTACTTGGGCTCTCGAGCTAGGTATCGAATTCTCTACGGAGAAAACTGAATTGGTAGTTTTTTCTAGGAAGCATAACCCAGCACAACCGAAGCTTCAAATTTGGGGTACACCGATAACTCATTCAATGTCATTTAAATATCTTGGGGTCTGGTTCGATTCAAAGTGCACCTGGAGATCCCACATTGAGTATCTGAAGCGAAAGTGCCAGCAAAGGGTCATTTTTTTCTGCACAATAACTTGAACCTGGAGGGGAGCAGATCCGCAAGATCTTCTAACGTTGTACCGGACAACGATTTTGTCGGTTCTAGAATACGGTAGTTTTTGTTTTCAGTCGGCGGCTCGGTCACATATCATTAAACTGGACGTATTCAGTATCGGTGTTTTCGTATCGCGTTAGGTTGCATGCACTCGATTCATACGATGAGTCTGGAAGTGCTGGCTGGAATGTTGCCACTCTCGGACCGGTTTTCAGAATTGTCTCTCCGGCACCTCACCAGGTGTGAAGTTATGAACCCCCAGGTAATCGAAAACTTTGAAAAGCTCCTTGAGTTGAATACTCAAACTCGCTTCATGACTTTGTACCATTTGTACATAACACAGGATGTCAGCCCTTCGCCGAATATTCCCAATCGTGTTTGCTTCTCCGACTTCGGCAGTTCGGTTCATTTTGATTTATCCATGAAGCAAGAGCTTCGTGGAATTCCAGAGCATCATCGTCCTATGATTGCTCCTGAGATATTTTCTGCAAAGTTTGGCCAAGTTAATTCCATGAAATCGTTCTTCACTGACGGATCTTTGATAGAGGAGTCAGCAGGCTTTGGCATATGCAATGAAATTTTTAGCGCCAATCGTAAACTTCAAGGTCCTTGTTCCATATATGTCGCTGAATTAGCGGCAATACACTTTACGCTAGAAATTGTTGCCTCACTTACACCGGATCAGTATTTCATTTTCACAAATAGTCTCAGTTCTATAGAGGCTATTCGCTCCTTGAGGCCGGTAAAGCACTCCTCGTATTTTCTCATGAAAATACAGGTGTTCTAAGTGCTTTATCTTCGCGTTATTTTATCATCACCTTTGTATGGGTCCCTTCTCATTGTTCAAATCTGGGCAATGAGAAAGCAGACTCGCTTGCAAAGCTGGGCGCTATAGAAGGCGATATTTATGATCGACAAATCGCCATCAATGACTTTTTTCCAATTTTTCGTCAACAGTCACTCGTCAGCTGGCAGTATAAATGGAGTAAAGGAGATTTGGGGCGATGGCAACATTCAATCATCCCAAATGTGTCGAAGACATCTTGGTTTTGGGGTATGGATGTGGGTCGAGACTTCATTCGTGTAATGTCTCGCCTCATGTCCAATCATTATTCTTTGAACGCTCATTTATACCGTGTTGGGCTGAGCGACAGCAATCTCTGTGAATGTGGACAAGGTTATCAGGACGCAGATCACGTTATTTGGTCTTGTTCTGAGCATCGTGGAGTCAGATCTGAGCTTTATGATTCCCTTCGGGCTCGAGGTAGACAGCCCAATGTACCAGTTCGAGATATTTTGGCTCTGCGTGATCTGGAGTTTATGAAACTAATTTATGTGTTTTTGACTAACATTAGCTTTAGATTGTAGTTAGTTTAACCAGTATGTTTACTTCAAGTTTTTTTTACCTATGTTTGTGTGCTTTTTCTTTCTCAAAAATGTTCAAGTCAAAGTCAAAAGAAGCCGAAAGTTGTATAGTTTTAAGTTTTTTGACAATTTAGAATTTAAAATAAAAGTGTTATGTAAACCATACTTCAAATTCCCGCCTATTTTCCCATCCTTTCAATTGTTATTCCTATTAACCTCGAAACGGCCGCGAGTATCTATATTATTTCGAAGCGCAAATATAAAGCAAGCTTACGGCAAGAGTAGCATACTCTAATTGTTATGTTTCGTACTCTACGTGCGTGGAGTAACGATGTAACGAAGTATGTAAAACCCATAAATGGTGGTAACCATTAATCCATACTGGTGGGGACCAGTATCACAACGCTTTACGGCCTTTCTCTCCGAGGTCTCTACGTTAGAGATGACGAGAAAAAATTTGAGTAATTATCAGACGTTGTGTATCAAAACAAACCCAAAAGGAGAGTGGTTCCTTTCCCATGTACGCATCAAAACAGAGTGTATACAAACTACCGCTAGAAACTATCACAAGCTATCAGTGGTACATGAGCGCGATCTAACACGTTACTTTTGCCAGTCAAGATGGCGGATCCGTTCCTGCCTTGACCTACCCCGCAGTAGGATGTTTGGTAAAGGTAACGTACTTGGTTCGAGTACTACTTTAACAATGCCCTTTCGCTCAATTTTCAATACTTCTATTCTATTTCCAACCTACCGTACACTGACGGAATTTTCAACACTTTCTATTCATATCTTTCATTCTAGCAAACATTACTGTCCACTCTTGGTGCCTCATGGCGTTGAGCGAGCCTCTCCTTCTACATCAAGTGTAGCATGCCAAATAGAAATTTATAAAAAGGCTTACGAAAAACTGAAACTATGGACGCTTATAACTCGATCGTTTCTTGATTGATTTTTAAATTAATTAATATTTTAAATTAAAATAGAAAAGATACATACTTTTTGTCGAAGAATGACCTATGCGCAAACTACTTTGCGTTCTCTAATCTTTTTATGGTCAGACAGTGAGATAAGTAAAACCAAATACAGAAGAAATGCACTCAAAGAGGCTTCTGTTTCGTGCGATTCCAACACGCATCCAGAACATAGTAGAATGGAGATGTGTGCGTGAAATCAATCTAGTGAAAAACAAAACCGAAGAGTTTTAAGGAAAGTTCCCACTTTCTGCGAGGTTATAAAAAAGATCTTTTCAGCCCAATTGGACATACCAACAATGCCCCAAAGGCTTACCTGAAAATTAATTTAAAAAAACATAAAACATACAAACACATAAAGCACATAAAACACACTAAACAAAGCTGAAAAGCCCATTGGGCTGAAACACTTAACAATTGTAAATTAGTATATAAGACAAAGAATGCCAATTGGACATCAGTTAGTGTGCGTATTTCGAAGTGTTAAGATATCTCATACCGAAAAGGCACCCGTAATTTGAAGAGACGAAAAATGTCAATGCTCCCAAAACACTTAATGACTTAAAAACTTCCACGGAACAGAACCAATATCAATGCCCACCCAATCGACCGTTTACCAACTCATCACCTGGTTCTCAACAATTATCGGTACTACTCAGACCACTCCAGGAACAGTGAATAACAAAATTCCAAACGGCCATTTCAAGAACTATAAAGGGTTGACTTCCATAATTTTTTTTGAAGACCCAACGGTAAGACCATACACACTTATAGAATAGGGTTTCATGGTACTTTAGACTGAATAAAATATAGTAGAAATTTATTAATTCGATGACATTGCCTTCACATCAACAAGGAGTCCTACGTCAACTTTACAGTTATATCACTGAAATAACTCACCTTATCGTTGATTTTTTATAGGTCCAATCGGTTGGATCCATTATTCACACGTACGTCCCCAACCCCTCTGAAAAAGAAAAATTTAAAATTAATGATATTCCATCGTTAGCCATCGGATGTGGTTTTTTTTTACAAAAGATCACAAAATTATCCTTGTTTGTGGATCTGCACTGGTCATTGCGAAAATGTCCGTAGTTCCGAATTCCAAGAGTGAGTACTGGGGTAAGTACCTGTCCAGGGATGGTGGAAAAATATATTTTAGATGTGAAACATAGCATTCGGCGTATCAAACTTTATGGTATTGCAAAACTAGGTCATCAGAAGACTTTTTGAGGTTTTAATGATACTGATAATACTGGCCACTTATGGAGGCCCTGCGGGATCCAAGTTCCTTCGGAAAAGTTGCCATATTCAAATATTTTCTAAGGCCTGGCTTGCGACACATCAAACTTCATGATTATACAAAACTAGGCCTTCGGAGGACTATACTAGACAACCACTTGATCATTCACTACACAACACTGCACTTAATTCTTAAAAAGGCATGAAAGCACAAATGATAATCCTTTTCCAAGGTCAGGGGGATCTGGGGCATAATGAGCCAGTTAAATATTTAGCCAGACATCTAGTTAAATACAAATACTGGTGAATTTAAAACGTTACTGTTTAGTTCTTATTTGTTTAGTAAAATCACGAATGAGTCGTTGAGTAGTTATAAATAGGCTTAAACAAAAATGTATGTATAAAGTTTTAAACTGCGCATCTGAGCTAATAAATGGGATTTTTGCAGTCTAGGTACTTTTTCAATGAGAATCTCCAAATTTCAATTTGAAATTCAATAAAGCACTAGTTCTATGCCACACTGCATGTCTGAGATTTGAGCTTGTGACTTTAGGTAAGAGGTATGAGCTTTAAAAAGCATACTGGGGTTTTACCAGGAAGATGGGGTTGTTTGATCCGCAGTTATTTTTACATAAGACTACGTCTTTGTTTTCTATGTTGGAGTACAACTAAAAAAAACAGCGAAGGTCACGTCGTTTCTTCATACATTTTCAAAATGTTTGCCCCAATCGATCAAAAATTTTACTTCGCGTAGATTCCAATATTTAAAACTATTGATTTTTTACGTTAAAACATGAACCATTTAAAATCCGTCCTTTTTAAGACGACCAATTTGATTTTCCCAGCTAAGGAGTTTGTTTGGATTGGAATATATGCATTATTTATTTATTGTCGTCAATCATAAGTAGACCATAAAATATATATATTAAATATAATATAATATTATTCATTCTTGTATGTTGTGGTTTCTTATGGAGCTAAGTTTTAGTTTATGCCGAGACATTGTAAAGTCAATGATTTTGCAGTGTTTATTGTAAGAAGCCATCATGCGATTTATTGGTCCATTTGTTGCATAGTTTGTGCGATGATGGCGAATAGGTTACGATTTCGAAGTTGCCGAATAGGTGCATATATGTTTAATTTTGATAAAAGTTCTGGTGCGTCAATACGCTGCGAAACGATATCGTTTACAAATGAAACGCTTGCATACTCACGACGCTCTTTCAATGTTTGGATATTTATAAGCATGCAACGCGCTTCATACGGTGGAATACGAAATGATGTCCAACCAAATCTACGAAGAGCATATAATAGAAATTGCTTTTGTACTCATTCTATTCTGTTTTCGTGTGTGGTTAAATGAGGAGACCATACAATTCTGCAATATTCCAGAATAGACCTAACATAAGCTATATATAGTGTTTTAATAGTGTATGGGTCCTGAAAATTATGACAAAAGCGCCTAATAAAGCCCAGCATGT
This sequence comes from Aedes koreicus, assembly GCA_024533555.2. Taxonomy (NCBI): domain Eukaryota; kingdom Metazoa; phylum Arthropoda; class Insecta; order Diptera; family Culicidae; genus Aedes; species Aedes koreicus. Next base: position 474,730 of record JAHHFK020005954.1, on the reverse strand, counting down.
TATTTGCCCTGTGAATTATTGTGTTGTTTTTTTTTTGAAAATAAGTTTGGAATCTAGTTATTTTAAGTCGGCCTATTTCCTTCACATGGTGACAATCGATACCGACACCAGGAAGACGACTCCACCACCTGGATCCTACCTAACGACTCATGAATATGATTTTTTTACATCGGGACCAACGGCTTTACTTCCCTTGCGAAGGAAGACGTGACCAGATTATTTCGCCTCAGAAAAACCACCGACGTCGATCTGGGATTGAACCCAGACCCTACTGGGGTGCCAAGTAGCAGTCAAGCTTACCACTACACCACCGACGCCGGCATTTTTTTTCACCCCCCCCTCTCCCTCCCCTACCCCATTTTTTGTTTTTTTTTTTATTTTTTTTCATCACCTAATCTTTTTTTACACCATTTAAATATTTTATTCTTCGGAATAAATTGATTCTTTCTTTTTCTTTTCCAATAAAGCTTCATTCATCGGCATAGATTAGTACTTTAATATTTTTAAGAATGAAGGAAATGTCATTTACGTACAAAATAAAAAGAAGGTGTCCTAAATGAGAGCCTTGTGGGACACCAGAAGTGACTTGAATAGGACTTGATTTCTTTCTATTTAATTTTATTATTTGTTGGCGGCTGGTTAAGTATGATTCAAGCCATTTCAAGAGTCCAGGTTCAATCCCATGTTTTTGTAGTTTGAAAAGTAGCATTGGTATGTCAATACGATCAAAAGCCTTGCTAAAGTCTGTATAGAGAGCTTCTACGTGGTTTCCATTATCTATTGCATTCAATGAATAGTCTATAAGTTCAATTAAATTTTTCGAGGTTGAACGGCCCTTAAAAAAGCCGTGTTACTTGTCAGTTATTCGATTTTTGATTTGGAGAAATAATTTTTCGTTGACAATTGCCTCGAAAAGTTTAGGAATGCAAGAGATAATGGCTATTCCACGATAATTACGTATGTCAGATTTTCGTCCAGATTTGAAAATAGGGACCAGAAATGAGCTTTTCAAAATTGTTGGGAAAATTCCTGATTCCAGTGACATATTAAAGAGCCAAAACAATGGAGATGTGAGTTCCATTGCTAAACTCTTCATGAACACTGGAGGAATTTTGTCAGGTCCAGGACCTTTTGCGGCGTCCAAATTTTGTAATGCTTGGAAAATATCTTGCACATGCAGTTGGATGACGCCAATGCTCCCAGTAAATTCAGGGTAAAATGCAAAATATTCGCGATCGCGATCCTCTTCAGAAAATATCGCATAAAGATTGCAATTTTTTTCCGAGTTATCACCGACACGTTCATCAAGGAACATTGTGGATGGAAAATTGTCAGATTTTAATTTGGTTTTTACGTAATTGAAGAAGTTCTTCGGGCATGACTTTATTTCAAGTTCAGTTTTTGTATTGTATTCTTCAAGTGCAATACCGATGGCTAGATTCAATTGGTCGCATATGTCCAGACAGTTTGCTAAATTTTCACTGCTGTTGAATTTTTTGAAAATTTTGTGAGCTTTCTGCTTTCGATTTTTTAAATTTTTGATTTGTCTGTTAAACCATACTGGATGACTCGTATTTCAGTGATGTCGTTTTTTCTTCAAAAGTATTTCTTGCAAAATTATTTCCGATAAAATTTTATAAAAAATGTCTAGAGCAGTTTCGACATTTCCTTCATTCTTGAAAATTTCCTGCCAGTTTACATTGTTTAGTTTGCTTCTGATATTCGCATAATTAGCTAGTCTGTATTCAAAGACTTCTTCATATTCACAGTCGTTGGGTCTTTGATATTCATGTATAAATAAAGAATATTCGATTACCGTGTGACGCATTTCATTTTTCCATAGTGGGTTCAGTGATTCAGTCACACAGAAATCTTCTTGAATATTCGTGAGCAAGAAGTCCAAAAAACAATTTTCTTCATTTCTGATGTGGTTTACTTGATTAAGTCCAAGTTTTGCGATTTCGTCGAATATGAATTGCAAAGTAATATTCTCCCCAACGACTGGGAGTAAGATAGTTTCATTTTCGGAGTCTAGAATGAAGTCAGCGTCGCGTTGATTAAAGTCCCCATAGATGTGAACTTTTACTTCAGGAGGAAGTTCAGATAAAAAAATTTCTGCGCATTCGAAAAACTTTTCATATGTATTTTTATTAGCATTATATGGTGAAAAATACACAGAGGCAAATACGTGTGTTTCAAAAATGCTCAAATTCATTAAATTTTGATGAGAGAATTATTTCTGAGTTCAATTTTGCAGAAACGGCTACGAGGACTCCACCGCCTGTCTTCTTTCCAGACTCAAGAAAATTCCTATCATTTCTGAATACGTTATACGCACTTCCGAAAATTTCTTCACTTTTTACACTTTCATCCCAGCTAGTTTAAGTTGCCAGAATAATCGAAAAGGATGTACCAAGAAGATTTTTATGAATTTCCTTCATTTTTGCTGGGCTTTTCATGCGATTGAAATTTTGACAATAAACCAAAATTTCAGTAGCATACTGTTTTGGTGAAGAAATTGTGGGAAGCGCGTCGGTTGATGAAATATTTACCGATATTGATGATGTTTTTTCATCTTCTATGGAAAGCGTCGTTTCTTCTTCTTCCACCTTCTTGATATGTTAAATACCATTCCAAATTCTTGCCAATTGGAAGCCAGAGGTGGCAAAAAAAGTTTCAGCTTCAGCTTCGCCACATAACTTCATTCTTTTGTTCAGTTTCAAACACGGCTCAGAAATTTAATCGGTCTCTATATTATTCCAAAAGTAAAGCTTATGCCAAGAGCAGCATGCCAAATAGATTTTTTTCAAATGGCGACCGTCACAAAATATTGAAACAAATGATTATAATATTCATAACACATTGCTACGTAGTCCTACGTCACCTTTGCATACAACCTCATTGGGCTGTCTTAAGTAGTTTTTTAATTATATTTTGAATGGGAACGGAGCGTTAATTTTTTTATAGTAGATGACTGGTATGTTCCGGCCATATTTAGTCAAAAATTGAGTTTATTGGAAAACCAAGCAAATTCAATTTGAAAAAAATCAACTGTGGTCCAAGTATTGTTGTTTCCGCCTATTTGTTCCGACCCCATATATTTAATGCAGTGATCATATTACCAACAGCCGCGCACAACACAGCTACTTGTGGCACTCTTCTATATACATACGACTTCCTCCCATCAATTCCGTGATTTTATTTGAGTACGCGGAGCACCAACCCAAATATAGGACGGTTGCTCTTCAGAAGATTCCAAATATTTGTCGTTTGTAATATTGCATCACATTTCTTCTGTTTTGTCGATTCCTTGGAGTTGACGACTTTTGGCACAAATTTAGACATAATGCGACCTTTGGCGAGTTCTTCCATTATTGATAAGGTGATATTGTGTCTTAGAATATTAGACGACTTTTTAGATACCTATATCCCATTATTTAAATGAATCAAAAAGGCAGTAAGCAATGCAATTATGAAATGGAAATACTTCATATTTTTGCATCCTTTCAAGAACATCCACAAACTCCACAGAGGCATCTTCGTAAGCTGTTACAGCAGCATTGCCATAATTCTTTTCAACCTCAGCGTTTTTATTTTTCGAACGTCTTCTAAAATTTGGATGAGTTTATGCAGCTCGCGCACGTTCCAGTGCCTTGGTCTTCACTTCAAACATTTTCTGCACCCAGTATCCAGTATACATTTTTATGCATTTTTCGGAATAACGTAATTTTGGGATTTTTTTGCAAATATGAACTTAATAAGGAAGTTTCCCTACGAGCCTGTTCAGAAACCGCTTAAGTTTCGGTTTTTTCGCTGAAATATATCCAAACCAAGAAACGGGGATCAAGTCTACCCAGTCTTCTCTACCCCTTGCTTCAGCTGCGAAGGAAAAGGATGTGAAAAGAAGGTGGATTACCTTTATTGCCCAAACCAGAAAATAAATATTTCAACCATCGGATCCGGAACTATGATTGGGGTTCTCAAAACAAGTATCATTTGGCCTAGGTTGAGGAATGTTATTTGTGATGCCAGAAGATTCACCGACAGATTTCTCTCCGGAGTTTATTTCTCGGTGAAATTCAGAACGGCTAACTAAAACCACTATTTCACAGGTTTTTGAATTTCCAAGCTAAGAGATCAACTGCACTTATTTACACTTGTTTAGCCCGTTCACGCAAAACTACAACTTTTCTCCTTTAAGTATGCCGTGGCATTTATGACTCCGCTAATAAAAACTTTGATCAGTCCCGTTCACTCGCGCAAACAGTTGCTGACAACACTGCACTCTGCAACGACAGATAAAAGAAACGGAAAACAACGTCAACGAAGTGCTCGAGGACCACATTCCTTCAAACATCCCAGAACTTCAACCAATTGGAATATGCTGGGCAATCGTTAAGATGAACCTTGGAAAATCGAAAGGAAATGCCAATAATGTAGGATCTACTGATGACACAACACATGCTGAAGTGTGCCCTGGTAGCTTTGTTACAACATCTTAAAAAGTATTGCACAGTACTTATGCAACATGTCTAAAAATAAGCCAAACACGTCATTGTCCAACGAACAAGCAAACGGTAAAGTTTGTTCCACTCTCCGTTGCTTTTTCACAGTTATCGTTATCGCAAAGTTCAGTATTTTTTTCGATATTGCTTCCACCGTGGTAGAAATCGAGTTTTAATTTTCTAACGAAGAAAACGTTTAGTTTAAGCAGTGCAACAATGTTATTAGTTGCAATTGGCAATCGAAAAGCCATATTGAACCGCGTATCTGCGTGGTCACTTACATCAGCAGTCCATCTTGTGTTGTGTGAATTTTTTTATATGCCAACTACCATCGAAAAATATCATCATCATCGTCATCATTATCATCACCGTTGAGCTCCACTTCTAGCCTGTACATGCGGCCACACATCGTCGCTCGGCAGCAGCAGCACATTCGTCGCCCGGCAGTAGCAGATCTGTAAAACATATGAGATAAGTTTATTTATTCTTTTCTCTCTCTCTTCTCGTATATCCAATTGTAATATTCTTGTGCATCTGTATTTTGCTCAATTATATCTGTGTATTTGTTATATATATGCGTTGGTGGTTGACCGTTTAATGCTCCCACGGGCGTTACCTCGAATAGTCTCTCGATCGCGAGCCTATCCAGCTGATGCAGCTGGTTTATGAATTGTTTATTTTCAGCCCTAATTGAAACCTCGGAATGTTTATCAGATTTATGATGTTCTGACACACGATTCTCTGTCGTAACCAAAATAATTAAGGTGCGACCCAATAAACTTCGGGTCACAACGTCCAGTGAAGATACTGGACGTGCAAAGTTAACCAAAGTATCGATCACTAAGCGCGAAAAGAAGTTTACCCCTTCACACTCGTTTCGTGTGAGCTTCTTGGTTCAGCCCTTCCTCAATACGTCGAGTTGGGAACACTTCTGCGGTTGTTCGTACCCCTGCCAAAAATACAAGCAGATGGGACATACGACCTCCCATTGCGGCAATATGGCACGCTGCTCGAATTGAGGGGTGAAACATGAGGATGACGACGTACAAACATCGCAAGGAAAAATTAGAACGCTCGCTAAAACAAAGTTCCAGCCAATATTTCACAGAAATGGTGAAAATAGCCCCCCCATCACCCAAAGAGAATACAAATCCCTTTACTCCTCTGTCATATGACGAGTCTGACATTGATAAAGCTGAAGAGGGAACATCATTCAGTTTTCCGGAAGGTGCTTCACGGAAGTGAAGACGCTCCACCCACGGAAAGTTGCTGAACAGAAGCCCCAAATCAGCCTTTTTCAAGGAAAGGTGGAAGAAAGGTAAATTCAATTCTTCCTGATTTTCGTAGTACTAATCATACACTGGACTTCCCATCTCTTCCGGGACATCCAAAATCCCTGATTCGCCGATTTTCATAACAGAATCCATTTCCTCGACTGTGCTGTACTCATTTGATGACATTGTCGAAGGATTCTTCAAGTACCACGAAATTTCTGACCCTCTCAAAAGCATTGTTCTGGCAATGCTTCCCACTGTTAAATTTTTGAAACAATTGACGATAAAATGGCCCCTCCTTGCAGCACTCATTTCCTTCGATGGGTGATTTTCCAAATGAGGTGGGGATTTGATCACTGTTTTGCAGTGGAATTGTAAAATTCGTATTCCTAAATTGGAATCTTTCAAATTTTTAGCTCACAATACCGGTAGTGATGCGTTAGTTCTTTGTGAAACATGGCTCTCTTCCGAGATCAATCTTCCGTTTCATGCTTTCAATATCATTCGTTTTGATCGTGAGGATTCGCGTGGAGGAGGAGTACTTTTGGGGATCAAAAGGTGCTATTCCTTCTATAAAGTGAATTTGCCTCAAATTCCAGGTATGGAAGTTGTCGCATGTCAGGCTATTAAAAATAAAAGGTTTTGCGTTGCTTCTGTGTATATTCCTCCTAGAGCCTCAATTAACCAAACACAAATTTCAGATCTTTGTTCGCTCCTTCCTAAAGTGATAGTAAAGCTTCAAAATTATTCATTAGAAATAATTTTGAAATCTTTATTATTTAACAATATAAATTGATGGCTCGTTATTTAAAACCTTAGCTTAACTTAATGGTTGTAGTATTATATAATTATCGCTTGCTTTTTCATTTACTCTGTAAGTACGTGAGGGAGGTTAGGAGGATTGTTACTATCACTTTAAATTTAAATTTATGAGGATTTTTAATAATGCAACAAGAGGTAGGTTGTGTTTTCGGTAAGTGAAAGGTTCGAAGTGCATTTACTTACTGTAGCTGCTTTTCACATGGTCAAGTAATTTAATTTCTATAGTGTAAAATTCCATAAACATTATTCATGTTTGATATTTGTATAAATACCAATAATGTCTTTTATGATATGTACGATCGAAAACCCAAATACCGTGTCTGTAGCCTACCTCTGACTATGGCCGTTATAGTGATGGCCTGAGGGTTGCCGTTCAATTCCATCTCTGGGTCAATTCATTCGGTATTATCTTTTGGACTTCCATGCAGCATGCAATGTAAACTTCACTTTAGACATAAAACATTTATTAAGGTTGAAGTAGCACGAAACACATTTTATTTTCTACTTATTACGTATCTTTTTAAAAACCAATAAATTAAAAACAATAGGCCTTGTCATCGCCCTTCTCAACCGTATCCAACGGTGATTGTGTGGAGAATAATTAATTCCTCGTTTAACGAGATCACCATTAGTTGATCCAGTCTCAAGCACTCAGCATTCCGAAGATCATCCGACAATCTCGTGGCTTGCGATAAACCTAATTAATGGCTGAGTGCTAGGTTGCTCAAATTTACAGACCGATCGTAGACATGATATCTTTTTTATATGATAAAAGTGAGTCTTCCGAAGGTCCTCACTGAGATCGACTGACCCTGCTACAGCAAGCCATCACGTAGGCTATTCTCTCGGAGCAACCTGCTGAGGAGAGTCCTGCAGACTTTGGTAATCCTTGCAATGATGGTGGTTTTTTATCACATCACATCACATTAAAAATCCTAGTAGAACCGCGGCCGACCACAAGTCCTATTGACCCATAGCGATGTTATCCTGTATTCGGAAGTTGTTGGAGAAAATGATCCTCTTCCGTCTTGCAAAATGGGTTGAGACGAACAACCTACTTCCAGATACTCAATATGGTTTCCGTAGGGGTAAGAGAACAAACAACTGTCTTGCGTGTGTTCCGTTACCTTTACCCAACACTGTCTGCGTAAAAAGAGAAAATGGCTTCTGTATTCTTGGACATCAGGGGGATTTTTGATTCAGTATCTGTTGAAGTTCTTTCAGATAAACTCCACGCTTGTGGCTTTTCACCATTAATGAATAACTTTTGTACAATTTGCTGTCAGAGAAACATATGAGCTTTTCTCATGGAAACTCTACAGCTTCCCGATTTAGCTACATGGGTTTCTCTCAGGGATCTTGTTTTGTATAATAAAGCAACCTGATACTTGACTTATATCAAAGAATGGAAGTATATCTTGAACGACAAATAATGATACATTTTGAGTGCAGTTAGTCACGACATCTTGCGGTTGAAGTCACACGTTTTACATGGAAAATAATATAATCTGCTCCAAGCTTAGACAACATTTTTAGAGTAGCAAGGTACTTACATGAAGGTTTGTTCCTCGTCGAACGAATATAAAAATATAAAAAAAATAGATATTTTTAATGATTTGATCTAAAATAGACTTCTCTGACCTTTCTATTGTGTGAATAGGAAATGCGATGTGTACGTACATCGATTGTTTCATACCATATATATCACCTCACACTTAAGCATTTGAAGAAGTCTATATTCAGACTATAATACTTCTTTTAATTTAACAAACCCTTGTTTTATTCAACCACTTTGACAGCTGATTCCACGATTGAAAATAATAAGCAATTTGATTTAACACGTATAGCCTGCCACGTTTGTAATAGTGACAACTTGCGGTGTGAAATCAATCAGGAGCATTTCCAGTCAGAATGGTTTGATAATGTGTAACATTTTAATCGACTTTTTTATTTGAACGAAGTTCTCAACATGCATTTGACTAAGGAGCTTGAGTATTTCAATAATGTTATGAATTTTAATGCACATGAAATATTTGTGCATTTGCACTTGAAAAAAATAGTATTCATACACACTTAGAAAATTTTGCAGTATTCGGTAATTTTTTAACTAACTTTCAACAGCTTAACGTTCAGTAATCAGATTTGTGAAATTTTACAGTATTCCGGTAAAAAAATTACCGGAACTTTTCAAATTTTACCGAAATCTGTTAAATCGGTTCAGCTGTTGAAAGTTTGGTAAAAAATTACCGAATACTGTAAAATATTCTAAGTTTGTACACTCCTCTATGGGACTTTGTATGGGAGTTAACTGTCACTTAATTGTTTTAGTGTCAATTAATAAACTTATTTTATTTGATTTGAAAATTATGATAATTGTGAGTACTAAGTTATCTCCCTGATTGGAAACGTGAATCACACAGAAAATTTATGAAAAAACTGTCAAATACACGCAAACGCAAACGCAACGTATCTAAAGGGTGATACGGTCAAAATTTGGTCAAGCGAAAACGCGTGTAAATTGGTGAAATCGTTTATTTAAAAAATCAAATTAAATTTCTTTTTCAAGTTCAATTAGTATAAAATTCAGGAAAAATATTCAGTTAGGCTTCCGCTTTTCCAAATCCGAATTGCCGGGCCTTACGCTTGACCCCTGCCATCAGATTTTGTACAGCCACCTTGTCCACCTTCTTCGCCGCAGAAAGCCAGTTTGCCTTGAACTGCTGCTCGTCCTTAGCAGTTTTTTTGGTCTTCTTTAGGTTCCGCTTGACAATAGCCCAGTATTTCTCAATTGGGCGGAGCTCTGGCGTGTTGGGAGGGTTCTTGTCCTTGGGAACCACCTGCACGTTGTTGGCGGCGTACCACTCCATGGCCTTTTTACCGTAATGGCAAGATGCCAAATCCGGCCAAAACAGTACGGAACAACCGTGTTTCTTCAGGAAAGGCAGCAGACGTTTATTCAAACACTCTTTCACGTAAATTTCTTGGTTGACAGTCCCGGAAGCTATGAAAATGCTGCTTTTCAAGCCACAGGTACAGATGGCTTGCCAAACCAGATATTTCTTTGCGAACTTTGACAGTTTCGTGTGCTTGAAAATATCTGCTACCTTTCCCCTTCTTTTGCCGTATAAAACTCCTGTCCCGGAAGCTGCTTGTAGTCGGCTTTGACGTAGGTTTCGTCGTCCATTACCACGCAGTCAAACTTCGTCAGCATCGTCGTGTACAGCCTCCGGGATCGCGCTTTGGCCGTCGTATTTTGTTTATCATCGCGATTTGGAGTCACTACCTTCTTGTAAGTCGATAGTCCGGCTCGTTTTTTGGCTCGATGCACGGTTGTAGACGATACACCCAGCTTATTTGCGGCATCTCGGAGAGATAGGTTATGGTTTCGCTTAAAACTACCGGCAACTCTCTTTGTCGTCTCAGTGGCTTCCGGTTTTCGATTTCCCCCGATCCAGACTTCCTGGCTGTCGACAAACGTTCCCCAAACACTTTAATTACATTTGTAACGGTTGATTTGGCAACTTTTAGCGATTTTGCCTACTTTGCGTGCGAGTAGCTCGGATTTTCGCGATGCGCGAGCAAAATTTTGATACGCTGCTCTTCTTGCTTGGACGGCATTTTGACAACTGAAGAGTGAATTCCAAAATCAAAATAGGAGCAACATTCTACACACACACACCTTCAAAATGAGGGGTGTTCAGGTTTTTTTAATGCAAAATTGAAAAAAATACGTCAAGTTGATATTGACCAAATTTTGACCGTATCGTTTTTTTGCTGTTGGCGGATATGGTTTTGTTCAAAATGGGTTTGTAATTCATGAATGTTAATTTGACTATAACTTTCTCGATCACTGGTGTACAACTGGTGTATTGAACTTGTGTAGATTTAATATTTTGACATGGTTCTAGCTTAAATGATCTACAAATGTTACATATAACGGTTTAAGGAATTCTGCCGACAACAAAAAAGGTTGAAAAATTAATTTAAAAGGGCAGACAAACATTCAAGCTAGAACAAAGTTTAGCAAAATATAAGATTGAAATGAAGATACATAAAAACACTAGCAGTTTTTTTTACTTTGTGAATCGCGGTTATGTACAGAAAGAGATTGAGATCTATTGACCTTAATTCACCGTTCTCTATATTTCACACGAATTGTATTCCCACCTGGTTATTGTAGTGACGTCATCTGCGTTTTTGTTATACCTTGTGTGTGTGATTTAGAGCCCTTGATTTTTGTTGTTATGAATTTTCTTGAACTATTTTTTCGAGACTGAAGCACGGAAAAACAAAGAATAATGCGGGGAACTTGTGTTCTTTCGAATTGATTCAGCACATTAGCATCCAACAATGTTATATTTTTTTTTTTTGCACTGGCTAAGAGGTACGTGAATTATAAAAGTATTAAGAATGATTCATTACAGAATTCGTACTTCTAGGGGATTTGAAAACAGGCCGAATTGGTTTGTAGTTTATTGGGTCGAGTGTTCACGATAGCAACCGTATGTGCTCCAAACATTTTATTCCATCTGATTGTGGAAATGCATCCCACAATTCAAAGGTGTAACAAGTAATAGTACTTTTTTGATGAGATTATCACAGAATAAAATGGAAAAATCACAAAATGAAGTGTTGTTGTTTTTTTTTTTCAAGTAACCAGAGCATACTGTGATGATCTTATGGCAGAAAATATACCACTTATAGCAGTTTTTTGACGTTTCTTTAACACTATAAAAATAGAATGAGTGGAAACAAATAAAATCATGATACTTTTTACATAACAAAATTTTTCACTTTTCGTGTCATTGAATCGTTCTAGGTTGCCCTTCCGTTCCGTGCTTATATCGGAGTGGAAGGGACTGGGATGATTGACGACAGGATGATCAATATAGCGGCTAGCGGATGATACTCGATCAATATAATGACAGGAGCCACCAGCAGGACTGGAAATATGATAGTCTTCAGGGACAGGTCCCGATTGACTTGACGATGGCGCTTGCTCATCATCACGACAAATGACGGGTGTGCAGATAGAATTTGGAGGCGCATCAGGAAAAGTTCAAATTGACATGACAAACAAAATTGCCTAGAGGTGCAGGCTGGAAGACCCCTTCCAAATCTTCGTAAACAGGGCCGGGACGACTGCTACGGCAGGAAGCAGAACTGGTTATAGAGGCGGCGATTGATGGCTCGACTGCTACGGGGCCAGAAGGGGCTTCCTAAGGACATCGGTACGTGCGTCCTAGTTGACTTGCTGAACAACTGGTTCTTACTAGACGTCCAAAGAGACTCCGTTGCATCCATTTCTGACGACGACGGTTCCCTCGAGGAACCGTTGGCAGCAGGATGGTTATTCTTGGACTGTTTTTTAAGCGATTATTTTCAAACTCCCGAAAATTAATGTTCGCGGGCCATGAGTCACTGGAGAGTGCCTTTTCTCTGAGCTGCACGCCAACACCGACCTTAAAGGCCACAAACCGCAAAGAATTGATGTCGTTTCCTTTCGGTACTAACTTCACCATCTTGGGCGGAGCGCCGGTCAGATGCAGACACTCGCTAACGAGCGAAGCAATCTGGCACTCAGATGTTCTTGGATGAAATACGGAAAGGTAGATCCAAAACAAACCGTCGTCGGAACGCTGGTCAAGCTGCACAGTTTTGATAATGCCAACTGCTATGGTGCCTAAGTTGCCTTTAAATTGAGGGATGTTTAACGAGTCACCCCCGCCATTCACTCTGCGACGCTTGAATGAATTAATGGGAGTGATTGCGCGGTTCTTGTTGGGCCACAAAGTCGGAGTAGCGAAAGGTGTCGGCGTGCTCCTGGAGGGGTCCGTCGACGTTGTCGCATACGCATGAAATACCGCCCCGCAGTACCCCTGAGAAACCACTTGTTCGCTTATGGATATCTTTTTGGTGCAGCGCAGACAAACCACAGCTGAGTTCAACTTTTTGACGCCTTCCAATATGAAATCCAGAAGAAGCAGTTCACCAATATATAGCGGCAATAACTTTTTGACGCCTTCCAATATGCAATTAATGGTTTTATCCAGAAGAAGCTGTTCACCATGAATCGATGCATATCGGCAACGCAATATTGCACAATGACATCCAAACACGCAGTTGACGTAAATTCATTGATTAAAAGGGTAGTAAAATGATTAAAATGAACATAAAAATTACACTCGATGTAGCATACAATGCAAGCAGCACTAGCTGCCATTTTTGGAAATTGAATTTTTGGACACAAAAAAACACTTGATCCAAACGTTGTACAAGATCTTATGAGTAGTAATAAAAGGAAGGTTCATGCATTTGTGTATGGTAGTGAAATTGAATAAAACAAACTCGACGAAAGTTAAATAATATGCTTTGTTTTAATCTCTGTAAGTATGAATACGGTAGGTTGAATGCGTGAGTTTTGCCAATTATTTTCTTGTGATGCAATTTGATTTCGACCTTTTACTGAAATTTTCTCAATTATATTTTATGCTCAAGAAGTGCAGTCAATAGAGATGAGGCTCATTAATGGAAGGCAATGCGTTTAAATCCCAGGAAATACATGTTCATCCAAATAATTTGATTTCATGATGATCTAGATGAAAAACCTTTAAAGATCTAGCAAAATAAAAATTCATTTTCCAGACCGAAACATCGAAACATTTACTGTAAATGGTTTTTTTTAAACAATTTACCAACTGTATTGAACGTTAGTTCCACAGCTAATTCTAGTTTTAAAACTTTCCATCGACATCAATCAAAGTTTCGTCCAAGCATAATTCAGCATATTGCTGAAATGAACAGTAGACGATACGTTTATTAAAAATGCAATGTTTTGTTGGATACGGCTATCTTTAATTGTGTGAATATTTACTAAAACTTGATTGATGCTTTTTTTTTGTATGAACCTGCCACTCTAGTAGACTTATTTCTGACAAATAAGAAATCAGTTTTGACAGATATTTTCTCTCGAATCGGTTGATTAATGACAGACGAATTTTCGAACACAATCAATCCTTTTTGAAAATTCAAGTTTAAGTAAAAATTCACGAAACGAAACAGTGTCCTTATTTATTGCCGGCTATAAGCTAATTGTGATGATCAATAAACTTGAAATGTCAAGACAGAAAGAAGCAGAGCACTATTATCTACAATGTAATGACGGAAATGCATGAAAAATGATGCTCATTCGTGGATCTGCCATATATGATTGAACGGCAAATTTTGAAAGGTTTTATTTGAATTTAAGTCAGATATCCTTCCTCAAACTGCCTCAACCATTGATTCCTGATATTTGTCTGCAGGAAACGTACGTGCATCCATTAATAGAAAAGTAAGCGATTGATTTTGAGACCTCTCTTCACCCCTGGTCAATGGCCAAATAAAGCAAAAGCAAGCAGCCACAGTCAATTCGAAGATGGATTTATCCGGACAAGAAACGAGGAATCATCAAATAAGAAGCATCAAAGGTTGCTTCCTTTGCCATGTCGAAGTTTCTTTTGAGTGGACTTTTTTCTGCCTGCATCTTTCAATGTATGTCTTCTTTTTATTTTCAAATCATACTACTCCGAAAGAGGCAAAGATTGATTTCTTTGATTTTTTTTCTTTTAATAAACATTATTTCAACGAGCTTTTGACGAGGATGCCATCTAAGCAGTGTTGTAAAAAGTTCGTAATGTTTCACGATGTTTGCCAAAGAAAAAGTTCACCAATCATCGGGAACCTATTTCCTCACTGCCACCAAGAATTTCTTTAGCTAAGGTAGGGAGACCAGTCCATTTTGTACCTTGATGTTTAATGGTCCCTAGTAGCTTCCACTTCTTTCACAATAACAATTCTTCTGTTTTATGTGAGAAAATCTAAGCACTAACACTGAGCCAGCAACGATGTGTGGTGGATTATCAAAGTATCTACATTCCGAAAACGAAAGCATACGTCCAGGGCCCTTTTTCTTAAGAAGTGCATTCAAGTCCATTCCACCTTTTCTGTGACCCGGTAAGAGTAGCAAGGAAAACACAGATAGCCAATCAAAATGGCACTCAAAAGAAAAACCGAGAAAACGACGAAATGATAGGATATTTTCTTTATTTCAATTCATCGCCTCTGTCGACGTGGCATTTTGTTTTGAACTGATTCGGTACCGCTGTCCTTTTCAAGCCCATATCGTAAATACCGAGATAAAACTTTTCTGTGCTACATAACTTCCATTTCTGCAGACATTTCGATGGCTTCGTCTTTCTTAATCAGAAATGGAATGTTTGACACGACGAGGGCGGCGGGTGAAACAAGCTTTTCGAACGAAGACGACGGACTCGAAATGTAGCCGCTTAATGTTAAACCAAAGGAAGTTAAACTGTTATGTAGTTCTCGGTATCGAATTAAGGAATCAGTAACGAAGTGAAGATAATATGGGGAACTGGGTGGGAACAAAATTCTTCACCCCGGAACCGTCAACGATGAGCTTAACGTCTTCAAAAGCATGACTTCTAAGACAAAACTGTAAGTGAGTGGAGTATATGGTTTAAAACGCGCCATCATGGAAATGGGCACTACTTTTTTTTATTGTTGTTTATTATTAAAATATATTTCAGATGGTTAGAATACATTTCTAGATAAGAAATAAACATTTGAGAAACTGATCTAATTAAAGATAAACTATGCAACTAGTAGGGTTGACAGCTCCGCAATCAGTGTAAAAGTGTTTCACTCCCATGGAGTAAACATATTGAATTTTAGAGATTTTGCCTCGTTGCATCCAAGTGTGGGCTCAAAAATGTCTGACGTCCAGTTTTTGAGTAAAATGAGATTTAAAATCACAAAAACACGTATTTCCGTCAAAATATGATTTATCTGTTTAACAACTAGAATATTGGCACCGCCCTTCGAATGTTGGGGCTCACTGAATCCACTTGGGAACTCAGATTTTTTCCTAACATGTAAGATTGGTGAGAAAAACGGGTTTTTATTCACTTGAATAATAATTTTCATTAAATTTAGATTTCCTGTTAATGAAACATGAATTTCGGCTACGCCCTTTCAATGTTGGACATGGATTTTATAGAATGGACCTTCCTGAGTCAATGCCGGTTCCAATATCTCCAAATATTGCAGGACGTGCAGATGTGTCGGATTCAGAATAAGACGAATTTGATCGAAAGTTTCAAGATGATCAACATTTTTACCTAACGGAGTCTGAAGAACCACATTCTATAACCCTAAGGAGGAGCTGAACGATTTGATTCGAGATTTGTAGCTACCCAAGACAAAAGCGCAGCCGCTAGCTTCAAGGCTAAAGCAAGGGAATGTCTTGGAAAAAGATGTTAAATTATCATATTATCGGAAGAGACATTCAGATAACTTTCAATATTTTTCGACGGACGGGGAACTTGTCTTTTGCAACAATATCGAAGGTAAAATGGAAGAGCTCCAGTGAGAGTATCATGCAACTGACTGCATGCTCTTCATTGACGCTTCAAGTAAAAGTTTGAAGGCAGTGTTACTACACAATGGTAACAAGTGTTCTTCAGTGCCAGTTGCATTTGCAGCTCACAAAACACTTCTGGGAAAAATCAAATACTCGAAACATCAATGGAATCTTTGTGCAAACCTTAAGGCAGTGGAATTGTTCACTGGGCTTCAAGGAGGCTACACAAAGCATTGTTGTTTTCTGTGCAATCAGTTCATATGTTTCTTCTTTTCCTTCTAATTCTTTCTAACATTTGGAACTAGCTTGTCGTGATCTTGCTTTGCAAATAGTTAATTCTAGGGGTTTTTTTTTCATTAGGGCGAATCTACAATTGAGAGATTCTCTCCGGGCTCGCTCTCTTTCATTCATTACAGCGCCATTATAAAACTTTCGAGGGATTCTTTAGTACAGATCGAAACACAACAGTGCTGGCTAGCATACTCTACAAATAGTAGAATGAAAAACGTAAAGGTGATTGGTTTATGAATGAAAGAGAGCGAGCCCGGAGAGAATCTCTCAATTGTAGATTCGCCCCAATGAAAAAAAAACCTAGAATTATGCTAAAGTAGGCTTCAAAGATTTATCAATTCCCTTTACAATATTCGGAAATTTTTACTGACTCTGAAGTAGCGTATTGCATCACATTCCCTTAGTTCGACAAATCGTAGAAATTGAGCCACAAGCTGATAAATGGATTATATGTGTTTCGGCTTGTAATGTGTTTTGGTTATGGTTCTTGAAAAAAAGCAAACGATCTAGAAAATCACTCTTTTTACTGTCTTGGGATTTTAGTATATTTCTAAATTCATGTCCAAAAATATTCAGAATTTTGATGGGTTTACGCTGTGCTTGGATATTAATAAATATAAAAATATGTATTTTGATTCATTAAAATGATATATAATGAAATATTCTTATGGGAATATTTTGGGTGTGTAATGTAAACATCATCAACGACTGTGTTCGTCATATAGGGCATAATAGGAGAACATCAATACTCACATCGTCATCATTCTACGTCAGACGGCAGTGTGCTTTTGACGCCTTTCGTTCCAACGCAGTCGACCATCGGCCCTTTTCAGAGCCACCACAATTTCAAGAAAAACGTTAATTTTCCATCACAAAATAATTAAAGAGCCGGTATCAGAAAAGGTGACATCTCATCCACTTGAGACCCGTCGCTGATCGATTGGAATGGCTTTGACAGATCATCACTTGTTCCAATCGATCAATGTCGCCTTCTAATATAGGCTATTCAACACAAAAATGACATAATTGGTTGCAGTTACTTGGTTATAACTTATTTGAGTAGAATTCAAGTAACTTCAACTGATTCGCAACATGTGTGCTGCTAGGGGTAATAACTTCCCTCGACCAATCGATCAGTATGTTTCTGAGGTAAACTTATGCATCCTCTGGTGGAATGAGGCGAGGTGACTTGGAGTGCCGGGAGAATCGTCTGGGTTCTAATTGCATTTATACAGATGAAGTGAAAAACTAGGGCCGTTGAATAGTATAGAGCCTACGAGGCTACCCTGGGGAACCCCAGCATCAATGTTAAACATACTAGAGTGGTAATTGTTCAGGAAGACCTAAAATGACCGGTCCCAAAGATAAGTTTTAATGACCTTTACATGGTAGATCGGGAAGTTGTATCAATGCAGCTTAAACATCAGACCATCATGCCAGATATTGTCGGATGCCTTTTCGACGTACAGCAATGATGATAGAGTGACCATTCTTGAAAGAAGGTGTTATTCTGGTTTGTGAACTTCAGTAATCGGTTGAGAATCAGCTTTTGGAACAACTTTGAGATGATGGACATAATGCTGATGGGGTGATAGCTTTTAACGCTGGTAGGCTGTTTGCCAGGCTTGCAAATCACCTTTTCCAGCAATAGTTGGTCTTATGATGAGGTTGGCTGCAGCGTTGATATTGTCGCCTTATTGAGTTACGGATACGATATTATGTTTGGTTGTCTTTCAAGGCCCAGATATTCACTTACCTGGTTTGTGGAGAGATTGTGCTGCTCGTGGATCCGAGAGATCGCTTTCTCGATCAAGCATCTTGGGGTGTACTTTGTAGTTAAAGCTGTCGTCAACTATCTCCTGAAACTGTTTCTAATTGACTTGATGGTAGTTACGCCTGGTGATGGAGTGCCGATTGTCGATTTATAGTGGTCCGAGCTGAGCTCCTTGAAACGACTGGCTGAGCAATGTTCTTGGTGATATAACAAGCATCCCAGTTCAAGATGCTGGTGGAGGTTTCACGGTCCATGTTGGTTCATGAAGTTCATCAGCACCATGCTGGTTGCGTTGATTTGTTGCTTTTTGGTATGGAAACGGCGCAGTAGTTGATGCAGGTTTTGAATAAACTCCATCATTTGATCCGATGCGTAGAGGTCATCATCAGACAGCTGCATTGCTTAGCTACTTGGTGGATTTCCCCAGACAGCAGGAGGGGAATGGTGCTATGATGGGGGTGTGGTGGCTGTTGCAAAGGGTTGAGATGGTCGTTTGGCGGAGCTGCTGTCCATGGTTTAATTCGAGAGATGGCAAGTTTGGTACATTGTACCGAAGCTACGGAAAGTGTTCTTCCGTCACCGACGGAGGCTGTTACCGTTGGTATCTACCGTTAGTTTTGCCCGACGGAATTTTGGGATCTTTGAGGAATTCAGCTCGTTTCGGGCACGAACGGTTCATACCCTCGTGATTGCCACCGCAGTTTGTGCACTTGAGATTGAAATGTTCATCCATCTGGGTGCACACAGCGGTTTCACGATTCTCAGCGCATTTTTCACATAGTGGTTTCATGTGGCAGTTCCATGAACCATGGCCGAATGAAAGGCACTTTCCGCACTGTATCACGTTATACTTCAGCGTAACGTTCTCATTCAACAATGATGTTGAAGAGAGAGAGAGAGAGAGAGAGAGAGAGAGAGAGAGAGAGAGAGAGAGGGAGAGAGAGAGAGAAAGAGAGAGAGCTTTTATTTTCCGGAGCTCCGATAGCCACCAGTAACCTAACGCCCGAATGGAAACACTTTACCGGTTTCAGGTTAACCGATTTCAAATGGGCTAAAAATTCGTCAGACGAGTAGTTCGGAAGACCACGGACTACGGTCTTCACCAGTTTGCTGCCTGGAGCATCGTGGGTATAAAACTCGAGCCTTTTCGCGCTCATGAAATTTGCCGAGCTCATTTAAGTCATTCACGGTGGAGAACATACTTTTTGTGCCCGTTCTACACAGCTTACAAAGTGGATGGGTAAGAATTCCTGAGCGCCACTATATCTTTCATGGTAGTAAAAAGCGGTGGAATGTTCACTTTTCTCGCCACGATTGAAACCGGTAACTTGGCGAATTTATTGTTTGCCAGCATTCTGTCGTGGTCGTTAGGTGCTGAAGGATTAGTTTGTCGTGACAGCTACTTCCCACTCGTCGTTCGGCAGCGTCGGTTTTGCTGTCAGATGTTGCTACAGTAAGTGGGAGTGGAGGGTTTTCCGCCAGTTTCTGAAGCCTTGCATTGTAGCTTGCTACTTTGAGCTGATGGCGGAATGCAGGAGAAAAGTCGCGGCGTAGACCGTATGAAATCGCGAGAAAAGACATTGCACTACGCACAATTAGAAATTAGTCGAATCAACTAGCGAGAAAATCACGTCTGTCGCACACAAATGCACAGTAACGAATGATCATTGCTTATATTTAATACGGTTACATTGTTCTCACTTTTATGTGCAACTTTATTTTAGCCTATGCTTTAATAAACTGTCTACCTAGTGGCTTAAGATTGATTTATTAATATCTGAACACACTGTATACTTTACCGCAGCGCTGTTCGGATCTGTAATGCTTTGACGATAGATTGTTTTGAAATGATTCCTCTTTCAGTACCAACTCTCCACAATATGACACATTAACTTAGTTTCGTGTAACCACTTGCAAATCGTAGATGTCGCCCCGCATCTGGGATCTGGGATCGACACTGGCAGATGCACCGTTTTTTCTATTCTGTGCAGCATGTTTTTGCTGCGTCATGAATGGTTGCAAAACAACAAGCAAGCGTACCATATCAAAAGAGTCAATTTATTGACGGTATAACTTCAGTTATAAGTAATTTAAATCTTGAAATAAATATTTCACGAGTCTTCCCTTTGAGCAAAGGTACTACCGCTGCGTTTCCTGAACCACGGTTGTTCGGTTCGAAAGTGTTACACCGCGTTGCATTTTGTGAACACTACAACAGTCGCGCAGTGTATTGTATCCAATGAATCTGAGAATAATTGAAGATTATTGGTTGGCCATAAAAACGGTTTAAACAATGATTTTTTTTTTTTTTTGCTTTTATTTACTGAGGTTGCCACTCTCGGATCGGTTTACAGAATTGTCGCTCCGTCTCCTCACCAGGAGTGAAGTTATGAACCTCCAGGTGATCGAAAACTTTGAGAAGCTTCTTCAATTGAACCCATAACACAGTATGTCAGCCCTTCGTCGAATATTCCCAATCGTGTTTGCTTCTTTGACTTCGGCAATTCGGTTCATGTTGATTTATCCATGAAACAGGAGCTTCGTGGAATCCCAGAGCATCATCGTCCTATGATTGCTCCTTTTATGTTTGCTGCAAGATTTGGCCAAGTTGGTTCCACTAAAATGTTTTTCACTGACGGGTCTTTGATAGAGGAGTCCGCTGGCTTTGGTGTATACAATGAAAATTATAGCGTCGCTCATAAACTTCAAGTCCCATGTTTCGTTTTTGTCGCTGAATTGGCGGCAATTCATTATTCATTAGAAACCGTTGCCTCACTAACACCGGATCAATATTTCATTTCCACGGATAGTCTCAGTTCTATAGATGCTATTCGCTCCTTGAGGCCGGTAAAGCACACCTCTTATTTTCTTATGAAAATAAAGACTGTATTCGATGAAATTTGGACACACAAAATAGGCCACCATAAATTTTCCTTGAGCCCGATTCTTTTCAAACTTTCTGGAAATAAAGTACTACTAAATGGTTAAGTTTTGACATCATTGGTTTATTGAACCTCTTCTCCCAACCCAAATGCCCGCACCTTTGCCTTGACCCCTTTCATCAAATTTTGGGCAATGATAGGACCGACTTGCTTACTTACTTTTAACCACACTTTCTTTAGTTCAAGTTCATTTTCTATCAGTTTTGGAGTTTTAACGAGCTTTGCCTTCATGATTGCCCAAAATTTTTCAATTGGGCGAAGTTCCGGAGTGTTTGGAGGGTTGACGTCTTTTGGTACAAAAACTACATTATTATCTTTGTACCAGTCTAAGACGGGCCGGGCATAGTGGCAAGATGCCAAATCCGGCCAAAACAGTGTCGGGCCATCGTGGGATCTCAAGAAGGGCAGAAGTCGTTTTTGGAGGCATTCGTCCTTGTAGATTTGTCCGTTGACGGTCCCAGAGGTGATGAAGGGCTGACTCATTTTGCCACATCCGCAGATCGCTTGCCAGACAAGGAATTTTTTGGCGAATTTCGACAGTTTCTTCTTCCGTACACTCTCCGGAACGGCCAACTTAGAGGTGGCGACGTAGTGTTCCTGTCCTGGCATTTGTTTGGTGTCGGCTTTAATGTAGGTCTCATCGTCCATCACAATGCAGAACGGTTTTGTGAGCCACTCCCTGTACAGTTTTCTTGCACGAGTTTTGGCCACCGAGTTCTGTTTATTGCTCCGGTTCGGTGCCTTCTGGACCTTGTACACATGTAATACAGAACGTTTCATTGTTTTCTGCACAAAACAAACTGAAACTTTCGCCTTTTTCGCAACATCCCTGATCGAAATGTTGGGATAACGCTTAAATTGGTTCAATACCATCCTGGCCTTCTCCGGATTTGATGTGCCACGTTTTTTGCCACTACCATTTTCCGCTTGGTTGTCTTACGGTCCTTGAACGTTTTGATCACATGAGATACGGTTGAATGTGCGATTCCGAGCTGTTTTCCGATCCATCGATGAGAAGCGTTTGGGTTTTCGAAGTGAGTGCCCAAAATTTGTTGGCGCACTATTTCTTCATTCGAAGCCATCACTGAAATCACTCGACCGATTTTCACGAAACTCATTATACAATTGACACAACACAATGAAATACATTCAGTTAAAATTTCAATAATTTTTACCCACACGCTAAAAAGGTACGAACAATTGCGTGTGTCCAAATTTCATCGAATACAGTCTTTAAGAGGTATTCTAAGTGGTTTATCTTCACGTTCTCCTATAATCACCTTTGTGTGGGTCCCTTCGCATTGTTCGATTCCGGAAAATGAGAAAGCGGACTCGCTTGCAAGGGTGGGCGCTATGGAAGGCGATATTTACGACCGACAAATCGCCTACAACGATTTTTTTCCTATTTTTCGTCAGATATCACTCGTTAACTGGCAGTATAAATGGAGTATAGGAGATTTGGGGCGATGGCTACATTCTATCACTCCCAAGGTGTCGAAAAAATGTTGGTTCAGGGGATTGGATGTGGGTCGAGACTTCATTCGTGTGATGTCTCGCCTCATGTCCAATCATTATTCTTTAAACGCTCATTTGTTCCGTGTTGGGCTGGGAGACAGCAATCTCTGTGAATGCGGACAAGGTTACCAGGACGCAGATCACGTTATTTGGTTTTGTGCTGAGCATTGTGGAGTCAGATCTGAGCTTTATGATTCCATTCGGGCTCGAGGTAAACAACCCAATGTACCGATTCGAGACATTTTGGCTGCACGCGATCTGGTGTTCATGAAACCTATTAATGTGTTTTTGACTAACATCAATTATAGATTGTAGTTTGATTAACTTACATGTTTAGGTTAAATTTTTGCGGACTGCTTGCGTCAATGTATGTGTGTGTGGATGAGTGAGTGATTTTTTTGTCATTGAAAACGTCTAATTCATAAATTGTAATTTGATGTTCTGTACATCAGAAAACTATTGTTCTGTAAGCTTTGTTCAAATTCCCACCGTAATTTACCCATCCATAAAATTGTAATTCCTATTACCTCGAGAAGACCACGAGTAATCTGTTTCATACCTTTAACTTAGTTTTAAGATTTTTTTTTATATTCCATTTTGTAATATATAAAACGATAACTTGGCTCTGTAAAGTAGATTCGGTTGAATAAATAAATACTGTTACAAAAAAAAAATTTACTGCAGTGCTTCAAATAAAAAAATTAGCTTTACGCTAGGAGGAAGCGGATGTCAAAATTCATATATGTATTTACTACCTTGTTACCTCTCTCTCCCTCACGAGAGTGAGTTAAAAATTGCCGAAAATTGCGTTACGTAATAATATTAGAACAGATGTTTGACACCTCCGATGAATTGTCACTGAACTCGTATCAATCTGAACGAGTAACTGCTTGCTTCCGGAAGCAAGATTCGTTTGCGGAGTTTTTTCAAGTGCAAATTTCGAGTGAGAAGCGGAAAGATTGAAGCGGTTGAGGGTTTTTCGGTGGTATTTGGAACAAGTGAATTTATGTTGAACTTTGTCAGTTGTACATAATTTATCATCTCCATGCGAAGTTGCTAGTAGACATGTAGGGTAAATTTAAGAGCTAGAACGAAATAGACATGAAAAAAAGTGTATTGAAAATTCTGCTATACAACGGAGGACTTTGAAAATTGAAAGATCTAGTTTGGCAACGAACAAATGGCATTATTGCCTCCCATACGCTATATCGCTATCAGGAACATAACCCTTTACCAAACGGCTAACAAATGCAAGATAGTCAAAAGGAGGATAATGGACTTCATGTTTGAACAATCCGCTGAAACTCTTGCGCAATTGATGATTGACCATTCCCCTTAGGAAACGCTAATCGACTCCCTCATCCTCTTTCTTTATTAGCAATTCAACAATTTATTCTGCTTTTTTTACTTATTACCTCTCCCTCCTTCCCTGCTTTATTTTATTTATTTACGACCCACTTTTTTTTTTCCCCTCGTTCCATTTTATTGCAAGCGTAAAATGTAAAAAAAATTACATTAACATTTTTTATCGCATGTCATATCCGCATTCCGACATTTTATGAAGATACGCTCGTTTTTTTTCGGTTTGACACGTTTGACAGTACCACTGGACCAAATTTCTGAGTTTCAGTGACAGTGTACTAGAAGTGACAAATTGTTTCCGGGTTGTTCAGTACGAATTAATTTTGTTTAAAAAAAAATTTACTTGATAAAAGCAGCGAGCCGAAAATGACAAGGTCCGGCAACTGAACTGCTACATTATTTCAACAGTCATTATTACGTTGCAAATGAAACTGTATTGCTTGACCCATCGTCGCTTTGTTAACATTGTGTCCTGGCTGTTAGTGGATGTATGAGTTACTTTTGTAATCGAGTGTTATCTGGAAAAATGGATCTAGAACAGAAACCTATGGACTTCGCTGTCTGGAATATGTTGGAGGCCGAAGTCTGATCTAAAAACCGTGAAGGTGTGGAAGTCCTGAAGCGATATCTGGCGTCAGCCAGGGATTAAATACCACAAGAGCACCTGCCGGCCTTGTACGATGTGTTCCTCGATCTTCTGTAGCGAGTGGTTTAAATAAAGGTCGAAAAAGTTGAACTTGACCGGTGAATTTCCAAAAAGTGATTTGTTTTTAAGTGAATTTGAATGAATTTGAAATAAAATTATTTTGTTTTGATGAAATTATATGTTTGTTTCAATGTAACACTTCAATTGCCGAACCGTGTAATTTTGGACATCTACTTCGAAATCTGACGTAGTCAGGTTTGAAAGTCGCAAATTCGTTGAAATTGGTCAAAACGACCGTGTGCTGCGTTCTCAAAAAAATCCGGCATACCAACGATCGAAAGGATAATAGCAAGCGTCGTTGTGGAGGATTGGAAGAGGCATTTAAAGTGGTTCAGAACGATTAGGGAAACCCGGGGCTGTCGGGTTATGATATCGCCAAGAAATTCAATTCCAGCCAAAGCACCGTCGGAAAGATTCGTCTGCGGGACGGATTTAGATTTTTCGGGCCAGTAAGCATCCAAACAAGACAAATACGTGCTTCGAAGTTGTACAATGAGGTTACTACGAAGAACCAAGGATGCATCCTCATGGGCGACGCAACGTACGTGAAATTGGATTATGGGCAGCTTCCCGGACAAAAGTTCTCTAAAACCACTGGACGAAGTGGTGTCCTTAATAAATTTAAATTTGTTTTTGACGATATATTCGCAAGACAGTTTATAATCTGGTAAGGTATTTGATATGTGAAGATTTTCATGCGGGGCTTATTGTATATGAAGATGACCTCAGAATGTACGTGTATGAACAGGCATTCTTTATATGAGTCGTTGGATTTTCAATAGAGCTGCCACCTTCAATCTCCAGAGCTAAAAATGTTTGCACATAGTGATCACATATAAATTACTGATGAAATGCAGACAAGTTTCTTCCATAAAAGCACTGCCGGTCAGTGGGAGATTGATTGTATACACACACATATAGATTAAAAAATTGCGCGATGGGTCGTAAGTTTTTTGGGTGTTACTCGGAATCAAAAGAACGCCTTCGTAAAAATTGCACTTATTCATCATAAGCTCAGGAATTAACGAACAATTTAATGTTATTATCAAAATTTCTCTTGATTAGGGGTGTGTTTTGGCCAAATTTGGATTTTTTCAGATATAATCCTAAATAGGTTATGGAGTATTTTTCATACATCTAGTAACCTAACGTCCGTGCTCCATCACAATATTTTCTATTGTGATGTGTCCAACTCAATGGGTAAATTGAACTGAAGGTGAGTTTGAAAGAAGGGAAACTTGTAGTAGAGCACACGTACCCACTGGTTGACACTAAATATAGGCCAACTTGCTTTTGCACATTTGTTTGAGGATTTGTTAAGCGACATAAAGTTCCTAATCCAAAGTTTGGATGCCGTGCTGCATCAGAGCCCCGATTTTTTGTTCATTAATCTGCACACTTTTCAAATCACAAACTAGCATGCAGTTATGGGCTTGTAAATTTATCATAATAGCATATTAGCGATAAATCTGAGAGGGTTGATTCATCGATTTCTTTTACAATTTTTCTAAGTTGTAACATTCCGCCCCCTTGCATGTTAGGCGGTGGGAACTTCTTTCGTGATTTGTGATCGGTGGATTGTGATTTTATAGTTAGGTTATTACATGATGCTTAGGAAAGCATACATTGAGAGTAGCTGAGCGGAAGAGATAAATAGAAATGAACTTTCCGATTATTTGTTTCTAGATCAAACCAATAATTAACATTCGAACATTATATGTACTCACTAACAAAAGAGGGTGACAGTAACAGTATATATCAGTAACATTTCAAGATTAAGGGGCTATTAAGTAGACCAGCCGACTGAGTTCATCCGAGATAGCTCGAATGGGCTTCAGCTTAATGAACTACTGAGTATTGTAGTCATTTATTCAATGAAATGTTCTCACTACTCTCATTCAATGCTCATTTCAGCCAATAGTGTCCAACACATAGTTATAATCAACCATCGACTGCCCGCAACAACAACTCTTAGTATCTTTTCATAGAAATGGCTATGCTCTTTAAATATCCGGGGGACTACAAGGCTTCTACTTATATCTTTGTTCTTAATTTTGTTTCTTTTCATGCAACAAATAATTTATTTCTACCAAATTTCAAAGACAACATCTAATATCTCTCTATTTCTCAAAACTTTTTAAGAAATAATACTTCAGTAAGGCATAAAGATGAATGAATGTACCAGAAACTGGACGGACACCTGCGGAGTTGGGTACAGGCGACTCGTGAGGAAGTAAGTGCTCTCAAGGACGTGGAGCAAGACAGGTAATTGCTACCCATTGTATCTATATTAATAAAATTTATTTTTAATAGGTTTGCGTCGACCATCAGTTGAATCGGTTGTGTCGATACTTTGTTCCGTAATATTTTGTTATCAGGCGTAGCGTTTTATCTTATTGTTTCGGTTACCAATTGTTCGTTGCGCGAGTGACCGAGTGATCATGAGAAGTCGTGGTTCGCCGGGTAAGATGGGTCGGTGGTGAGGTACATAATTAATTGTGATCCAAATTATTCGTTCGCCATGCTCGTCGGGCCACCTTATCTTGGAACAAATAAACCACTGTCCCATTTTGAAAGTGACTCTAGCGGCATCCGTACTGTTGGTGTAGATCGGTCCAAGTTGGCTCTCAAGCGTTGAGATGAATTACCTTGTTTTCCTAATGAAATACCACTATCACACTCTGTGATCCTTACAGTTAGTTTAAATCGGTCCAAACCGGCTTTCCAGCATTATAAAACATCTCCTAGCTTCCCAATGAAAAACTATTATCACATTTTGTGAGTGGCCCCAATAGCATCGTTACTGTTTGTTTAAACCGGTCAAAATAGGCTTTTCAGCACGAATCCTGCTGCCACCCAATCCTGTTATCCAAAATTCCAGTAATTTCTCGTGGAAGTGCAGTGGAGTCCGCGGTATCCAATAAAGCGAGTATCACGTCAACATCTTTCTACCCTTTCCTTACTTGACCTGCATTCGGGCGGGGCCGGTGCCGGTATTGCCTTAGTTTGGGATCACCAGTTTTTACACATTGAAGATGTATGTTAGTCCCAAGCATCATCTGTTGGTTCTCTGTGTAATAACAGCTGATCTGGCAACAACGGAGTAGCAACCTCGGGCGGTCAATCATGCTCATGCTCATTATCAAGATTTCTCTTGATTAGGAACATAGTTTTTGCAGCTTTCCCTTGTGGGTTTCCTCCACCGTGAACATGTTGTAGGAAAGTTTTTTTCTTCAGATTATCTCTATTGCGTATTTTCGAGTAAATTTTTTAATTATACGGGAAAAAACAATGATTTATGATGCTGCACTCTTGAGTTAATTTGTCAAAAAGTAATGTTTGGAAAAAAACTCTGGTATTTCAATTGGGGATTTCAGGAAAAGTGCCAACCCTGTTTGAAAAAAAAAAAAAAAACATTTATGTATTGCTAATCGTGCGTGGACAAAGTTTAATAATAATCATACACCTCTCGGCCCAAGCTGTACAGAAGAAATCACAATTCCCATGAGTTTACTTCGGATTTTTTGTGCTGTAGACTGTAGTGATCAACTTTGAAAAATGACCGATTTTTGGACTAAGTTTCCAGATATAGATAAAACACGGTATGGTCTCATAACACTTTGCGTGATTTTTAATTTTCTCAAGTATTTATTGAATCCGCTTGTCTTCGAAATAATTTTAATAAAGCTTCCAGCGTGAAAATTGTCAACAAACTCTTGTGGGTTTCCGCCACCGTGAACATGTTGTAGGAAAGTTATTTTTTTCAGATTATGTATATTTCGTATTTTCGAGCAAATTTTCTTATTATTCGGGGAAAAACAATGATTTATGATGCTGCGTTCTTGAGTAAATTTGTCAAAAAAGTAATGTTTGGAAAAAAAACTCAATTGGGGATTTCAGGAAAAGTGGCAACCCTATTTGAGAAAAATCATTTATGTATCGCTAATCGTGCATGGACAAAGTTTAATAATAATCATACACCTCTCGGCCCAAGCTGTACACAAGAAATAACAATTCCCATGAGTTTACTTCGGATTTTTTGTGCTGTAGACTGTAGTGATTAACTTTGAAAAATGATCGATTTTTGGACTAAGTTTCCAGATATAGATAAAACACGGTATGGTCTCATAACACTTTGCGTGATTTTTAATTTTCTCAAGTATTTATTGAATCCGCTTGTCTTCGAAATAATTTTAATAAAGCTTCCAGCGTGAAAATTGTCAACAAACTTCTAGCACTTCCTTACTACTATAAATTGAATCAGACAACGTCTCACAAATGGATGTCTTTTGTCATGAACGAAGCAATTTATCTCGCACAGGTACAATTGTGCAACGTGGTGAAACAGCTTTTAAAGCAAAATGAGTTTAGCTATCCTTTCATGACCGCTCCGCTATTTACGGCAATATAGGTACTAACTACAGTGCAACCTATATCGTATCCTAAAGAACAGCTGCTTTCAAGGTAAAATGCTGCATCACCTGGAGCCATACACAATGAAATATGCTTTGGAGTAGTATTCCCTCGTATCCCACAGGTCTGCTACGCGATGTTTGTTTCACTCATTTTCCTGAGATGAGAATAACAACCTGCAAACGTGTCCGTGACAGAAGCATCCTCCGCCCTCAGAAGTCGGGATAAGAGGAATTGTTGTAAAACGTCTTCTACAGATATAGGTATAACTATAGACAATGTTCCCGGGAAAGGAATGATAAGCAAAAAAAATCCTAAACAAAAGGGTATCTCGACTAGGTTCCTTCCTGTTCATCGTTGCATAGTAGATATGGAGCAGCAGATATGATAATACCTTGCTTCATAAGAAACCTTGCAACATCTAAAAAAATGGTAAACGTTTCGAATCGTACATCAGACAACTTACGTGGACAAAGTCGTTGGGCACGTCGTGTAGATTCTTCATTAACTTTGTTTACATTTTTAAATGAAATTTACCTGGGGCACATATTTTTCACAGCCACAATTCACAGAGAAAAGGGGATTCCCGGCTACTCAAACGAGCGTTGCACATTTGTGAGGCGTCTCGCTTGCAGCGTAGCTCCTTTTCTTCGTTCATTCACCATTACAGTCGTAAAAGGAGCAAAAGGCAAACAGTTTTTCTTAGATGCTTGCAAAGAATAACTCATCTCTTCACTGCAGTATAATTTATCAACGTCAGGTGGAAGAAGCCCGCATTAGCAGGAGCCAAGGATAAAGGCCAAAAGACGGAGTACAACAGAAAGTTATAATAACTGCTTCAGGGTAAGGAAGGATTATTTGTCGTTTAATTGTCTTACAAAGTCGAGTGCCCCTCTTCAGATGGGTTGAAGGCAAATTTGAGCGGCCAATTATGCAAACAAAATAAATTTCTGCGCGGAAAGGAAACTGCTAATTGTTTTATTACTCCCCAATTATGCATTGTTAGTATATTTGCACCTGTTGAGCTACCAATGATCACGGAGCTCGTAAAAATGTTGACCTCTGATTTAGTGAGAAAGATTGACTGCATTCCTACCACACTGGATCTAAGCTCATCGCCCTACCGCTCTACTGCTCAGCAAAGGAAGTAACTTCCCCATTGAACGACTAATTGACACTTTTCAATACATTTAAATATGATGCTATAGGATTTTTATAGCATTAATCAAGTTTTTATTTTTTTATCTGGCTTCACTGTCTCGGCTGGTATTTAATGTAGTCCAACTGGGGGCAAAAGGTATCTTGAAGACAAGAAATTTTTGTCACTTCATCTTCTTTACTTTGTTATCGAACAATAATGCACTATCTCGAACTTTCTTAGCCGTTCAAAACAATAGTAAACAATAGTATTATTTCAACTGCCAAATTATACGATAATTGTTACGCTTTAAGTAACTACGATCCCGTATTTTAGGTAATTCAGGTTGCTCATGGGACATCACAGCATATTCAAATGTTATTTGACCAGTACTACATGTTTAAATTGCACTCTTCATTTACCCAAAGAAACCTAGTTAGTCCTACGCAATTAAACGACCCAAAATGTTCGCTCCACGCACCTGAACCTAATGAACCCGAATAATTATGTTTCATAAATATAAAACCATGATGCACGTTAGAAAATCTTGTTTGCCTCATGAATAATACAAGCTGCCCCTGGAAAGGACTAGTGTAGAACAACATACATACTCTTTCGGTCCTTCTTCGCCGTTTTCAGCTAGTAGGAGAAATCATCAACTATACATCTGTTTGGACAAATGTTTTCCCAGCACGGAATTAGAGTCCAGAGGCAAACAAGGATGGACCGCAACTACCGCGGTTCCATCGACCTGCCGAGCTGATTATTAATGTGCATCAATCAAGGGCTTAACACCAACAAAAAATCAACTCGACTTTTTAGGTGACCGCACATTGAAAAGGCTGCACCTACCGCGATTATCAAGGGATTGCTGTACGGGCAGTTTTGTTCTATTCGAAGGTTATATACATTCTCAAACCACTTCAATACCACCATAATCTGTGTAGGTACATGATTAGAGTGTCAGAGTTATTCTCTCTAAGCGATTGTTGTTTCGCACCTGAGAACGATTCGCGGCTCATCAAAATTAAACCACCCTCTGGACGGTTTTCGTGGTGGGATTAATTTTGACCTTTGTTATGTGTTTACTAGTGCGGTTTTATCCATGTTTATAGATTGCATTATTATCTGAGCTTGGTTTAACGTATAAGCACCTATTCCATCACTTTGCATTTAAATAGGAAGCCATCCAGATAAACCTTATTTGTTACTCCGTAATACGTCAAGATGTATTCATGTTATGCCCAAAAACAGGAGGAATGCTAACAAATGGTTTTTGAAAAGAACTAATTAGATCACAACTACTCCATAAGAATTGTGTCTGTCCAGGTGAATAATTTTAAAAGCTTAGAAGTTGAGTTGATTTTCATAGTAAAGCCATGTTTCACAAAGAGCAAATATATCACAATCATAATTGTGACTTAAAAATTTTAACGAGTCTAGTTCAGGCACCAGATAAAGGCACTTCCACTGTAGTGCAGTAATCATACTTTCGACCTCGTTCAATGAATTATCCATTTGAAGATATTATTCATGCTACACACTTAGAAATTATGAATTTTACACGAGATCATCTTTGTAAAAAGTCGGGGAACGTAAAGAAAGATTTTGTGTAAAATCATGTCTCCTGAAACATAAGCAATTCGACAAAAGATGTGTTTGATTGAATTTATTTTCTCATCTCTTTCAACTCATTTTTAACTGCTAAGGAGTGTATCGAAAATAAGCTATCCACAAACTTTCTTTCAAATTATGTTGAAAACCGATATTTTATTCATACAAAAAATTGATCCTTTATTGTACGAGGTTAAACTTGAACATAATGAAGACCGGATGAAATTTAAGTTATTCCTTCACGAATTTCCGAACTTTGGATCGAATGCTCTTCATCAAGTTCCGGACAAGTGTTGCATCGCATTTTTTGGACGCTTGAGCCCAAATTTTTTTGAACTCCTGCATGTTCCCAGCTGCCTTACCAGTCTTCTTGAAGACCCTCTTCACGATTGCCCAGTAACGTTCGATGGGTCAAAGCTGAGGGCAAATTTGGTGGATTGATATTTTTCTCAACGAAATCTATACCCTTTTCCGCAAGCCAATTGAGAGTGGTTTTGGCATAGTGAGCCGACGCTAAATCCGGCCAAAACCGTGGAGGTGTATTATGCTTCTTATATAAAGGCAACAATCTCTTCTGGAGACACTCAGATCGACAGATTTCCGCATTTATAGTTCCGGTAGTGTAAAAAATGGTTGACTTCAAACCACAGGAACATATTGCTTGCCATACCAGTACCTTTCGACCGCATTTCTCCACTTGAATCGACCTGTCCGCATCGCTCACATCCTCCCCAACGACGGCAGTAAAGTATTGTGGACCTGGGAGGGTTTTTGAGTCCTCCTTTACATAGATCTCATCGTCCATCAAAACGCATGCATCCGGACGCTGCAAAAGACGCGAATACAATTTCCGGGCCCTTGTTGCTGCTCGCTTCTTCTGTTCTGCACTTTGTTTCGAGATTTTCTGCTTCTTGTAGGTCTTCAGGTGGTTTCGCCTCTTGATACACTGGATCATTCCGACATTCGTTCCTGCTTTTTTGGCCAAATCACGTATTGACATTGATTTGTTCTTCATGATTAGAGATACCACTTTCTGCTCCAGTTTCGGGTTGGAAGAACCGGGTTTTCTTCCTCTTCTTGGTAGCTCATCCAAAGAATAGTGTTCCCCAAACTTATTAATGATGGTTTTAACACTCGCATGATGAATTCCAAACCGCTTCGCCAATTTTTGCATAGTAATACCCTTCTCACTTAGCCATGTGTCCAGAACCTTAATTTTCACTTCCTTTTCAATACGCGACATTTTGAAAACGCAGAATTTGAACCGCACAAACAAGTAAACAAAAGAAAGCTGACAGTCAAACACACAGCATGCAGTGTTCAGAGCATAAAAAACTATCACAAATACATGCGTACAACGCAAATGTATGTGGATAGCTTATATTCGATACACTCCTTAAAGGACGCTTGCATGTGTCGGTCTCAGGGGACAGAAATTTACATGACATTTTCGTAGTGTGTAGGAGGGGGCATGAAACAGTCAATCGCTCAAGGTATGAAAAGCAGAATGCTTCTAAAAGGTTCTTGTTTGTACACACTTAGAAATTATTTATTTTACACGAGACGTGATTCATCTAGGACAAACATTGTGGAACGTAAAGAAAGATTTCATGTACAATTAAGTCTCCCAACACTGAAACATCCGCAACGTGGCAAACAGTTTTTTGATTGAAATTATTTTCTCGTCTCTTCCAACTTTTACATGACTTTTTGGTAGGTTGTATGGAACATGTCTAAAATGAATGCCACAATTTCCAAAATGCTTTTAAGTCTTTGTCTTTTTTCTGATATGCTTGAGGACTAGCATTTTTATTTATTTGGACAATTTTTAGTAATGGCGGAATCAGCCATTACTGCAGCCAGGACTTGAAGCAGCTGCGGCCTTTGATTTTTTTTATATTTTATCCGCATTAGCCTGAGCATTTTGCCATCTTGTGGAGGTGACTTTTGTAATCTTATTTCCTATTTGAGGATACGGATGTTTGTACCACCGTAGAACCTCCTGACAGTTCTCAATACTGATTGCTGTCGAAAGCAGGTATTCTTTTTTGCTGTCAGTTTCATAGGCTGGCAGAAGCTTGAAATATTTCGTTTTTATAGTTAAGTTTATGGTTAATTAAATTGGAACGTATTCACACAACGTAGGGTTAAAAAGTAGATGAATCACGAGAAATATATCCAGTTGTAATCTAAACGCCGAAGAATAAAGATTTTACTTAGAACGCCTAATAAAGTTTCAGAAGTTTGTTTAAGTGGTGAATCTTGTGGTGCCCAGTTTCCACCGATAGTGATCGGCCCGGAAGCGTCCGAATCGCCCGTGTGTTACCCCAATCCCTGTTGGAGATCACGATCCTGCCCTATCACCTCCTTTATCAGAGTCAGAGTAAGAGTCTGACTCTTCAGCTGACAAAATCGAAAATTGGTTTTCATCTTGAACGGCTGCTGCAGACTTCAAGCACTCCTGCATAAGTCCTCTTGGAGCATCCAGTGATGGAACACTGCACTTTTTTGGATTGCTTTTCCGAGTCGGAAAGTTCATAAATTACATATTCGTCTCACAAAGATGCTGAATGTAGTTGATTTAGATCCAGAATAGTTACAAACTCACAAGCGACTTTAGAGTTCTTAAAACAACCAGAAGCTCGTTTCAAGTCCTTGCCAACCAAGCTCGCATCGCTTTCTATCTTTACATCTCGCGAGGGGATGTAGATTAGGGGGAAAATCAAAAGCGACATTTCGAATTTAAAAAAAAGAGTAGTGATCAAAAGTTTTGTCTCCTCGAAAAAAGTCCCCAAACAAAATTGGGGATCAATCGGACATCGTTAAGTGGACTCCCAAAGCGGTCAAAGTTTGACTTTTTTGACCCATGAAAAATCACCCAAGGGGAATGAAAATGGATATGGAAATTTCCGAAATCGATTTTTTTTATGCCAAATGTCTTAGAAATGCATGAAACGTCGAGGTCTGGTGTTACCCCGAATAAAAAAAAAATTTACCCCACTTTTGAGTTGGAGGAGTGAATTGAATTTGACTTGACCTCTTGTACTTTATACCATTCCAGGACGGATTTCACATAGTGACAGGAGGCCAAATCAGGCAAAAACAAAATTGGAGAGTCGTGGCTTCTGATAAACGGTAGCACCGGCCTTTTCAGACATACTTTCTCGTACACATCGTTATTGATAGTGCCGGTAGAGACGAGACTTTTGGATTTTTGACCACAACAACATATGGCCTACCAAATCAAATACTCCTTTCGGACACCTTCTTTGTCCGGAATTGCATTGCGGTGTAAAAAGCCAGACCCGGAAGCTGTTTTAAGTCTTCGGGTACGTATGTTTCGTCTTCTATTATGATACAAGAAAATGTTTGCAAAACATTGGTGTAAAGTTCCTTAGCACGACTTTTGCAGTGAAATTTTGCTTTTCATCACTGTTGGACACCCTTTTCACTTTGTACGCCTTCAGTCCTTGCCTCCGCCTCACTTTTTTAACGTATGATTTTGACTAACCAATACGACCAATCCAATGTTGAGAGAGTTTGTTTAATTTGAATTTATCTTAACAATTGGCAGAGAGCGGTGGCTAAATCAATTGTAGTTTTCTTCTCGTCGCATACTTTGAGCATTGCGCACAATTTATAAATGGCTGCCGTCACGAGCAATTGATACCAGTAAGCAGACAGCGGTAGCTAAAACAATTTTAATTTTCTCTTCGTTGCATACCTTGAGCATTGTGCACAATTTTCAAATGGCTGCCGTCATGCAAAATGGAAACGTCTTATGGCAAGAGCAGGGTGACAATTGAAAATCTAAAAATAAGCGACCGTACGAAATATCGTTACAAATTAAACGCTTATAACTTGAAAATTGCTCGATAGATTTTCAATATGTTTACACCAATCGGTTGGAAATTTTCCGTATAAAATCAATTATCAAAAATTATCCGTCAAAAATTTTAAAATATTGAAAATATGGCAATTTAAAGTTGATATCTTACAATTTTGTTTTGGAGCCTAATTTTACTAAATGCAAAGTACGTTCCTATCACAGATTTCAAATGTAAGCAATGGAGGTCTCATATGCAGCAGTGAACGACATAAAACGGGCACACCTTCGCAATTTTACATATTAGTGTCGCAGTACCAACTATCCATCGAAGATCAGCAGCTGGCGATGGCATAAACTCTGGAGGCAACCTCGATGGCACGAAGCTCTAGTGCGGAGCGGCAAAGTGCCAAAATGGATTTGGCAGGTGGTGGTGGCACGTGCCATAGAAGGTGCAGTGGCGACCAACCAGTAGACAGGCTGATTGCTCTTCAGGCTTTTTGTAGCAAGCCCTTGGCTAGGCAACCGTTGCTAGGCAGCCACTCAATTGCAGTGGTGTGCTAGGCAGTCGGTTGCCCAAGCCGGTGATGATTTGTTGCCAGCCGGTGGGCGCCACCACCAGGAGCTACATAAGGTGCCTGAGTGTGTGTGTGATATTCTTGGTAGCCATCTTTATCTAAAGCACAACGTGCACGGCAGAAATAACCTGCGTCGTGAAAAGACCGAGAAGGTTTTAATTCTAATGCGGAATATTTCAAATCCGTCCCTTTCAGGGCGAACAATCCAATTTTGAGAGTTTGTTTAATTTGAATTTATCTAACAACTTACTCAATGGCAGACAGCTGTGGCTTAAACAATTTTAGTTTTTTCTTCGTTGCATATCTGGAGCATTGTGCGCAATTTACAAATGGCTTCCGTCATGAAAAATTTAAATACCGGTCTTTAATAATTCGATCGTTTCTTGATTGATTTAGTTGAAATTTTTGCGCTAATCTAGATGCTTTTTCGATTGTCATTTTATTTACTCAAGTATTTAAAATTTTACAAATAAAAGATGAATATATTTCGCGTACATATTCATCAATCGGTGTTGGAAAATTGTAAGGAATGTTGTGTTCCTTCAAGTATCAAGAAACTCCCTATTACGGACAACGTTTTAATTCTCGAACATAATATTCCGTAGTAAAATTCTTTGCACATTCCAATTAGTACTGTTATGAGTAGTTATTCTGTTGTGTTAACGATTCGCGTTGGATAAGAGTTTTACTTCTAAGTAGAAATAAGTTTTGAGAAACTAAAAGTGAGAATAAGTACGATGCCCAATCGATTTGATGTCAACCGTATGCGCAAATTTCGAAAGTGCGGTAAAATCGAACAAACACAAAACCCTCCGAAACGACCATGTACCGATCCTCGGAAACAGTACCTACATTGCAATGTTCTGCTACGAAACTAAAGAAACTAATCAAATGGTTTAAAGTAGTCTACGTCAACCGGTCGATTGATTTTTTGAAACTAATGTTAAAAGAACGTTTGGTTGGTCCTTTGTAAATTTTCCCGCAATGGGCACAAGTTATTTCGAAGATTCCGAATTTTTTAACATTGTCAATAGAAGCTTTAGCAGATTCTAAGAGAGTTTGAAGTTGATTATTTTTACTAGTGAAAACTATTTAAAACCCAAAATATCTAAGGATTGGTCGCAATTGTTTAGTGTGTATGTCATATGTCATTGCTGTTCTTTTGAGTTAAGGTTTTGTTTTTGTCAATGTGATAGGTGATTGTTTGTATTGTTTTGAGTTTGTTTTGTTTGTTATGCTTTGTATTGTTTTTTTGTGAGTAACCATTCGAGTGTGCTGTGTCAGAAATGTATTCGAGTACTTTAGTTATGCCGTTTGGACTTAGTGGTAATGTCTATATTAAATGATGCAAACTTGTGTTGGTAAGAGTGATTGGACGTGTATGGTATTGTAAGTTGAATATTTGGTGGTTTCCTGTTAATTTAATATGTGAGTTTAGATTCTTTTACTACGAGTAAGTCCAGGGATGGTTATTTTTTGTCATTTAATTTTCATAAGTACATTCGTCGTTTTTGTAAGTATTATTGAATGTTTTTGGAGTGAGAGGTAAGAGATTCTTCTTTAAAATGCAAATTCATCATCAACTTATCTCCACCAAATGGTTGGTAGTTGATTTGTGTGTTGTAAGTGTTTTTCGAAATTTGCCATGAAAATTTCACTCCTGTAAGGAAGAAGATGGTTACCCTTAAGAGTAACTTGTAACTGCTTATAAGATTCGTTTCTTAAAGAAAAATAAGTTTCTTCCTTGAAAAGTTGTGTAACATTTTTGTATGAACGAACTTTTTATCTTCCACGACAAAGAGCATGTACCACAGCAGATAGCAACGTACTTTTATTTCTAGAAAATGAAGCAGCCCAAGACTGAGAATCTCTTATGAAAATATGGACAAAAAACTGTTGTTGCATTTCATAGTCGCCTATCAAACTTGTTACTTGAAAAAATATTTTAATATTTTTTCTAAGACATTTGGCATAAAAAAAATCTATTTCGTGGGTCAAAAAAGTCAAACGTTGACGGCTTTGGGGGTCCACTTAACGAAGTCCGATAAAGCTCAAATTTCGCATGGGGGCTTTTTTCGAGGAGACAAAACTTTTGAGCAGTACTGAGCAGTATTTTACCCATACATTGGATTGGCACCCTAATGTAGATTTATAACTCCATATTGAAAACCTCGTGGTCAGCAATCATATTTGCTATTTGATTACTCGGCGCTTCTACATTCAGTCTACTAAATATCTCTATATTAATCAAGATACCAGGATACTTACGCAGCAATTCTCTCGAAATGTCTAGAATTTTCAATGGTTTATCTGTGGGCCAAAAAAATACAACGCATGGTTCCTTGGAGAACGGATGGTAATGCTTAATTCTTGTATTTTTGCCTTCAGGAGAGTTCATAATTATGCATAAAATAAACTTGATATCAATTACATTTCGATAAAAAACAAGTTTTGCTAAAGCTATGCAATAAAGAAAAAAATTAAGAAGAAAACTTGTAACAAGTGAAAACAATTGAGTATATCACTCTACTATTTAACTATCCCTTATATGGGAAGAAAAACAGCGGCCTACGCTTTGACATATAGAATAGATCAACACATGGGCAGGCCTTATTTTCCTACCAAAGGAAGACGTAATTAAAGATTTTTTCGTAAAGTAAAATCCCAACGACTCCGTCACGAGTTGATACCATACCCACTGTGATGAAGGACCACGCTTACCACTACATTACCGGCGCCGTCATTTGCACTAATACTATGAGGCATAATTCATTCTATTTTGTCGGTCATTTCCTAGCTACTAGATGGGATGAAAAGTAATCTCCTGGGGAATGAAAAAATAATTACATGTTTTTTTTATTTTATTCAATGTAGTCAATGTAGCTCGATACACTTATTCCATCCATTTTCCAACTTAATCCCGTCCGAAAAGTAATTTTCCAGAAGGTCTGCAAAATACCCCTTGATGATTTCCTCGCGTGAGCTGATTTGTTTATTGATGAGCCATTTTTTGAGGTTTGAGAACAGTTAATAGTCCGAGGGAGCCGAATCAGGTGAATACAGTGGATGCGGAAGCAATTGTAGCCGTAAGTCCTTGATTTTAGCCGTGGTTGTGATGCTCTTGTGCGCCGGCGCATTGTCTTGCAAAAACAAAATTGTTTTTCTCTTCATGTGAGGCCGTTTTGCAGCGATTTCGGCCTGTTCGCTGTTTATGGGTTTATTCTTTTCGAGGTAGTCCACGAAGAGTATGCCATGAGAATCCCAAAAAACCGACCAGTTCATTGCCGGGCACTCATTCTGTTCGCTGGTGTGTAATAGTCGATACAGGTTTCATCAACAGTTACCAATCGATGCCAAAAGTCCTTTCGATTTCGCATCAAAAAGTCTAAACACCGTTTCGAAGTGCTCTCGCGTTCGTGTTTTTGTTCAGGAATGAGCATGCGCGGCACCTAGCGGCAAGATAACTTTTTCATATGCAGAATCTCGCCCAAAATATGGCGTGTGCGCTCAGTACTAATCTTTGTGGCATCTAGTAGCTCATGCACCTTCACTTTCCGGTCAGCCTACACCATTTCATTAACTTTTTTGACATTGTCCTCTGTAACCGCTGCGGACTTCGGTAGTGGAGTTGCGGCCACCACGGAACTCTCGAAACCAATATTTAACGGCGTTATTTGACGGAGCATTTGCCCCATGATACTTACCCAACTTCTTTTTGGTCTCCTTAGCCGTTTTGCCTCTTGAAAATAATGTTTTATGCGTGAACGAAAGTCGTTTTTATCCATATGCAACATAATGCCAAACACGTCAACAACAATCAGCTGTTAAAACAAAACTAAGGGAGGTATCGCACTGTGTGCTTTGGCGTGTATGTCTAAATATGGACGGACTACAAGGTACTATAACCTTTTTTGCAATTAGCATCGCATTTTGGCGGTCAAGGAGCTTACTGTTCACCCCACCTATTATATAACGGTACAACTTTTATCTTTTATAGCTAAATTCTTAGCAATGTAAGGATCATACTGATATAATGGATTTGCGATTTTTCATGAACCATGAATGTGTTTTTTAATGTAACGATCTTAATTTTTTTACAGATCATTTCTTCAATTTTAATGGCACAAATTAGCCCAGGTGGTCAACGATGTTTATTTAGCTTCAAGATTTGCTTGCATAAGATGTCCACTTCTTGTTTGAATTTCGATTTTACGATCTGGATAACTTTGATATGTGGATGATTAATATATTATAAAAACTACAAGGTACAGCCCCATTGGGTTATTCGATATGATGACGTAAGACTACGCTACTGAATGTAAGCCATTTTGATTGAACGATGCAATATTCTTTGAATAAATATACTTCTCAAGACAAGGGATAACATTTGTGATTTTTTTGAGTTTGTGGCCTGAATTTAACAATGCCGTCTGTTGGAATCAATATCGAGGCTTAGAAACATTTGCTATCAATTGGTCAAAAAATTATGAAAATCGTTGGAGAAACGACTGAGATATTAATCGTTCAAAACCAGACCACTTTTCGTGATGGTCGTAATCCTTTTTTTTTTAATTGTACCTCAGTATGGAAAACAAATATGTAGTCCTACGTCAAAATTAGTGGAGCTGCGTACATGACACGACACGAAATGGTTGACTTAGACTAAGACCATTTGTTGCACTCACATGTCAAATTTTAGAACTATTTGGTACTCCTGAAATGTGTCGTACGGTTTGGTTTGCTGCTGTGTTGTCAAAAATTTAATAGAATGTTGATCCCGCCCGAAGCCCAGTCGATTCGACGGCCGTTGAGACACTGAATCATTACATTGCAAGGCTACCCCGCTTATATAACGAATGTACGAAAAATTATAGAGATTAAGAGAAGAAGAAGAAAAATTAAGAGAGAGAGAGAAAAAAATCCCGTATTTAACACATTGACAAGCCTCAACCGGAAGTGTGTTGGACAGAAAGAATGCCTCCCAATTTCGTCAATTGTAACTTTTTTTTGCTCTTAAATGAATGGAAAATCCTTAATGATCCAGATGAGAAAAAAAATCTAATAGAGCATTATGCTTAAAAATTCATTTAGAAATGACTGAGTTATTAATGCTCAAAACTTATCATATATCTTCTAGATTTCGAGTTTTATTTTACACCCCTATTCGTTCCCGTAAGATGTAGTCTACATAAAAAACGCAAACGTGCAGACGGCGAATCAAAATTATAGATATAGTGAACAAGTTGATTCAACAAACTCCACCGAATGTGATGATTGAAGATTACATCTGGACTACAAACCAACCCATGTTTAAGGTTAACGATTCTATTCGCTCATACCAACGCTCATTGAGGAATACCACTCCAGGTAAACACGGCATGTAGAATACATTGGCCAAGAGCGGTGAAGGGCACATATTTGTAGAACTCGTGAACAGTTATAATACCAAAGACAGCTTCAAAACAACCATCAGAAGAAATTATTCATGAATTGTGCTAATTCAATTTGAGATGGTAGGTTATGGTTCGGTTTGTTTTGAAGAAAACATGCAGTCGGTTGAACTGTGTTCATGTATCTACTCAATTAAATTTGTGCATCTTGCAGTTCGGTGTAAGTTCGGTGGACTTTGGTGCCCGTTGGAACTATTAAAGGCAACATACATATTAATGATGAGAATAGTGTGAAGCAATATCTAAATATTCTACACACTTCGATTTTTTTTGCCAAATTGCGGTATTATTTTGCTGAAATTTGCAAAATCGAGGATACGGCAATGATCTTGAAGAACAAAGTATATTTATTACCTATAATCTCGGTTTGGAAAAAAGACAGCTGGTGCTAGTTTTTAGTTTAAAATCTCAGTTTGAGAGAACCAGAAATTTGGAAAAACAATTTAAACAACCTCGCTTGTAATTTTACTGGTATTTCAGTTCAATCAACTAAATTGTTGTAAATTAAATATTCTTCAAATTCTTGGTATGTTTAAACAAGCATTGTGTATTTAAATTGTGCTTATCAATCATTTTGCTGGCTCAAGAACTTATTGCCAGTGATACTTAAAAAAAAAATTTTGCATTTAGATGCACAAAAAAAAACAATAAAATATTGTATCCAACGGGCAGCATTTCACATTAAACACCATAGAGATCTCAGGAACAGGGTAAATACGCCCAGTAAATTGTCGCCAGCGGCAATGCGGTGATAAGCGGAATGTCTGTACTGGGAGCTCCATTTCCGGCCGAATATAATTAAAAAGAGTAGATGATTTTTCTGAATATTTACATGTCGCTGTAATTCTTCGAAATTTGGGGAAGCACTGACGTAAATAAAAGAGGTTAAGACCTTTTAGAATACATATCTTCGAATAACATCGATTTATGTAATAAAGGAGATCAACCTACATTTATAACAAAAAGAAGTATTGGACTTAACTATCTGTAGTCCAATACTTTCGACGAATATTAAAAACTGGCATGTCTCAGATGAAGAATCTTTATCTGATCACAAACATATAATGTTTGAGTACAATGCTCGGGAATTAATCAAAGTTGTCTACAAAAATCCTAGGAATACCAACTGGGAAAGATATTTGTCGATAATGCAATCTGAAAATATAACACTGAATAATACAATCGATTCAACGGAACATTTGGACAGAGATGCACTGGGAAAATAATACAGTGCGTATGATGCTATCTGTCCAGACAAGAACGAAATTACAAACAGAGATGTTCCTTGGTGGAATAGAACATAAAACAACATAAGGAAAAAATCTCGGAAGCATTTCAATCATGTAAAAGCTTGTGGTCAATGGGACCAATATAAAAAAGTTCTTACAGCTTACAATAAAGAATTGAGGAAATCACGAAGAAGAACCTGGAGGTCTTATTGGGAAAACATAGAGCAAACTCCAGATGTAGCAAATCTACAAAAAGTACTTTCAAAAGACCATTCTAATGGACTGGAAAATTTAAAGAAACAAATGGTAATTTACCTATAATGCTAAAGAAACAATTGAAATTATTGAAATAAATTGAACTCCTTCGAACCATAAAAATCTCCAGGGATGGATGGTATTTTTCCTGCACTTCTGCAGAAGCGTGGAGAAGTACTTTTGGATCCCTTGGCAAATATATTTAGAGCAAGCTTAATGTTAGGTCACATACCAAACATATGGACACATGCCCGTGTAGTGTTTATTTCTAAAGCAAGAAAAAAGATAAATGAAATCCAAAATCTTGTAGACCATTAAGTCTAACATCTACTATACTTAAAGTAATAGAAAAGATAATAGACGAGTTCTTAAAATCAGAATTTCCCTCAACAGATTTTAATGAGCTTATCAAGCAAATAAATCTACAGTTACAGCACTACATCAGTTACAAAAATAGAAGCATCTCTCGACAAAAAAAGAACATTTTTCGACGTAGAAGGTGCTTTTGATATTAATGCGTTTTTTAAATCTATGGAATATTCAATGGAAAAACGTCATTTTGATCATTGTATTAGAGCTTGGATTATGAAAATGTTGAATAATAGAGAAGTGTCTGCTGAATTGGGAGAATCATCAATTACAATAAGAACCACTAGAGGGTGTCCTCAACTAGGAGTACTGTCACCATTATTATGGTCGCTTGTTGTTGACGATCTTCTCAATAAATTAGCAGAAAAAGGATTTCGAAGTAATCGGTTTTTCTGATGATGTGGTCATAATAGTTCGCAGACAGTTTGATCATATCATCACTGATAGAATGCAAACTGCACTGAACTTTAACATATGTAACATAAGACTTGGGAAAAATTCAAAAGCATGGTACTTGAAATCAAACAATCGGATTTTAAAATGCTCTTCAGGGTATTTTATTCTATTAATAAATTGTTGAAAAATATTTTTACAGTACGCTCAATGCACCATTATCTTCGATTTAACGCAGTGTACGGCGAACATGTTGAATCAGGTTCTGGACGGTGTCTGTGTCTATTTCTTTTATCTTCCGCTTGATTCGATTAACCAATTGTTGCTCGTTGTTAGCTTCCCAGCCATTGTCGTACACCATACGTTTGAGAACACTCCAAAAAATTTCAATTGGACGAGTCT
Organism: Aedes koreicus; assembly: GCA_024533555.2. Taxonomy (NCBI): domain Eukaryota; kingdom Metazoa; phylum Arthropoda; class Insecta; order Diptera; family Culicidae; genus Aedes; species Aedes koreicus. The sequence continues at coordinate 430,448 of JAHHFK020005954.1, read as the reverse complement.
GAGGCACGTTAGGTGGATTGTCCTTTTTCGGTACAAATGGTATATTTTGCTCAGTTAGCCAATCTAATGTTTTTTTCACGTAATGACAGCTTTCAAGATCCGGCCAAAACATGATTTCGTCGTCAGCGTGATATTTGTTGATGAATTGCTTCAATTTCGGCAAGCATTGGCTGATATACACGTCAGAATTGACAGCTTTGGCCTTGTTTGGGCGTATCAAAGGCGCTTGTTTTAATGTTAGCAGTATAGAAACTATCGTTGCCACTCAATTCATGGTGCGAAAACGTGAAGTAAGATTCATCATCCAAAATTATGCACTTTCCATTTGCAAAATGCTCGCGACGAAGTGCACGGCAGCATTTTGGTATTTTTTCGTGTTGTTGCTGTGTATATTTTGGTGCACGCTGACGTTTCCGATAGATTACGTTATGTTTTCTCAAAATCCGATGGACTGTCATGTTTGAAACCTGAAATTTTCGTGCTAATTTGCGTGTTGATTGGCCAACCTTGTTTTCAGTGCTTGACAGCAGTTTTTTCGTTGTTCTGGCACTCAATTTTGTTGGGCGACCACTTTTCTTTTTATTTTCCGGTTCTTTACCATCACGACAATCTTTCAAAATACGGTATATTGTTGATTTTGATATTGGCTCGTCTTTGAACACGCTCAAAATTTCACTTGTACTATGCCGTCCAAAAAGGTTGGCGACTTGAGCTCGTAAATCCAGCTTGTACGACATTTTTAATGGAAACTACTGCGCAATTTGAGTTTGACGGTTCAGTAGAAACACAGATGAACGTGACAAGTACATTGGTTGACATCTGTGTGTTTGTTAATGCTGTCAAATGAACGCCTGAAAGTATTCCCAGGACTTATGTTACACATGTTAGTTAGTCTGGCCAAAAGATGGCCAAAGAACTAAGAATGTCCCAGTCGACGGGCAGAAGTATTTTGAAAGACATAACAGGAGTAAAGCACAGTACACCATCAAAGGCCATAGATGCAATTCTTTATATACTTCCACTGTATCAATATGTACAAATGGAAGAGTGCGCTAAAGCTGTGCAGGACTAATATACGGCAGCCCTAAGTTTGCACCTTTAAACTGAAAGAATGATCCATGAAAAATTGAAATTCGTTCCATAAAAAACGTATTTCTGACCCATAAAGCTCTGATGAAAATCCATAACAAAATTAATATGATCCATAAAATACAGCAATGTGATCCATACTTTATGTAAGTTTTAGCAATAAAATGTCAAAAATGTACCGTTATATATCTAGGCTATGATCCATAAAAGTGTACCGATTACCCATAAACATATTGCAAATTATCCATAAAAGGTTCAATAACTTTCCTTAAACTTGTAAAATTGATCCTTAGAATTTAACGTTTGCGAACTAAAATATATGCACATGATCAATAAATTATTGAAAATATTCCATAAATAAATCGCCAATGATCCATAATAGGTTTGAAAATGAACCATAAACTTCTAAATATGGTCCATAGCAAATCAATTTTGTGCATTTATAATAATATAAATGATCCATTAATTATGCCGGAATTATTCCAATTTTGGGTTTAATTTTTTTTTAAATTTAACTACGGGAAAATCGATCCATGACTGTGCTACTACTCAAATTTATTAAAATGTCCGTTCCTTTATATATGAGGCTTAAATATTGCTGTAAAAGAAGGATCACTTTGGAGAAGATTTTTAATTTTCAGAAAGCTGACTTACTTTTGCGATCTCACGTTGTTTTACGACCACAACTGTGACATTTGTTTCCCAATAAATTTGGTAAAGAGCACTCGTGCACGTAAAAAACTACGGCAGCCCTATTTTTGCACCTTTAAAACTGAAGAAATGATCCATGAAAAATTGAAAATCGTTCTATAAAAAACGCATTCTTGACCCATAAGACTCTGGTGAAAACCCACAAAAAAATAAAATAGAAATGATCCGTAAAATTCATCAATTTGATCCATACTTTTAACAAAATTTAGCAATAAAATATCAAAAATTAACCGTTTTATATCAAGGGAAGAATATATAAAAATTTTCGGATTTCCCATTAATACATTGCAAATGATACTTAAAAGGTTCAATATTTTTCCTTAAACTTGCTAAAATGATCCACAGAATGTAACATATGTGCGTATCATCTATTAATTATTGTAAATGTTCCATAAATAAATTGCCAGGGACCTCTGATAGTTTGTATTACAAATCATAGTCTTCAAAAAATGATTCATAACAAACCAACTTTGTGAACTTAACATTATTTGATCTCCCCGCAACTGCGACACATGTTTGTCAAGAAATTTGGTAAAGAGCTCTCCTGCACATAAAAAACTTCAGGTCAAATTTATGACTTGATTAAACTGTTGTTTCAGATAATTTGATTTAAATTATGCCGGGCAGACGCTTGCTGTCCAACTCGCTATCGCTCGTCGGACCAAACTAAAAAAAACATCCTCTGTTTGCATTATACCGGGCAAATGCTTGAATCAGCCGTTTGCCTGGAATCTAATCTACGCTATGTTAACACTTCGGATGTCGGAAACATCGACCGTTTAGTTCTTCAATCCTCAACACGGCTACGCAAAAACTCCGCAATCCTTCTTTAGCAGTAATAGTATATCCGGATACCTGAAAGAACGGACATGTAACTAAATTTGAGTAGTAACGCAGTTGGAGATCAATTTTACAATCTTTAAGGATCAAAATTAAAAAAAAGTGCCCCAACCTGGAAAAATGCAGGCATAATTTGTGGATCATACCATATGGTTTAGCGAACGAAACTGATTTACTATGTATCATTATTATAAGCTTATGGTTCATTATTCATCATTCGATGGATCATTGGCAATTTAATTATGGAAAATTTCAAATAATTTATGGAACATGCGAATATATTTTATTGCACAAAGGTTACATTCTATGGATCAATTTTACAAGTTTAAGGAAAGTTATTGAACCTTCTATGGATAATTTGCAATATGTTTATGGGTAATCCGTACACTTTTAACGACCATGCCCTAGATATAAAACGGTACATTTTTGATATATTATTGCTAAATTTGTTATAAAGTATGGATCACATTGCTGTATTTTATGGATCATTTCAATTTTTTTATGGATATTCACTAGAGTCTTATGGGTCAATAATGCGTTTTTCGTGGCAATATTTTCATTTTTTTATGGATCGTTTATTACTTTTTATATGCAAAAGTACGTTTGCCAAAAATAAAAAATTTATTATGGGAAACCCCCTCGCCCCATTATAATATAAAAAAACTTTCCCACCAACCCCATAAAAATTAAAAAACAAAAACCAAAAAAAAAAAGGCCAAACCCAAAAATACCCAACAAAAAGTTTGAAAATTACCCCCCCAAATGGGAATCATGAGTGCCAAATATCTCACCAGCATCGATTATTTTCTATACTGATGACTCAAAAATTAATGATAGAACTGGAGCAGGAATTACAGGCCCAGGGCTTCATATCTCAATTCCAATGGGTAAATGGACCATTAACTTGGCATTAATTTTCCTTGCAGAAATTAATCCCATATTAGAATGTGCCTGAAGCGAAATTATAGAAATACAAGGATTTGCATACTTTCAAACAGTCATGCAGCTCTGAATGCTCTAAAATCGTTTACATGTCAATCAAAATTGGTTTGGGAATGCAAAAAATGGCTGAAACAACTGGCAGGCAAAAACCAAGTTCAATTGTACTGGGTGCCATTGTGGAATAGAAGGAAAGGAAAAAGCGGGTTTACTCGCTGGGCAAGGTTCAATTACTCAATTTATAGGACCCGAATCTTACTGTGGGGTATCTAATTGTGTAATACAAATGGAATTTAAAAAATGGGAGGAATATATGATTCTCTTGAACTAAAATGTAAACAAACACCAAGGCAATCCAAATTGTCCAAACAAACGAATCGCAGAAAATATTTCAAACTGTTGTGACTTGGAGAAAATAACAGCACGCTTTTGATTACACTACTAAAACTAATTAACTTTATTGGTAATTTAATCACTTCAAACTTGTGACTATTACGTCTGTTCACTTAGGTGGTCGGTCGGGAAAGAGGTCGAGAACACATGTCGTACTACGCACAAACTTATATGCTATAATCTAATATAAATTGGTAATAATTATGATGGATTGGCTTTCAAGCCAGAAATAAACCTAGGGATATATCATAAACCTAAATAAAAAATCATGCAGCATACTTATCGGGTTACTCACGAGACACTGCACATCGAGATGTCATTTGAAAAAGTTAAACAGAAGTCAAACAGATGTCTGTCGGTTTTGTGATTGTGAAATAGAGACCACTCAACATTTACTATGTGACTTTTTGTACGTAGAAGACAATACTTCAACAAGGCCATTCTTAGTCCTTCTGAAATTTGGATGGAAAATTCCAATGGGGTGGTTGAGTGTATTCTAAGAATCAAACCAGATTGGGATATCTTGCATAATCAGTGAACGGCAATTACAATGAATGGTAACTCGTCGTCCTGAACGGATGTAAAAACAAACAGGGGTATACCACAATAGATCAGAGCAATGGTCGCAGTGGCACAAATCCCAACAGGAAAAAAATCGTCGACATAACTCAAAACTTTTTATAGCAGCTTAAACTAGAATAAATACAATAACCTGGAACGAAATTTAAAAAAAAAAACTGTACATTTAAATTATACCTACGAAAGATTTGGTACAATCCTGCATTTTGCTGCTGGAATATTTCAAGAATCGGTTCAATATTGGGGTTCCCAGGCACTTCCATGGTACAAAACAAGTAAATAACCCGCACGTGTAGTGAATGTCCCAATCGATCAGCGCTAAAATTTTGGAAATCGGTCTTGAAATGACTGAGTTATTAACGTTCAAAATCTAAACATATTTCGTATCGGTCCAACTTTTCACTTCTTTAACTTTCATCGCGCGTAACAAACGAACAACAACTGACAGAATGTCAACACCACGCACATTCGTTAGCGGATATACGAAGCTAAAGAGCGCCGGCGCCGGGGGTGTAGTGGTAAGCGTGACTGCTACTTGGCACCCCAGTGGGTCTGGCTTCAATCCTAGTCGACGTCGGTGGTTTTTCTGACGCGAAAAAATCTGGTCACGTCTTCCTTCGGAAGGGAAGTAAAGCCGTTGGTCCCGGCTCATGTGTTGATGAGTGCGATATATAGGGTTCAGGTGGTGGAGTCGTCTTTCTGACGTCGGTGGTTGTCACCACGTTTGAGGAAATAGGCCGACGGAAAATATACGAATAAAAAGAAAAGAAGCTAAAGCTGGTACCAATACTAAAACAGAAAATTTACATGGCGCATACCTAAACAATCATGAAAATTTTTAGTCGAACTTATTGAACACCGTGTAAGTTAATATAGGGTGGATGAAATCGCCTTTCGAAGCCCTAATCAGGGCTTTTTGCCATGGAAATGTCCTGTCCAGATTGTCCTGATGAAAAAAAAAATGAGCAAAATGCGATGTCAATCCATCTAGCACTTTTCACAAAATTTTAAAAAACATGTTTTTTGTAGTGTACCAACAGCGTACCATAGCGTACTTCAAGGATTTTGAACGTACCTGTCAAATTCCTTGTTTTTGGGTGCCATGCTGAATAGACGGTTGATTTTGCGAAATTCTTCATAAAACGCTATAAAAATTACACCAAAGTAATGCACCAATAGCGAACCTTCCGAATCTGATGTTTGTTTTAAACGTACATCCAAAAATTTTATACTTACTTATATAAAACTTTTTTAAATACATTGTATGTAAAATCTGCCCTCGGATTCAGATTTGTCAGGAAATTTTAGACCTTTTAAACCTACTACTTAAGTACATTATACGCTACTCTATAGTCAAAAATGTATTTTTAATAATACGTTTAAGGAAACACCCTTGAATGGCTACTTCCTTCTAAGCATTTTGTATACCGACCGTCTTGATTGATGATTATTAATGATTGCCGTTTTTTCTTGCTGACTCCAGGATACCGAAAAAAACAGATATAAAGTCATTAGTAAGTGATATTATCAAAACGAAATGACAATTCAGTATGGTTCAACGGATGTGAAATGAGGCAACATCGGAATTAAGCATTTTTAAGGTATACCACGAGACAATTAATTAATTCTCTGATATATTTGTTGACCATGCGTTATTATATTTTTCAATATAGCAACTCAATCAACCAATGCAACGGACTCATGTTCTATGCTTATAGTCAAAATGTTTCGTCATGTCATATCTTCCAGTTATTTGCATTTGCCAAGTCACCCACTTGAACTAGATGAGGTGAAATAAGGAGCCCTGTATTTTAGAACTGAGATCCAAATAACAATGACATGGCGATTGTCATCACTTACTCTTACTTAACTTCCGCCTCGACCAACCTGGTGGGACCTCTCCCAATCCCTTATTGGATCAAAGGGAAGGGCAGATCAAATGTTTTGACAACAAAAACAAGAGAGAGAAAAGAAGAAGCAAAGAAATTATAAAAGAAACAATAACATAGTAAGTGTTAATGTGAGTTAATAAAAATTATTATAATAGGCCGTTCCGCCTACCACCAAGAGTAAAAGTAGAGCCGAAAAGAAAAGTTAGTAATGAGACATAACTACAATGCAATCAATCTACACGGATGAACGTTGGTATCGGGTCTTGTTAGAGCTAGAATTGTTAAAATATACCCCTTCTTTAGCTCTGGTGGTCCCTTTAATATCAGTGATACACAGTTAATAAAATTATGTATCTTTAAATTGATTTTCATGTACATCATTGGAGCATGGAAAAAGATTCAAAATTAAGGTTCAAATTGAGCTACACGAATTTAAAATTACATGTGACTTTATTTTTACACGTATTTATACGTAATTGAATTTTAGCTTGCTTGGTTTAAAAGAAAACTCATTTAGTTGACAAGTAATGGCTAATTTCATGAATACTCTGATTCACGAGCATATTGGGGATCGCTTTTCAGAGAGATTAATGTTCAAAAAAACAGTGAACATGTACATCACTAAAAAACAAATTGATATTCTCTCGTTCTCGCTAATCAATTAATCATCCGATTCTTGGAATCAAACAGCAATTTCACCTTGTGGTTTAATTATGATAACTGTGTTGATATATATTGTTGATATAACAACGGGATTTGATGTTTGATTTTGAAACAATTACAAACATCCAACTGCGCTGAGATTCCGGACCACTTCGTATGATATTGGGAAACGAATGACAGCTAATCGAGAGGATAAGGCAGCAGAAGAATCGGGCGCCATTGTTTCATTGGTTTTGATGCACGAACCTAAAAATTGTTACGTTCATGTGAACTTCAATTTTTATTTATTGAAAGTAGTGAGCGCTTCAATCAATTTTACAGCACTATGTAAAAATAAATGGTAGCACTTATTTGATTGAAAAACAATGCGTTTCCAAAGGTTTTTTAATGCTCGGTTCATGTGCATAGTATTCAATTGAAAATTCAACTAATTTATGTGAGTACAGTTGTGTATATTTCAAATTGGCCTGGTTTACATTTCTTGTAATTTTCATATTTTTTGCTGTGAATTCCATCGCTCCGATAACCATCAAACATGGCTATAGCGCCGTGTTTAAATTCCAACTTGTTGCTAAATACTACGGTCTAATGATCCACGAAAAGTAATGATATCGACCAATGTGGTTGCTTTTCGCAGCAACAGAAATCACTCCCAGAAGATTACCATTATAGAAAGTGTGGTTTTACTGACTTGACTGAAAATTTTACCTGTTTCCTGAGCTTTCTCCTCGTACAGCTAAAGATGAAAAAACCTTCGGCCCAAAAGACAGCACATAGAGCACTCAAGTGATGACTCCTCCCAGCTACAACCCGAAAATGACAATAACGGCTTGGCGATAATCTCCATCGCTTTTCACGAGCAGTCTCATGTTTCTTTATAAAAGGCATTTAAGTTTTATGAGTATTATCATCTCATGCCTCCTTGGGCTTTAATCTTGGCAAAAGGTGTTCGCACTCAAATATAGGAGCAACGAACGGGAAAGCAAAACTTGAAAGCTGCCACTCAAAGAAATGAAACGGTGAAACGGAGTGCAAGGGTTCTTTTGCTTTCTGTCTCTTTTTGCATATCAAATAGGCGTTTATATCAACTGGGCACTGCATTGTTAAACCATACAGAAGAAGAGAGATCTAATGATGATGAGTTCCAAGAATAATTGTGCAAATATAAGCTATTTGCAAGGAAAAATAGCCATTGCGACACTTTTTACCGCTAATTTGCAGTGGGAATTGCAAATTGCTGATCAGTAATTCAAAAGATTTATTCGGAAAACTAGGAAAATTTGAACTAACACTTCACTTATTCACATTTTAAAACCAAGAAATGAACAACTGAAAAACTTTTTCAAACTAGCACTAGTAAACGCAAGCTAATTACCTAACTCCAATTAGCTCTTGTCAGACAGACATATTTCGTCTACGACTTACAGGCTTTTTCAGTGTCGATTGCTGGTCTTGCCACGATACTGCAGAAGTCTGTAAATCACAGATGAATTGGGCGTATCTGTCAACAAATAAGGTTTTTCTAAAAGAATTTAGCGGAATTTGCTCTTCATTCGAGTGATAGTTGGAAATGGTGTTTCAGTTTTTTTAAGATACAAAAAGTGAATGCGTATTAGTTTAGAATAAGTATTAGTTTGAATTTTCCACCTGAAGTCCATAAAACCCCACCACATCAGTAAAATGTGCCTGATACATCAGACCAGCTGAAAAATATGATAATTATTATTTAAAACCAAAACAAATAGCAACAAATAGAATCAAATCGTGATATATACATTCAAGATACAGTACTTTAAACGTCTTAGATTATACCATTCAAGGAGGACTGATAACCTCTCAGAAGATTCAATGATCATGTTTGCATAGAAATTGTAACTTTATATAATGGGAAAACAAGGAAAATTTAAATTAACACTTCCCTTGATCACTTATTAAAAAATATAAGAAATAAAAAATATGAAACACTTTTTCAAACTATCACTAGTAAACGCGAGCAAATTCCGTTAAATTCCACTATAGAAAGTGAATCCTTTGACAGAAGGGCCTATTTCGTCTGCGACTTACAGACTTCTTCAGTGTCGAGTGTTCAACTTGAAGAGAACATCGCAGTAGGTTTAGTATTTATAGTAGGTTTGCTAATATGTGTGTGGTGTTCGGTATACCTAAGATGTGTGTCTGTAATGTGAACTTGTTTGTGTTACACCTGTCAGATGACAGTTCGTTGTTTTTTTATTATCTTAAAATCTAAAAATTCCTACTTGATCGGTGGATTAGTCAATTATTATTGTGTAGTGTAGTGTGTTGTGTAGATAATTTTTTTTTTAAATAAACAGCTATGAAAGCCAATTTAGTAGGTAGGAATTGTTGTGTGCGTGTTGTGTTTAGGATGTAGGTAAAAAGTTAAACAGCCACGAACTTTATATAGTCAAAAAATCTTCTGTTACAACTGTAGATCCTAGTTAGGTACTTAGCTCCAGGACAGTTTGGATATAAAAACTACAGTCTTATAGATTATTCGAAAAAAACTGTTTCTCTCGGAAATAAAAAAGACCATACTGTGATTTTTATTATTTTATTCTCAAAACAAGTAAATAACAATGTTTTCTTTCCATCTTCATTTCAATTCGCTTGATTTTTCGTAGGGTAGGTGAGTTCTCTAACTTTTTCCTTAACACTACTCATAAGCTTCTGCACAGTGCTTTCTCCTACCATTTTCACCACTTTTGGCAATTTTTTCTTAAATTTTTCAACACTATCCGCTGGTTTCATGTGTTTTCTCAGCTTCATCTTCGTCAAAGCCCAGAAAGTTTCGATAGGGCGAAGCTCTGGGCAGTTTGGTGGGTTCATCTCCTTTGGTACAAATACGACATTGTTCCTTTTATTCCACTCCAGTGCATATTTATAGGAATGGCAGGAAGCAAGATCCGGCCAAAAGATTGTAGGCTTGTTATGCTGTTTGATTAAGGATTGCAACCTTTTTTGCAGACACTCCTCACTTAGGTTTGATCATTCATTGTGCCTGTCGTAATGAATGGACTAGATATTATTCCACATTCGCATATAGCCTGCCACCATTTCCTTCTTGCAGAAGTTTTCGGTGTAAATGGCTTTCACTGATCCAGGAACATCCTTTCCCTTCGGCGAGGTACAAAACTGTGGTCCCAGCAGAGTTTTATAATCGAGTTTTATGTAGGTGTCATCCATGATAACACAGCCCGATTTTTTGGTCAGCAGTTTGTCGTACAGCTTTCGAGCCCTCGGTTTCGCAGATTCAGCCTGTTTGGTTTTTCGTTTTGGCTGCTTCTGCTTCTGACGAGTCTGCAGGCTCATTCTCTCTTTGGTACGCATAACATTAGTCACCGAAGTACTTAGCTTTTTCGTCACATCTCGGACTGATGCTGAAGGATGACGCTTGAAATAGTCCCTTGCCTTTCTGTCGATTGTAGGGTCAGCGGGACCGGGTTTTCTACCCCGCCTCGGGGAATCTTTGAAAGAGCACTGTTGGTTATACATCCGTTATGCTGTTTGAACTGCTCCGACCCTCACACCTTCTTCCTTAGCCAGTTTTCTGACCGAAAGACCGTTTGTGCACAATCTGTTTTCTTTGCTCGGGAGAAAAACCACGCATTTTCAAACTTCCGTGCGAAAAATTGAAAAAAAGACAACATCAGTTTAATTTGGATGTAAACAACAGGACGCATGATTATCGGAACAGTCTATAAATTTTGCCATAAGCATGAGCATGAGCTTGGTTTACCACCCGATATTTGCTACTCCGTTATAGCCAGATCAGCTGTAATTAAGCAGAAAGCTGACAGATAATGTTTGGGACTAACATACATCTTCAATGTATGAGAACAGCTGATCTCAATGTTATAATAGGCAATACTGGCGCCGACCACGTACGAATGCTAGTCAAGTAGAGAATGGGTAGAAATTTGTTGACGTGGTACTCGCTTTGAAGTCCACTGCACTTCCAAAAGAAATCACTGGCAAGTTGGATAAAATGGTTGGGTTTACAGCAGGATCTGTTTTGGCAAAAGATGTGCTGAACTTAATTGACGTCGGCAGCGAATAAGAGATTCAATTATGTTCCCGGTTTATTCTCTGTACAGAGATACACAGTACAGTTATTCTAATTTTGGCCCCAATTTAAACCAACAGTAAGGATACTGTTGGGGCCACTCATAAGTTTGGGTGGTTTTTTTTTCAATAGAATACAAGAATACGTTTAAATGTCGAATTTGAGAGCCGATTTAAACCAACAGTTAGCATGCTGTTGGTGCCACTTACAAATGTGGGTGGTTTATTTCAGTAGAATACAAAACTACGTTAGAACATCAAGTTTGAGGATCGATTGAAACCAACAGTAAGGATGCTGTTGGTTTTATTCATAAGTGTGAGTGGTTTATTTCAAAAAGAATACGTTGAAATATCTAACTTGAAAACCGGTTTAAACCAACAGTAAGGATGCTGATGGGGCCACTCATAAGTGTGGGAGCGTATAGGTTGGTCAATTTTGCAATGTGATAAAAACTAAACAATAGGAAGACTATGGTTACTAAAAATGATCACCAAATGTTCATGACATTAGTACTGCAGTGTCTGTATCGTCGAACACAGACAAGTGTTTAATCTGTGTGTGCAAAGGCTTGCCCACAATGGATACTTTAATTTATCTTTCTCTATTAAGGAGCCTTTCAGCCACAGCTAGTTCGGCCGACAATGGATACTTTTGCGTTCAATTGACGTAAATTTGACAGAAAACCTATTGGAAAACAATAAAAAAAAACATGCAAACGCAAACGCAACGTATACATTGTGGGAAAGCCTCAAAAGAGTTCGTCTGTTGGCGATTAACAGAAAATGAAAAGAAGGCATATTAATAACCGATGGCTAGCTTATTGGATCTCTCTTTCTAAGTGGCAGTATACCATATAGTTTTTGTAGATGGAGTTAATCGTTCGATAATGCATAATTAGAGGCTGAAATCGACAAAGATTTTTCATTAGGGCTTAACTGACAAACGTAAACAATGGCTTTTTCCGCAAATTTCTCGTAATTGAAAATTCGCATAATCAATCAAATACGATCATTTCGAAGATCATACATAGTTCACCTTTCCGATACAATTGGATGCTTACATTGTTTAACGAGAAATTTACGGAAGAAGCCATTGTTAACGTTTTTCAGTTAGGCCCTAATGAAAGATCTTTGTCGAAATGATAATGGCTCACATAAAAAATCAAGCAATGGTGTATTCATAATGGATGTGGGCCTTTTTTAACATCGTACAGGGTGTTCAATAAGTTCGAATACACTTTAAAAATGTGTTAAAAAAATTAAAATACAAGATATTCTTTTCTGAGTCAATTTTTATTGAATCAATGTTCAATGAGAACCATTACGACACATTAGATGGAAGCTTAAGAAGTTTCTCAAAAGAATCATACGCGGCTCGCTTCTTAAATTGGTCCATAGTGCTCATTTCATGTTTGGTCTGCTTGGCCAGTATGTACAACCATACATAAAAGTCCAGGGGATTAAGGTCCGGGAGCTGGGAGGCCACAAAGTCTTATCGAGAGAATCATTTAAATTCGCCGTCCTGTTGAAAGACGTAATGATCATTCCCGTAGAGGTCCCGAAGTACCGGGGCCACAACCTTCTTCAGAACCTTGGTCTCATAGTACGGTTGATTTTCACGTTTTTCTCGATAAACATCAGTGGAAGCTTCCAACGCCTGGATACGGCCCCTATACCATCTACGACGCGGTGCTCTGGAACCACGGGATGTTTATGTGGCAGAGTTGTTGGAGAGTTGCTGGCTAACGTCGGCGCCCATAGCCGATCATTTTGGACATTATGCGGCTGTTGCAAGACAAAGAGTTTATCATCAGAAAACACGACATCCTGACCTGCGTGCCACGAAAGTATCAGTTTGGCTCTGTTCAGCCTCTTCTTCGGTGTAGCCTCCGTTACCCCGTGAACCTTGCGTTTCTGGCACGGCTTGTATCCCAGGTCCTTCGTCATAATGATGTGGGCATTCCCGATCAACACATCCAAGTCAGCAGCGGTCTTCCGGATCAAGCGGGGTATTTTTCGACGAACCGGTCCCCTCACCACTTCGATGGCTGCTGGCGTCCTCGCCGAACGTGGCCCCCGGATTTCGCACGGTCCTTGACCGAGTCCGTCTCCCGGTACTGACGCATGGTGCTATAGATGAAATTCCGTTTCACCCAGTGAGATTTCAACCGCCGGAATATTTCGCCGGGTCGCTCACCTCTTGCTAACAACTTAACTACGACGTCGTGGTACTCCTTCATCGTGCGCGGTAAACAAACAACAAATGACAGCAAGTCCACACCGTGCGCGTCGGTTAGCCTATATATGAGGCTATAGCTGACATCAATACCAATACACAGAATGCACATGGTGTGCACCTACACAACGATGAAAACGTGTATTCGAACTTATTGAACACCCTGTAGATTTTTTTACATTGAATTGATTGAATTAGTTCAATCTATTTTCAAAACATACGTTTTTTGAAAAAAATATTTTGAAGTTAAGTCTCATTTACCCTTTTAATTGAACCAAAAATATGTTTCTGTATTATCCGGATGACACGTTGTTATAGAATTAAATTAAGATCAGGATATTTATACCGATGCGCCGTGTTTAAGATCAAACAGAAAAATTTATTTTATTAGAGGAAAAATGTTGTTCTGTTACGAGAATTTGAGTAGGAGTTCAGCCGTACAGTTATGATTAAAAATTAACCGAACTCATTTGCTTCGATAAACTCTGTTGAATGTTGTCTCGCACAAACATTTGTTCCAGAGCTTGAGAGATAACAAGTGAAAACTATTTTCTACATTCCAATTAACCTGATTGATAGGAGGAAATCTCATGCCACCACAACTCAAAGGGGTTTGCTAGTGTTCTCGTGGGAAACAACGTTGCAAAATTATTCACTTGTGGTCCTATTTTGACCCGAAAGTCAGCTTCAACAAGCTTGTCCGACATATAAACTTCTACTTTAAGTCAGATGCCCTGGAAAGCAGCAGTACCAAGCACCACATGCAACATAGATGTTTATTGTGGTGTTATATCTGCTGGCAAATAGATTTGACAAACGGTCAAAATGTTCAATGTTGCAGAACATACATCCATTTCCCTTTTCCGTGAAAACGTTTCTACCGGGCTAAGGTTTGTTTTGCACGGGCTGGTCCCAAAATGATGCCACATTATTTCACGTTCTATTTATTCCTATAGAAATGAGATAAAGCTCCTGCTGGCAATGTTTTTCTGCTTCATATTAAGCTCACATAAACTATACCATCCCCGCGGCGAACAACTCTCCGTGTTGTGTCTAGTTTCGTGCTCTTGGCTCTCGATTGTCGGTTCGCTTTTGACGTAGACTACGTCTTACGGCAAGGGTAGGGTGTCAATTGAAAATCTAAAAATAAGCGACCGTCACGAAATATCGTTACAAATTAAACGCTAATAACTTAATAAATGCTCAATAGATTTTCAAGATGTTTACATCAATCGGTTGGAAATTTTCCCGCGTATCAATTCAATTATCAAACATTATCCGTTAACAATTTTAAGCTATTGAAAATAACCAAAACATAAGGTGATGTCTTATAATGCCGATTTTTCAGAGTAAATTTACTAAATGCACTGTACTTTACTATCACAGATTTCAAATTTAAGCACGGCTATGCACTGAACATATAAAACAGATTTCAATTTAATCATAAGGAGGGCTCATATGCAGCACTGAACGATATAAAACGGGTACACCTTCGCAATTTTACTCATTAGTGTCGCAGTACTGGAGCTGGGCAGATCATGGAACCATTAAGGATCAGCAGCTGGCGATGGAGGCAACCCCGATGGCATGAAACCTGCAGTGCGGAGCGGCAAGGCGCCAACGTAGCAGGTGGTGGAATATGCCACAGAAGGTGCACTGGCGACCAACCAGTGGTGAGCTAGTTGATTGCTCTGAGACTGTTGCTAGCAAGCCCTTGGCTAGGCAACCGTTGCTAGGCAGCCATTGTATATGCAGTGGTGTGCTAGGCAGTCGGTTGCCCAAGCCGGTGATGATTTGTAGCCAGCCGGTGGGCGCCATCACGAGGAGCAAAATAACGTGCTTGAGTGTGTGATATTCTTGGTAGCCATCTTTATCTGAAGCGCAACGTGCACGGCAGAAATAACCTGCTTCGTGAAAAGACCGAGAAGGACTAATTCAAATCCGTCCTTTTCAGGACGACCAATCCAAATCTGAGAGAGTTTGTTTAATTTGAATTTATCTAACAACTAACCAAATGGCAGACAGCGGTGGCTAAAACAATTTTAATTTTCTCTCCGTTGCATACCTTGAGCATTGTGCACAATTTACAAATGGCTGCCGTCATGAAAAATTGAAATGTCTTACGGCAAGGGTTGGGTGTCAATTGAAAATCGAAAAATAATCGACCGTCACGAAATATCGTTACAAATTAAACGCTTATAACTTCATAAATGCTCGATAGATTTTCAAAATGTTTACATCAATCGGTTGGAAATTTTCCCGCATATCAATTCAATTATCAAAAATTATCCGTTAACAATTTGAAACTATTGAAAGTAACGAAAATGAAAGGTGATGTCTTATAATTTTGTTTTGCAGGCTGGATTTCATAAATTCACAGTACTTTCCTATCACAGATTTCAAATGTGAGCAAGGGAGGTCTCATATTCAGCACTGAACGATATAAAAGCAAATTTTCTCATTCGTGTTGCAGTACTGGAGCTGTGCGGAGCAACGAGCCAGTATTCATTGGCAGCTGGCGATGGCATGTACCCTGGAGGGTGCGCTAGCTTCATTCGGCAGTGCGGAGCGGCAAGGCGCCAACGTTGGATTTGGCTGCTGGCGGTGGCAACCGTTGCTAGGCAGCCATTAATTATGCAGTGGTGTACTAGGCAGTCGGTTGCCAGCCGGTGGGCGCAACCACGAGGAAGCGAAATAAGGTGCTTGTGTGTGTGATCTTGTTGGTAGCCATCTTTGGTAAGGCGCAACGTGCAACGGCTGAAATAACCTGCTTCTTCAAAAGACCGAGAAGGTTTTAATTATTATGCGGACAATTTCAAATCCGTCCTTTTCAGGACGACTAATTCAATTTTGAAAGAGTTTGTTTGATTGGAATTTATTCAACATTACTATCCAAGTTCTTACCAATTGACAGCCAGCGGTGGCTAAAACAATTTAAGTTTCCTCTTCGTTGCATACCTTGAGCATTGTGTACATTTTTCAAATGGCTGCCGTCACGAAAAATTTAAACACCGGACGCTAATAACTCGATCGTTTCTTGATTGATTTATTTTTGAGATTTTTGCTCTGATCAACTAGAGGTTTTTACGATTGCCATTTTATTTACTCAAGTATTTAAAATTTTACAAACAAAAGATGAATATATTTCGCGTACAATTCATCAATCGGTATTGGAAAATTTTAAAGAATGTTGCGTTCCGGCAAGTATCAAGAAATTTCCTACGTTTGATTTTCGCTTTGATTTTCGAAAAGGATATTCCGAAGTAACATTCTCTGCATACTCCAATTAGTACAGTTATGAATAGTTATTCTGTTGTTTTAACGATTCGCGTTGGATAGAGTTTTACTTCTAGGAAGAAATAAATTTTGAGAAACTGTGAAAGTGAGAATAAGTACGATGCCTAATCGTTTTGATGCCAAACGTATGCGCAAATTTCGGAAGCGCGTTAAAATCGAACATATGGAAAATCCTCCGACCATGTACCGATGCCGAGTGAACTCGTGATTATCAGGCAAAACTTAAACGTTGCCAACTACTGGTTGAGATGCTGGAGAAGGGCCTTCAACTTGAGGCCGTATCATCATTTAAACCTTTCTGAAGAGTGTACAATAGAATTTCCTAATTTTCATAATGCATACTAACATACAGGGTCCTCCCTTAGCTCAGTCGGTAAAGGCGCGGCTACAAAGCAACACCATGCTGGAGGGGGCTGGGTTCGATTCCCGGTCTGGTCTAGAAATTTTTCGTTAAGGAAAATTTCTCGACTCCCTGGACATATAGGGTATGATTGTACTTGCCACACAATCATACTAATGCAAAAATGGTACCTGGCATCGAAAGCTCTCAATTAATAACTGTGGAAGTGCATTTAGAATACTAAGTTGAGAGCAAGCAATAAGCTAATTGCGAAAGCAATAAGCTTGAAACGCTAAGAAAGAATAAGAAGAAGACTAACATACTTACTCACTTATGCTAACCCAACGTCCGATTAGAACAGTACTTGCGTTGCAACATAGTTTGAAATAAACATTTAATTTTCTGCATTATCTAATGCGTATAAAGGGAATGCTAGATTTGACACGAATTCATGGAATATTTCATTTAAATGTAAACCTGATATCACTGAAATCAGGTCTGTTGTATGAAAGATTGCAAACAATTTCTTTTTTTACGCTTGTTTTGGCTTTCAATTGAACAACGGAGAATTTTACGCGTCTGCTAAAATTCATTATTATTTTTTCTGTGAATGTTCCGCTACGAAACTAACGAAACTAATCAAACGGTTTAACGTAGTCTACGTCAACCGGTCGTGTGTTAAACACAACCCCACTGATTTTTTTTTCAACAACACCCAATATTTATTTTTTTTTTTTTCGTCATCTCTAACGTAGAGACCTCGGAGAGAAAAACCGTAGAGCGTTGTGATACTGGTCCCCACCAGTATGAATTAATGGTTACCACCATTTATGGGGTTTACATACTCTAATTGTTACATTTGTATTCTCCGAACGTGGAGTAACGATTATGATGTAGAAAGAGATGTTTCGCTCATCGCCATAAGGCACCAAGAGTAGACAGTCATGTTTGCTAGAATGAAAGATATGAAGAGAAAGTGTTGAAAGTTCTGTCAGTGTACGGTAGGTTGGAAATAGAATAGAAGTATTGAAAATTGAGCGAAAGGGCATGGTAAAGTAGTACTCGAACCAAGGATGTTATCATTGCCAAACATCCCACTGCGGGGTAGGTTGAGGCACAGATACATCTGCCACCTCAACTGGCAATAATAAGGAGTTGGATCTCGCTCATGTACCACTGATCGCTTGTGATAGTATCTAGCGGTTGTTTGTACACACTCTGTTTTGATGCGTACATGGGAGAGGAAACATCTGATGTTGTAATTATTATAGGGAGCACATAAGATGTCATAGTTTACAAATCTGACCACTAGGGTCGCTGTAAGAATAAAAAATGTTTGTTCCAATACCAAAGGAGCCACACCTTAATACTTTTTTTTTTCTCTATTATTGAGACTAGTTGATTTAGGCTGGTGCACCTCCTATGCAACGATATTAATCACTCCATCTGATGCTAATTGCAGGCTTCATACTCCATTTTAATCACACATTTTGAAAGAAGCATGTAATTTTCTGCGTTATCAAATGCACATATATGGTATGCTATTTTTGGCATGAATGCATGAGATATTTCATGTCAATTTAAACCAGATATCGCCTATATTAGGGTCTGATGTATGAAAGATTGCAAACAATATCGTTGTACAAGCTTGTGAGAGAGAAAATGCGTCTGTTAAATTTCATAATTTTTGTCTGTGTAGTTAGAATTCAGATCTGCAGCTGTTTTAAAACCATCAACTTCTCTTGCGCTAATTAATCAACTGGAAAACGAAAGGGTGAGTTATGTCAGTGGCATAACTGCAAAATTGACGTAGGGCTCTTTGGAGGAATATTTTATTTACCATGAAACCCTATGCTATAAGTGTGTGTGGCTTTACATGGCTAAAATTATGGAAGTCTACTCTTGAAATGGCCTTAAAAAGGTTCGTTTGGTATTTCGTTATTCGATGATCCCGAATTGGTCCGAACAGTACCGATAACTGTCGAGATAATTGGTTCCTATAGTCAGAATAATTGGAGCTCACAAAAATCACCATTATTCACGCAATAAATGAAAATCGCACTTGTGAAAATTATAAAGTTCAAAAGTCCATAGGAAAATCTCAAAGATGGAACAAAACTGACTGACTAGGCATTCTCCACTGGCTGGGTCAACCGACAGCATAACCAGCCGTTTTCTAGCAACAGCCAACTAAACCATAATCCATCTGGCCAACGGCTGCTCGCCAATGCACTCTCCCCAGCGTCAGCAATTAACCGAATCTATTATGTGCAACTAACCCACTATGTAGGACTAGGAACTAGAACGAACCTAACCTACCCTCTACACTAGATATGTGTACACATGGTCGGTCAGCCGTGTTGCAGTTCGGCTGAATTAACTATTAACTAACCATTTACTCCGGGACGCAACGTTTAAAGTATTGCCATGTTTAGCCGATGCGTGGTAATGGGAATTTCTATGAGCTCAAGAGAAAGTTCAATTAAACAAACTCTTTAGTTGGGCAAATTGATTTGGTTATCCTGAAAAGGGTGGGTTTTAGTTTTTGACGGGGGATCATGGTTTGCTATTGAACTTAGGCTTCTCGGTTTTCTTGGGCAGTAGGACGGGCTGAAAAGGACACCACCCTGTGAAACGGTCACACGAAAGAGAAGTTTGTTCAGCTCCTCTTCGTTGTGGATGGCCAGCTGCAGGTGACGTGGGATGATTCTGGTCTTCTTGTTGTCACGGGTGGCGTTTCCTGCCAACTCGAGGACTTCAGTGGCTAGGTATTTCATCACCACAGCGAAGTAGACGCGGGCACCGGCAACAACGCGCCCGGCGTAGTTGCCCTTCCAGAGTAGACTGTTGCTAGGTAGTAGAGAGTGCTGCAGCTTAAAGCTGATATGAATCACTGGTGGCTGCTCGCCATGCTGGGCCCGTTTAATATAATGACATCGGGTACCATTGCATGACAGGAAGGGGGTATCAACCAATGCAATGCGAATCAAATTTTACAACAGTGGGCGGGCCTCAGTTGTTGCGCCAGGACATTCGCATCTTCTCAACTCAGCCACAGAAAAACGGCCCTTGTCAGGGCCTCAAAACCCCACCCAAAGAGAGTTGAGATATGGACACACTTACTACTGAAACTGAAAAATAATAATATTTAGTAAATATTGGTCAGAAAAATTAGACATTTCGACAAAGATTTTTAATTAGGGCCTAACTGACAAACGTAAACAATGGCGTAAATTTCTCGTGGCACAAAGGCCATGTAAGCCTCCAATTCTATCGCATAGGTGAACCCTTCTTCTTCGAAACGACCGTGGTGGATTGATTAGACGAGTTCGCAATGACGAAAAATTCGTGGAAAAAGCCGTTGTTTACGTTTGTCAGCTAGGCCCTAATAATTTTTTTTTTTGTCGATTTGATAACTGCCAGCTACAAACCTAATCTATTATCTGCAACTAATCCACTTTATACCTACAGTGACGGACAATACAATAAGACCAAAGCCTGATTTTCATACAAAATGGATATGTTAGGGGGCTTGCCTTTCATTTTCTCGAGAACCAATTGAGCTGAAATTTCGGCTGTGGTCCAGAAGTAGCCTAAATTCTCATCTGCATTAAATCCATCATTTTTCATTCACCACTTTAAAAGTTACAGACAACGAACCTAACCTATCCCCTACACTGAATATGTGTATGTGGTCGATTTACCGTGTTGTGCTGTTAATAATATTTCGTTTATTGTAAGTCCAAGGTGCTTGCTAGCGTTAAATGGCCATTTTCTCCGGGAAGCAGCTTTTCAACGCCATGTTGCGCCGGTGCGTGGTAATGGAATTGTCGGCGAGCTCAAGAGAAATTTTAACCAAACATAATCTTTAGTTGGGCAAATTGATGTGGTGGCCGGCGTCGGTGGTGTAGTGGTAAGCGTGACTGCTACTTGGCACCCCAGTGGGTCTGGGTTCAATCCCAGTCGACGTCGGTGGTTTTTCTGAGGCGAAAAAATCTGGTCACGTCTTCCTTCGGAAGGGAAGTAAAGCCGTTGGTCCCGGCTCATATTCATGAGTCGTTAGGTAGGGTAGGGTCCAGGTGGTGGAGTCGTTTTCCTGGCGTCGGTGATTGTCACCACGTGAGGAAATAGGCCGAAGTAAAATAATGGAAAAAAAATGATGTGGTAGTCATGAAAAGGACGGATTTTAGTTGTTTACGGAGGGAACATGGTTCGCGATTGAAATTTTCTTCTTGGGCAGCAGGACGGCCTGGATGTTTGACAGGATACCACCCTGTGAAATAGTCACACCGGAGAAAAGTTTGTTCAGCTCCTCGTCGTTGCGGATGGCCAGCTGCAGGTGACGTGGGATGATTCTGGTCTAGTTGTTTTCACCGGCAGCGTTTCCTACCAACGTGCTCGACGTAGTCGCCCTTTCGGAGTAGACGGTGAGACCGACTGAGACATGCATACCGACCGGAATTTTTCCTTTTCCCCTCCTTCCTTTCCAGAATCCGAATTGAGAATGATGTTTGGTCGGACGTCACATGTTTTATAATCGCTGGCACGGTAACTGTTGCAGTATGAACCAATCTTAGCGTGGCGCAAATATGTCATTTTCGAGCAATAGCTTTGTGTGTTTAGACATTTTTCTTTTAATTACTTTTTAATTAGTTTAAGCAAATGCTATGAATTTAGTTAGCAACAGGAGTCCAGCTTTGAGGTTCTACCTTTGAGCATGAGCATGATTGACCGCCCACGGATGCAATTCCGTTATTGCTAGATCAGCTGTATTTGCACAAAGAACCAACAGATGATGTTTGGGACTAACATACATCTTCAATGTGTAAAAACTGGTGACCCATTATAAAGCAATACCGGCGCCGGCCGTGCCCGAATGCTGGTCAAGTAGGGAATGGAAAGGAACGTGTTGACATGATACTCGCTTTGAAGGAAGCCGAGAAATCCTCTGCACTTCCACGAGAAATCACTGGGATGTTGGATAGTTGGGGAAAAGTTAGCAGCAGGGTTCGTTTTGGTTAACGATACGCTGAAAGTATACAGCACTATCCGTCAAAAGCAATGGACCGATCTAATGGGACTAAAAAGAGACAAGCATAACGCAAAACAAAACAAAATAGACAAAATAAAATAAAACAGGATATTAGATATTGTCTTCAAAATATGGTAGAAATAAATTATTTGTTGCTTTTCCAACCAGCTCTCCTCGATGTCCTAGATGGCCAAGTCCTGCTGGACCCGCAGCTGCTGCCGTCGGCACTCGTCCACATCAACCCGGCCATCGCTGACGTGTAGGAAACCTTCCGGTAATAACATGATAGCTGTGTCTAATACACTCTTCTTGCGCCGATTAATTTACAAACTAAGCCTGTACACCGAATCAAAATTCACTTTGGCACGGTTGTGGTATTTTCCTCTAAAATCTAGTTCTAGATATTGGCACTTGGTTGCAGGAGACAGAATCATTAAGAAAAATAAACTCGCTTATCTCCAGCTTTGAGGTTCTACCTTTAAAATGAAATACTTATCGAAAATTGTTTTGGGCCAGAAACGAGATATTATCGTTCAGAATCCTGCGTAACGCGGTGGATTTTAGAAATTTTAGAACGGCGCCCCAATACAGGAAAAGAAAAGAGAGACTTCAGTCCTACGTCAACATCATGCTAATTTGTGTTTATTAATTTGTTTGCACAATAAAAATAAAACTAATCCGACATTATTCTTTACGCAAGTTTTGTCACATTCATCATAATCCCTTCAGATTACTTAGATTCAGATTACTTAAGATTCGGTGGATTTATGTGGGTGGAAAGCAAACTGTCTTAAGAGTCTTGAGTGTTCGACCAACATTCCTCAGACGATTATGCCGACGTTGGTCGTTAGCAGAGCGTCCGCCTGCTGGAGTTCCTGTGTCCTGTGATTGAAGTGGACATTTGCTGTTCCTTCCACTGCTTGGTGGCCTCGTTGCTCAATTAAGAGCTGCCGGTCCCGGGTAAGCGACGTCGTCTTGCAGTTGGTATTGCCTATCCGAAGGCTGTGTTAAATTTCGAAATGAGCAGTTGTAATTCAGGGAGTCTTCCTCGAAAGGTCAAGGAGATTCCACTGCAAAGCAACATATGTAGAGGGCGGTGGTTGGTTGGAGGGTGATTGATGATTTGTAGGGTTTGTTTTGTTGGACATTTTTGGGTTGAGTGTTGAAGAGTTAGTGAAGCTTTGCGGTTGGGCTGGAATGTTGAAAAGGTTTTTCTTAGCTATCATTGCGTCAGTGTTGGGGTATCCGGTAACTTTTTGGGATTTAGGGGATGGATTTCAGTAGTTGGATGCCATTTGAGTTGTGAAACAATCGAATTCAATCGAGTGGCACTTACCTGGGAGGGAGTATGCTCGGCTGTGGTTGGCTGGAGGCTCGAATCCGTTTTCACGCATGTTCAGAATCGGGTGGAGTTCCACGGTTACAGCTGTGCCATCAAACAACGCCTTCATGTTCAACAGCTTCCGTAATTGTCCAGCATCACGTACCGCAGCACGTACTTTGATCCGTTTCCTTCTGTCGTTGTGGATTCGATCTCACCGACCATATCTTCCATAGATTTTCCACGACGAAAGGTCTCAGCTTCGTATCGACTACGGTAGCATACAGTGACAACAAATCTGTAGCTGACTGATACCGAAGCCGCCCATACATTTCGGAAACGTTGGCAGTCCATCCTTTGTTGAGGGTGGAAGCACCGCGATAAAGTTTCACTTGCTCAGAAATTTTGTGTTGGTTAAAGCGAACACAGCGGGCAATGCCTTAAATTCGAAAATCAGAAGAAAAAAACCGTACGAAGACTCCTTTATATAATAAATCTATCAAATGGGATGAAGTTGCATCCATGAATAGACCCAATTTGGTGCTTATAGACCGATTACATCCATATCGCACGAGAGTTTCTGACTTTATAAAATGGGTTATGTATCTTTCTGGGATTCATACTATCGTCTTATTAAACATAACTGAACAAGTGTATAATTAGTTGAATATCGCTTACAGCTATCATACTCTATGAGTTATGATAAAAAAAAATAAACGATCGTTGCATATTAGGCTGAGTCAAGCGACACATACCCTACCTAACCTAGTTATTCTGTAGCAGCGGGTGCTGCGCTGCGTCGTCTTTGTTGTCGTTGAGGTCCTAAGTTAAAGAGCCATGTGTACTCGTTACCTTGAACTTTCTTTAGTAGATTTGTGTTCTGTTGTTTATTGATTTCTAAACTTTCTGCGACGTCTAATTTCCAGGGTCGCGATTCTCGTGAAATTTGTCATTATGTCGTCCGTGAAGATGTGTTCTGCATCTGTCGATTTGAGGTTATCTGAAAGTCCTTTCTCATCCTGTTTGACGGCCTGTGGTGGTACCACGAATTTGAATTTAGAATTTATTTGATTTAATAAAATTGTACATATTACAGAGGTGTTGACATACCTATTGAATTACCCCTTGTAAATAGTAAATTTATTTTGAGTACCATTAGTTTAGACTTCATTTATTCATTTGCCCCAAGTTGGGCGCCAAATGTAACCCGCCAGCCTTGCGAGTTTCCCGTGGACAAGTCAGTGGAGGAGTCAATACATTGACGATGAACACATATGACCCCGGAAATCAAGATTATCGATCGAAGTAAAATCAGATATCCTTCGAAAATTTGATTGGTTTTGAATTGTAGAATCCAATGACCAATCAAATTTTCGAAAATTTAGTGAGGAATGATGTGGCGGTACCACGAATTTGAATTTAGAATTTATTTGATTTAATAAAATTGTACATATTACAGAGGTGTTGACAAACCTATTGAATTACCCCTGGTAAATAGTTCATTTATTTTGAGTACCATTAGTTAAGACTTCATTTATTCATTTGCTCCACTCCGCATACAACAAGAAAAATTAGTTCCTTGTTCAATTCTGGCGCCGTGCGTAAATCGTCAGCCAAACGGACTTTACCATGTGCGAGTATCGGATATCGACCTAGGTTCAAGTATCGTTGACCCCCCTGGCTTTTGTAAATCTTCGGGTGGGATCAGGTTTAGAGACCGTTCCACAAGGGAAAAGGAATGCATTCTCCTAACAAATAAGGAAGTGGTGTGCGTAAAGGCGATTTAGCGACTTTCACGAAATTCCACTTCGGGGACTTGCGTGATTTCCGGTGATGGAGATACACCGGATTCGCGGTTTATCTGAGGAGCTTAAAACTTGACTCGTTCACTTCGTTCTGGTTTGTGGAAGAGGCGAGATCGGTCCAGTAGAGCTTTACCGCGCCGTGGTGTGATAGTTCAGGTGAACTTTTAAATCAAAAACGTGAAGAATCTTCCATTTGCTCATTTAGATTTTCCCTCATTTTCCCTCATAGTTAGCTAATCAAAGAAGTAGGCATAGCTAAAGTGTGCATAGTGTGTGCATTGTAACCGCTTGTTTACCAAACCCAAAAAAAAACTGTCGCAAACCAGTTACAGCATTAGTGGCGGTTTATGGTGTAAGCATTGTTTGGATGCGACAGGTATCAGACGGGCAGGTAGTTAGTAACTGTCGTGCGACGCGATATTTTCCCGACAAATTGTGGCAAGTTGCGAGAGGCCCTTCACACCACACCCCGAGTCAGCGACCGTTTTCGACCCCGCTTTCCAGCTGCGAAGTTCGTCCCGGCGGTACACGTGGGCCGGAGAGGGCAGCTATATCAATTCCCGCGCCCTTGGCAGGGCGGCAACAACGACACGATTTCTCGTCCTAGCACGGCAGCATAACAGCATATCGATGCTAAAAAAATAATCCGTCGAACCTCGACCGACCGGATTCGAACCGGCGACACCCGCGTGCGGGGCGTGCACGATACCACCGAACCATCGTTGGTGACGACCATGATCCGACGGCTGTACCCCGCCGAGCAAGTCCCACAATCAACGCGTGAGGCGCCGTAAAGAACGACCACAACGGCAACAACGATGCAGCAGTAAATTTGGAGTCCGTAGGAGTATGACCACGTGGCTGGCACGTGTCTAAGAGCAGCAGCAGCGAGCAACCACCGATGGCCCAACGCACGTAAACGGTGGCAAATCGTGAGTAACATGCATGTTCATTATTTTTCCCATGCGCATGGTGAATTTCGCCCCTAGTCGCGTTCTACCGCTAGTGTGGCTACCGTTTTTTCGGCCCTACCGTTCGTCCCGCTTATGTGTCGGTAATCGGCAACATCTATGGAACTCAGCAAATGAACACCATTGTCGCACCGCAGATAGGATAGAGGAGCACACGAAGGAATGAGTACGAGTGAGATAGTGAGGGAAAGTTATGATAGGCCTATTTGTATTTTGTCGATAAAGTAGTTGAATGGAAGCACAAATATAGATGAAGGATGAAATTGGAGATATCGAAACCTTTATTTTTGACGATGCTTTAAATAAATAGGTAACCAATCATAAGAGTGTTTTCACATGTGCTAATGGGAGAAGTCTAGAGAGGTGAAGGTAGATTTTGTCACGTTTTCGGTCGTCTTTTTCAGACTTTGGTCATTTACTGGGGAGGTTGGCCCTGAATCCAATCAAAGGACAGAACTCTAATCGAACGGAAATCTGTTCGAGGTGTTTGGGAAAGGGTTTCCCAGTGATGATAACAAACGCGAATGAAATTTTCTCATCGGCTTGAATCGGTTCTACGGATAACGTTTCCCTATTTACACGAACCCTCCTCTGAAGGGTCTCAATAAGGTCGGGCAACCCCCAACATTGGTAGATGGTCTCCCTCGGGAGTGGCGCTTAAGCCATTTTTACTTGTCCACGGGAAACTCGCAAGGCTGGCGGGTTACAGGCCTTAGTCCCCTCCGCTAAATGTGCTTTGAACCTTGTTGCCAAGGTTCTCTTTGTTTGATTAACATATATGTTGCTGCCGTGTTTACACTTGATTACACTTGTATACTCCTGCTCTGCCTAATAACGTTTGCATTAAAAAAATGGACTTTTTTTTCGGATGGTGATAAAAAAAACCATGAGCATGAGTATGAGTATGATTGACCGCCCACGGATGCAATTTCGTTATTGCCAGCTGTATATGCACAATGAACCAACAGATGATGTTTGGGATTAACATACATCTTCAATGTGTAAAAACTGGTGACCCATTATAAAGCAATACCGGCGCCGGCCGTGCCCGAATGCTGGTCAAGTAGGGAATGGGAAGGAACGTGTTGACATGATACTCGCTTTGAAGGAAGCCGAGAAATCCTCTGCACTTCCACGAGAAATCACTGGGATGTTGGATAGTTGGGGAAAGGTTAGCAGCAGGGTTCGTTTTGGTTAACGATACGCTGAAAGTACATACCTACACTATCCGCCAAAAGCAATAGACCGCTCCAATGTGACTGAAAATAGACAAGCATAACGAAAAACAAAACAAAACAAAATAGACAAAATAAAATAAAACAGGATATTAGATATTGTCTTCAAAATATGGTAGAAATAAATTATTTGTTGCTTTGCAAACCAGCTCTCCTCGATGTCCTAGATGGCCAAGTCCTGCTGGACCCGCAGCTGCTGCCGTCGGCACTCGTCCACATCAACCCGGCCGTCGCCGACGTGTCGGAAACCTTCCGGTAGTAACATGATATCTGTGTCTAATACACTCTTCTTGCACCGATTAATTTACAAACTAAGCCTGCACACCGAATCAAAATTCACTTTGGCACGGTTGTGGTATTTTCCTCTAAAATCTAGTTCTAGATATTGGCACTTGGTTGCAGGAAACAGAATCAATAAGAAAAATAAACTCGCTTATGACCTCTAACTTTACACGGTTGCTAAACAATACACACTCCCCCACACACCCACACACCCACCTCCACTCCCATACCACCCCCCATAAACAACAAAATCACCCACACCCCCCCCCCCCACACACGAAAACACGAACCCCTCTCAAACCCAAAACAATATTTCCCTTCCTCCATCCAACTACCAATCTGCTACCTGAACACTTTTCTACTACTTTTTTTTTCATAATTTACCTCATTCCCATAAATTCTCGATGGGATGCAGCTGGGGAACGTTGGGTGAGTTCGCTGACCTGAGTACCACATCGATATTTAGCCGCTTCATCTCCTCCAACGATCGCTTCAAGTAGAGGGCCGACGCCAGATCCAGCCAGAACACCGCGTTTTTGCTCTTGATTAACGACGCAACTTCCGACAGCCATTTCGTACTATAAATTTCCCCGTTCACGGAAAGTCCGGAGCGAAAGAAGAGCGGCTGTGACACCTTCTTGGGGAACTTGGTGTGTGAAATGAACTTCAGCTCGGAGCTCACTTCCTTCATGGGGGAAGTAAAATACGAAGTGCCCTGCCAGTCGTTGCCATCCAGGGTCAGATAGGTCTCGTCGTCCATCACCACCGCCACGTCGCGATTTGCCGGGAAATCGAGTTGACCATCTTATTCAGCCACTGCCGCTGCAGCTCCGAAATCAGTGGACGTGACTTCCGCTTCCTGACGTGTATGTTCATGTTTACCAGGTACTTTTTCACTATTTGGCCGGTTGAACAGACCTCCCGCCCAAGCGCACGCAGTGATGTAGCCACTTTTCCCTCGGTCTTCCCCTTCAGCATCCTTTCGAGCTTCTTGTCGCTCAGGGTTGTCGGCCGTCCGGAACCGGGCTTCCTTTCGATGCTCTGATTGTTGTCTAATAGTGCCAAGGTGTTGTAAATGCCGGAACGGGCGTATCCGGCGTCCACAAAGTGCCGCACGATGTCCGTTTTTTACGCGGTGGGGTTCCGTTCTTTGAACGCGCACACTTCTGAACGGAGTTGCTTCACTGTTTTTTTTTTTCATCATGGTTAGAGTTCGACTGATTGAGCTGTCAAATTTTGTCTGCTGACTAATGGGTTACTATGATTGATGCTGCATGGGTAGTTTTGTCTCTGCAGGTGAAGGTAAACCCATGAAAAATTGCCATTTTTTGTTCTTTTATTTACGAAGATGTCATCGACGTATCGCCACCAGAGAGTTGGAAGTAATCTTTTCTCTTTTAGGATTGTTTCTAGATTCGCCATAAACAGTTCACAGAGGAATGAGGATAGAGGGTTTCCCACAGGGGGCTCTTTTTAGTTGTTTATAGAATGAACCTCTGAAAGTGAAGTAGTTCTCTTCCATGCAAAGTCGAGGCAGCTTAAGGTACATCTGAACCTTTTGCTTCCATGTTGTATCATCATGGTGTTTTAAAAGCCAATCTTCTAGATGGTTAATCGCGTCCTGGATCCGTACACTAGGGAAAAGATACCTTTACTTCACTATCATTTATATCACCTGATGACTGTAGATGTTGTACAAATTCCTTAGAGTTTCGAACTGAGCTTGTTGGGAATTGCTCGGAGAAACCTTGAGATTTTTTTACTAGCCATTTTGCTAGATTATGGGCTGGAGATCTTACAGATGAAACAATCTCAATCATTTCGTTTCCGGATATGTGGACTTTTGGGAGGCCTTTCATGGGGGTTTGGTTCGCGAAAACAGACTGCTGCACCCACTCAGTTCTGATTTTCATTCCTACGTGTTTTACCATGTTTGGTAATAGGGGTACTTTGAAACCATCTGCCTGTCGTATTCCTTTTTATCCATGATGACGACTCTGTTGCCTTTGTCTGCTTCTAGGTAGAGGACAGGCTTGGACTTCAGTTCCATAACGATTCGAATTTCCGTCTCGTTGTTGTGTCTTTGTTTCTGTCCGTCCTTAATAATGTTTGAAGTGATAGTCCTGACTGTGTTTTGTGAAGATGTCGGAACTGTGTGCGTAATTATTGTCTCTACGTCGATGATAATCTACCCCACGTCGGGCTTGGTTGTAACTGGGTATCCTAATCCCTTGTTGAGGTGAGTCAGTTGTTCTTCCTTGAATGCGGTCGTCGATCGGTTGACAACCAGTCCCTCAATAGAGTAGACCACAAGCGTCGTGGTGATTGTGGGTGTTAGTGTGGCCTTTTCCTTGGTGTGATGCGTGGTCCGTGCCTGTTGCGATTCTATTCTCAGCCTGTTGAGTTTCCTATCGAGGGCCGTTCGTTTCCTATCCGATTCCCATTTCTCTGCTACCTTTCCTCGGGATAAGAATTCCTGGAATTTTACGGGATACTCCTTGGCTAACTTCGAGTGCAGAGAATAGCTCTCCAAAGTCTTCCGGTCCAGTTTTTTGTATAGTTGTTTGATGCGGTCCTTGATGAATTCCGCTTCTATTTTCCTGCCGATGATGGTCGGGGTGGATGTCCTTATCTTAATCTTATGACTTGTACAACCTGTAACTATAAAATGAGAAGAAAGATTTATAATTTCCATTTAATTCCAACTACCTTTGACCTTGACAGATATGCGTAGTTTGTCTAAAATGTGCAGACATCTTCAGTGTCGTGTACTAATACTCGACTGAAAGAAAACCTTCGCCACCTGCGGTATATAGGAAAGATGTACCTATATTAATCTCATCACTTTGCAATTCATCCTACTTGAAATAAAACGATATACACGTGACACGATTAGTTAGTAATGTTTGTTGTAGTTATTTAACGTAAGCAAACATTATTAGAAAACCGAAACCGATCCTTCAACTGCCCAATTGTTTGATTTATCGTAGGATGAATATAGGAACAATGAGATTAATATGGGGGCAGTTTCCCTACTATTTTCCAAATACAAACACTTGTACATACAGCTAACATTTTTGTCCAACCTATCCTGGGTCAAAAACAAAAATTAAACTTAATATCTACCTCACCTTTTCCTTTATACCTAACCTAGCTATTCTGTTGCAGCGGGTGCTCTGCTGTGGCCCTCCAGCTTTTTGCACTTGCAACGTGTACCCCATGGTACCCCATGAAAACACTACTGCTACATGGTTCAACACAGCACAAGTAGTGATGGTAATATATAATTTCATGAAACTATTCAGATTCAAACAACAGTATTTACAATCAACAACTCATACCCATGGTCAACACTTTCACTCTTTTCGATAATGATGCAATTCATGGTTATTCATTCATTAGAATTAATGAAGAAATAACATGAGTTGTCACGAAACTGAAAAATACACTTTTTGTCGTTTCACTTAGATTATCTGTATGAATTATTTTTTGTTATTAACTTTGGCTTATAAATTATAAACTACGTCAACTTGATACCAGCGCCTTTTTACAACATCCTACAGGCAAGAATATGTTTTACTTTCACTACTGGCCAAATTCTTAGTCAGGCCTATAGTATGAGATTTGGCCCACCCAACTTGAAAGAAAATTAACAAAAATATGATTTCATGGATGCTACGTTTTTAATTTTTAGTTATAAAAACACTTCATTCATTCTGTTTATTCAAATCTAACCTGCATAGAAACGCTAGTGCAGCGCAGCAGCATTATCGTTTATGAAGTGCTGTATTTCAAGTCAAAGCCAAAACTGAATAGTGGTTGTGCAAAACTTTAATAAACGCTTTTTAAGACAATTTTGCAAACTACTGCAGGATTTTACCGCTTTGTTTGCAGCACCGGCACTGATCATTCCAGCTTCTTAAGCAAAAAATTGACTTGACCATCGATATTGAAACTGACAAAAAAAATACAAAACAACGAGGTATCACTGTATACCCACCGGAATGACATCGTTTCCTAGACAACTCAGCTACGGATGCTACCCGAAAATACCGCTATCCCACAGTACAGCGCCAATTCGTGTTCCATGTTGTCATCCGGGGTTGCTCCCCTAGTTTGCTGGCGTTTCGTAATGCTTCCCACTACCCCCAGCTTCGCTGAAACCAGAACCAGAAACAACAGTAACAATAGCGAAGAAAATTATTCCTTGCTGTAGATACACCGACAACCAGCATGCCAACCAACCAATATGTAGGTACCAAGACAGACTTTAAAAATTAATATCTGCGTGGAGAAAACCGGGACTCCGTTGGAGCGAAAGCTTCTCACAATGGCATCAATTGCAATTGTATCCTACACTGGAATGAGACTTCTCCTACTCGATGCTGCTAGTTCTAGATATTCCAGATTTTCTCTTTGCTTGCTGTACATAGCTTTCAGGGTGATCTTTATAGGATGGTGGTGAGGCTTGCTTGGACTTGGACTATGAACATTACAAACATTCGAAAGTGTACATATTTCTATAGTTACACATATGCCGCATGCAATGGGTACCTACTATTGGTGACTGCCTGTGGAGAAAGCACAAGAGATAGGAAGAAACCGCTCTATGATTTATGAATAGCAAGTTTTTTCCTCATCCCATTGTCAGTAGATTGAGACTGATTCAGGAGATGGAAACTTTTTTGCTGCTGCTGTTCCTCTATTGTGTGTATGTTTTTTTTTGATAACAAAAACAAATTTTTACACAAACATCAACAGGAGACGAGAAGGACAGTTTCGTAAAGCGCCTCAAGGAAAAACTTGTCGGTACCTTTTGTATGCTTCTATGTAACATCTGCGGGAAGACTGTGCTGATAAAATACTGCAGAATATTCGGTTTCATGGAGGAATCCAATCCTTTCAATGCTTTAGAAAAGTCTTCGCTAGAAATCAGAACAAGCATGGTCACTTTTCCAGGAAATAGAGGCAATTGGAATGAAAGCTAATCTATGCCACCGTGCAAATGCAATACTGATGGATACATTTACTGTTAGAACACTTCACAGGGACGGGGTGTTGGCTATTCAAAGGAATGTTAAAATTACCACCTAATCAACACGTTACCAGGTGTTTTTGATTGTTTATTAAAAAAAGATCTCTTATTAAATGTATCCAACTGTGACTGTGTTTGTGACATGCAAATCTTGGAAGGGCTAGAGACCCACTTCCCGTCATTCGATCGAAATAAACTTTGGAACATAGAATTGTTACCCGATTTTTTTTTTTTTTTTGGATAAGTCTCAACATTTTGACCTATAATTAAAATGTGCTTTTAAAGGTGAAAATAATAATAAATGATGTGATGACTCCCTCAAAATTTGTAGTGATTGAAAAGCCATGCGGTAATGCTCAGATAGGTTTTGTGGTACATCACCAAGTGTTGACCTTAAAGTGAATAAATGTCTTTTTCTGTGAATTTTTGTCATTCGTTTGCAAATATTCCAGTTAAAAAAAATCTTAATGAGATATTATGTTTTATGACATGTTTTCAATAACATTCAAGTAATGATTCTTATTCATTCTAATAATCAATTAATAATTCTTGCTCGATTCTAGGGCGTACGTTGATAATCATTGAAAACTAGCACTGTTAGAACTTACGTAATTGTCTATGGTGGTTTCCGATGACTCGCACGAAATTCTAACTGGCGATACGGTCAGTATGGCGATGGACTAACTCGCGGACCGACACTCCACCATCACTCTTCCGGACATTGCACAAAATAAGATCTTGACTCTATTCTACCACCCCCTGTTATATGGGTGGATGACTCAGCACAATTTCTAGGACTGTTAGAACTTTTCAAAGGCGCCCCCTTTATCAGTCAAAACCACATTCATTGCAAAGAAAACAACCAATGACTCCGATACTGACCATGCATCAGGACCAGTGTCCTAACCACTTCAAACTATAGAACATCAAATCTAGAAAATGAAAATTCACATAAATGAAGACTAACCATGTGTTTTTTATTTCAAGCTCATTCTCGGCTCCAATCCTGGTCAATCCGAGTATTGTCATTTTTAACAACACATAAAATTGTAATAAGAACTAAGATACGTGCCTTTGACTACAATCAACAAATATGTCCCCTAGTTTGAATTAATTTGGACTAGAGTTCGGTGGTAGTTCTGATACCCCGTAACGCACTTCGAAAAGGTGATTTACCAGCGTTACGGGTTCAGAGAGATTTCCATTTACAAGTACACAAGAATAAGGTAGCTTTGTTTGAATGAGGGAAACAAATACAGATTTGTAAAATATGCTCCTCATCATAACCAATAAACCAACAACTCTTGAGTACTTTTGCAAACAGACGTAACTGATTTTGTAAACAAAGAGAGGAAGTAAGATTCAAACGTAAATTTCTCAAAACTCTCAGCTCCCTCACGAAAAGTAGCATTTCCATCATGTTAGGAAAATGTTATTCCTTGTGTTGGTGGCCCTAGTTTTCATGAAAGTGCTGAGGGTTTCAAGAATTTAACATTTGAGTCTTACTTCCCCTCATTGTTTACAAAAAATCAAATACGTCTGTTTAAAAAAGTAGTCGAGAATTAGACGGTTCAAGGAATGATCCAAAGTAAGACCTAATTTACTTTCGAAAATTTCAAAAGCAAATTTTGGCGACGCATCACATATCGCCTTAAGAATATGTAATGCTGTTCTTTTCATTCCTCTATACAAAAGAAGCGACCTTCCAGTTATCCGATATGATGCGCTGACAAAAACTGCTCTTCATTTTTTTTTTAAATGTTCCATGGAAGATTGAGTTTTAAATTATATGAGTCTTCCAGATCATTTTTAGCAGATTGTTTCCACAATCCGGTCTCTGATTTCATAAAGAACTCGAAAAAAAGAGACACGATTATTTGCTTGTAAAAAAGAGACACGATTATTTGCTTGTAACTTTTTAGCGTTTGTGGAAAAATTGACTGCAAATTTTGACTGCACTAGCTAAAAGTGTAATTTGTATGTTGGCAGAATTTCTTGGAAAAAAGAGACACGATTATTTGCTTGTAACTTTTTAGCGTTTGTGGAAAAATTGACTGCAAATTTTGACTGCACTAGCTAAAAGTGTAATTTGTATGTTGGCAGAATTTCATTACAAGCTGTTTTGTGGTTATAGAGATAGCATCGGAACAAGAGAAGACCCGCAAAAAAGTTATGTGCGCCGTCGTGGAAAATCCGACTGCGTCTCACAGGTGGATCGGAAAACAACTAAGATTCCATCATTCGACGGTGTCTTTGGTAGTGAATTCATTCAAGGAGACCCAGAGAGCCAAGTGCTGATCCGGTGAAGGCAAGGAAATTGTTGAATCTGTTCCAGCGTCGACCGTACCTTTCGATCCACGTTGTGGTGAAGGCAGAGGTTTCCATCTGGTTTGTCGAAAAAAACGATGAAACGGGCTGGCCTTCGCGTCTACAAGATCAGTATGCCGAAACTAACGAAACCGAGGAGCGTCGTGATGGACGACGAGACTTACATCAAGGCGGACACTAAGCAATGGCCGGGGCAGGAGTTTTACGATGCCACATCAAGGATGGCCATTCCTGAGGAGGTAAGGAAGAAGAAGGTGGACAAATTTGGCTTCTAGTTTATTCCCTGAAAATTTGAAGAAAATATGACTAAAAATGAATGTTTGGTGATTATTTTTGTGTCTCATTCTTTTGGGGTACAGTCTTTATATGGCTTTAAACACGTTCTCTTTGAAACATTTCTGATTTGGTCTTAATGTATTGTTTTCTGTCCCAACTTTTTTAATTCTGAGCTTAAAAGTTGGAGGGTGGTCCAAGACATGAATGCGGTTGAAGAAAAACTACGTTAGTATTATAAATTCTTAAGAATACTTCTGAATCAAAGTAAAAGTTTTGGTTTTATGGGAGTCTAAAGACCATGTTTTAGATTTCAAGAATGCTATAAAACTTTGATAAAACAAAACATGCTTCTTTGGAAATAAGTTTATAACTCTGAAACGGACCAATATTTTTGTTGGTTTCTTCAAGTTATTTGAACAAGATGTGAACGTAGTTGCGTCCATGTTGTGGAATATATAATATATTAGCCTAGCTCTGAACGGTGTTGGTGGTTTTGGATTTGATATGAACAGTTGATTGAGATTCTAGTTCGGAATCCAACAGACTTTCAGAATAAAGCAGATTTGCCCAGTAAATACCATAGAGAGAAAGCGTAAGATTTTATGCATTCACAGCTCGAAAAAATAGTGCGAATTTCTGTTCAATATCATGCACATAAATGGAGCGTCGCAAAATATACAGATTTAAATTATAAATCGTGTAAAGTTCTGGGACATTCCATACATTATCGATAATGTTGTATGCAAAAGCTCATCTTTGTTAGAACTATTTCATGCAAGTTACTGCTTCGTGTGGAATGAAATACAATTTCACATGCTCTGATATTTACGTCACAATGAAAGTTCAGACTTTTTTCCGTGTTGGCCATCGAAGGAACTAGGCAGATTTCAACCGGAGGGAGGCCTTCTAAGTAACACAAAATGTTTGATTCAATGCATGTTTGCCTTAATGTGACCATGTGAGCACTTCTATAGAATTAAATAGAAGTTAAGTTTGACAATTATCTTGCACAATAAATTCTAAGGCTTCAGTAGAACAAAATTTTCGATGGCATATTTTCTTAGCACTCGGTCATTTTGACCGAATAAGAATCCTCTTAAACCTTACCATCATCCTAATTGCTAACGTTATAGATGATTATGTCACTCCCACACCTAACAAATGTTCATAATTCCGCCCCAAATTACACACACATATACAATCCACCTCCCCCCACCCACAACACCCCCACCCCAAAAAACATTCATTCCTTCATTTCCCAATCCCACAAACCAACCCACCACATTTAAAACCCAAATTCGGCATCCCCCCCAATACCAAAACCCTTTTTTCCTTTTCATCATTTCTCCTTGAAGAAAACAATTTTACATCTCTATATTTCCAGTACTGGCAGAAATAAAGTGCTCACGTTGGTTTATGTTTATTTTCTCAATACAACTTTTTGATTTGCAGCGATTCAGTGGTAACATATTGGGTCAAAATGAATGACTTCAATTCTTCTTTCGAAATGAGAAACAACAAACGAAAAATTATTCATGTAACTTTATTAACAAAACAATAAACAAAACAACTTTTTAATTCAGTGGCAAAAATAAAGTGCTCATCCGTGATATGTTTACTTCAAAACCAAGAACATTGAATTTAATATTTCGTGTGACTTCCTTTAGCTTTGATGACTGCTTGAAGACGTCGAGGCATGCTTTCAACTAGGTTTTTCAGATGGTTCTCGTCGATTCTTTGCCAGGCGCACTCGAGGGCTTCGAAGAGCTTTTTTTTTGTTTGTTACCTCTCCTTTGTCAACTTGCTGATCGAGAATTGACCATAGATTTTCAATTGGGTTCAAGTCTGGTGATTGCGGTGGCCATTCAAGAAGTTTTATGCGACATCCACGGAAAAACGTCATGGTTTTACGGGCCGTGTGCTTCGGATCATTATCTTGTTGAAAGATAAACTTGTCTTCCAGTCCAACTTTCAACAAAGACTCCTCCAAGTTTTCATTAATAATGTCTATGTACCTATCAGCCGTCATTATACCATCGATTTGAGTCAAATTACCAGTTCCAGACCAAGCAAAACACCCCCACACCATTATGCTTCCTCCTCCATGTTTTACGGTTTTTTGCACATTCCGGTCCAAAAGTCGTTCGCCAGGTTTAACCCACACTTTAGAACGCCCTTTCATTCCAAATAGATCAAACTTGCTCTCATCAGACCATAAAACTTGTTTCCAGAACGCAACTGGTTTCTCGGCGTATTTTTTAGCGAACTCTAGCCGTTTAACTCTATTTCTCTTTTGAATCAATGGGCGACGTACTGCCAATTTGCTCCTTAAACCTGCATCCTGAAGCCTGGAGCGCACAGTGCGTTCTGAAATACTCAGCTGCAGATTTTCCTTTATCACTCGGCTCGTAACTGTTGGATTTTTCCTGGTTTCACGAATAATTCTGGTGTCTTCACGCGGAGTCGTGAGTCGCTTCCCGCCCGCGTCCATGTCTATCAGCTACTGATCCGGTTTCCTGAAACTTTTTCCAAACTTTGCGAACACCAGAATAACTCACTCCATATCTGACGGCAATTTTACGCATAGATATTTGCTGTTGACAGTCCCTCACAATTAATTTTCGTACGGATAGGTTAATTTGTTTCGAATCCATTTTCAACATTCAAACGAAATCCGAACCGGCGCGAACAGAACCAAAACAAACAGTGCTCGACACCTTCTGATAGGCTGAATGTGCTGTGACAGTTTGGTAGGCAATGCCATGCAAGATGCACTCAAGAAAATTATATGTCGGTTTTGAGCACTTTTTTTCTGCAAGGCGGAAAAACATTCACATGCATATGATACATCAGAAACTAAGCTATACAAACATAATCATGATTTTGAATAAACAGAATGATAATGCTATACAAAAGCTGCATTTTGGTCGAATAGACTTTATATTTTTGCATCAATACAAAATTGGTATAGTAATGGCAATCATTTTTTAGCTGGTGAGCACTTTATTTCTGCCAGTACTGTCTTTTTTTTTTAATTTCCTTTTTTCCTTTTCCTCCTTGCCCCCCCCATATGCGTTTCTTTATTCCCTATCTCCTTTTGGGGCGCTACCTTGTGTGTCCTCCCGATTGGCTCAGTAGGTGGCGCAAGCTTTATCTCGAGAACCTAGCCATCTACGAAGATGCCGTCTTTGACAAAGTTGTTAAGGTGACCTGGAGGTCGTAAATTGTAACTGACGCCATTCTGGAACACAAGATGGCGGCTTTCAGCTTTAAAAAACTGGGAATAATTTTTAATTAAAAGACCATTTGCTTGGCTTATACAGATATACCTGATATGGATGATTGTATCAATGAACACCAGGGCAGTAAATTTAACTACTGTAACGATCTGTAATGTTGTAGATTTTGTACATAATTTATTAGCCGTAATTTAGTTCCTTAGTGTAGGCTATGCGAAAGCGTCAGTCGAATATAGTTGTTAGGCTACCAACGCCAGGTAAATTAACGTGCTCAAATGTACTGTCCATGTGTCTACTTGTGCACTATTCACTGTGTTGTTGTAGTTCGTTTGCTTACGATAATTCGCAGCAATAATTCCGCACCCAAGCGCGGTCAACCTTCTCTCCAACGGACGGAAGATTCCCGGCATCCACCAACCGGCCGGAAGCGGACAGATACGTCACCACATCTGTCCGAGGAGAATCGGGGATTCTCCACGTGGATAGCGTCCACGCGCCGGCCCGTCAACTGCCTGGCTAGGCCAAGTAACCGCCATCGAACCGGCGTGAGAAAGGCCATTGTGCATCGCCATTGACCAGGATAAAGGCGCCAGTGCGTTAACCCGTTGATAGGTCATCGACA
Source organism: Aedes koreicus (assembly GCA_024533555.2). NCBI lineage: Eukaryota > Metazoa > Arthropoda > Insecta > Diptera > Culicidae > Aedes > Aedes koreicus. The sequence goes on along the minus strand of JAHHFK020005954.1, from coordinate 391,240 downwards.
GCGCCTATAGACGCAGCAAGTGGGTGATCGACCCTCCCTACAGAATCTGGCGAGTCAACCTTTTTTTTTATTGGAGTGTGGCGTCCGACGAGAGCGCCACGTAGTAGTTTTTTTGCCAGTTGTTGAACTGAAGACCCATGCGCTAAACTTCCGAGGTCCGTGTCACTATCCGGACTCTTGAGCGGAAGTACAAACCACCTAAAATGCGCGCATAAATGCGATCCTAAGTAAACGTTGTCACCAGGAGCACATGAGTACATGGTAGACAGTTAGGGAAAGAGAAGACGCACACACGTAGGAGACAGTAAGAACACATTAATAAAATGAGAGGATAAATATGTAGTAGTTTTGTCGAAATCCGTCTAGTTTGTATAATAAATGTTACTGTTACCAAAATATTAATAGGGTTAATTGATTCAAATGTTTGACATCATCTCGCGTTCTCCGTATCAGTTTCTCTTGTCCCGTCCTCTCTATGAGTGTTTATGTTGAGTGGAAGAGCGTACTTCCAGCTCGGGGTGACGTCTAGTGGCAGATGGAGGGACTACCAATGAGGATACTCTCTGTTGTATAGAGGCTTTAGGTATAGCGTACTCTCGTTTCGGATTCTCTGAGTGACTATCGTGTTTATGATTTTATGAAGGTGATAGGGTTGTCCCGTTTTGGGTCGTTTAGAGTACCAGTCGGCTGTTTCGATCCATAAGGCTTTTAGAAAATTAATGGACTCGCCCTGAGGAGAGTCTTAACCGGACCAATAAGAATTGGTGTGTGGTCTCCTTTATAGAGTGGCGCTTAAGCCACACGCTTTAGAGTTGGATCGTTAGGGCTGGCTATACTACTTAAAAATAAAACACTATTAGAACCGGTTAATGCGTGCAGCGACTAAATTTTCCGATTTTTCATCCGAAAATAGTCGCTTTTTTAATGCGATTTTTAATTTCTATGTAACGTTTCTTCGCATTAATACTTCACATTTTCCAATTGGTGTTTTGTTTATTATTTAATTTATAAACGCTACGGCCAAGTTTGTGTTAGTGCTAAGTTTTAATTAACAAGTTTTCTATCAAGTCCAAATTGCTGATATCTATGTTAGTAGCAGTAATGGAAAATTAATCTTCACCTTTTGATTTATTCAATACTTTCATTAGAAATACTTTTTTTTTTTTTTGATGATGCAAGAAATGTAAGCCAGATTGACACCAAGAAATTCTCTAAATTTAATGAAAAATGAATGTGTTGTTAACGTTCAAAAGCTGACCACTTTTCGTGACGCTCCCAATTCAAGTTTTTTTCAAGTTATACTCCGATATGTTATCGGAGGATGTTTTCCACCATCAATAGTAATAATATGAAATTTCCAACACACCACTGACTACATTCGAATTTTTACAATGCAGTAAAGCTCAGAAGTTATATATTTAACCACCTAATTTACCACAAAATGACCGCCTCCATTCAGTACACATTTGCATTTGAAAGCAAAAAAACACTCATGAAGAGAAACCTGGGCTGTTAAATTAGTATAAACGTGGAAAAATTAAGCTTAAAACGGCAACACCATGCCTTGTAACGTAGCTTTCTTCTCGGAGGCCTTACCACTGGTCGACTAGTATCAGCCTTCGCAGGCCAGTTCGTACCGGACGGTGTGGGTTCTTAATTTTTATTCCTGCATAATGGCGAAAACCGGATGCGAGCTACGGGTGGCAAATTTAAGAAATGAAAAATTGTAATTTTATTGTAGCGTTGAATGACTTGCCGGAAGTAAAGAAGGTAGCACCGCCGAGGTTCATACTTGTGACGATAATTTATTCGAGATGACATTTAAAGCGTTCAAGTGTATGAACTTCCGGGGAAACCAACGAAAAACAAGGAAGGATCTTCAGTTGAAAAATGGCTGTAATAAAATTTAGAGTATCTAAAGTGCTTTGACGTATATTTTGAAATCCAATTAGGAAGACGGTATCATCACCGCTTCATTCCTATGCTGGCATTCATAACGGTCTTTCGAGCTATTGTATGGTGTGCTCTGACTGACGACCATGTTTCGATCATTAACATGTTAAAAAAAAAGAGTGGAATAAAACAGAAGCACAGGGCAAATGCTAATTCATGGGCAACAATAAAAACCGGTTTGCTTGGGGTAAAAATTTGCACATTGTAAATTCCTAAGTATACCGTACTGGGTTGAGACGGTTTGCCTTTCTTGTTTTGAACTTTAAATCTCTTAGGTAAAAATTACAAAATAATTTGATTCATGAATTTTTCAACATGTTTTCAACCAAAGATATCAGCAGTCTTCTATTGAATGAAAATTATAAGCTGAAAAATAATCAGAAACTAACATTTTCAGGAGAATAAACCTATGATATAGGTACACGGAGAAACGAAATAACTCAAAATCGAAGTATAAAGTAGTTAAAAAAAGGTACACTGCAGAAACTGCTGTTTTGGATAAATCTGAACTCTCCTTGATAGGTAGTTTCAACTCAACTTTAAAGTATTGTAAGCATCAGTTCCTTTTACGTCATTAGGATTCAAAATAGAATACTCCGATGACTGTTAGCGTTGAGTGTTTTTCATCAAAATTTTGAATTGTTTCCTTTTCTCCCCTGTGAAGAAAACAAAATAAAGAGTTTCTTTTTATTTTGGTGAAGAAATTGAGCTGTGCGCCATTTTCATTAATGTGCTGTTCTCTACCGGAAGCAAACGGTTAGCATTGATTTTTATTTTTCACACAAATTCGTGAATTGGTGATTATTTATTCGTCAATAGTAATGGAGCAACTAAAGAAAAAAATTGACGAGGGAAGCTACCAAAAGCTTGTGGGTAGATATTATTAATTTGTTTATATAATAGATTTCCAACATTTTCAATTTTGATTCTTGAGGGATGAACTGTTGCGTTGATGGATGCGGTGAATGCCTTTGATCTGCTGGCTAAAGGTTGTTGTCTTTTCTCAATGTATATTTGTCAAAAATTTGTCTAACATTTTTTATACAATTATGTGCAAACGTACAAAAAAGCTCTTTTGAATAGTTTCAAAATTTTAATCTTCATTTGTCTGATTTGTTATTTACAGATAGAGGATAATATAAGCAACACGACCGCAGTTCATAATTATTTATATGCTCATCATGATTTGCCTCCGCATATTATATGCTGTGCTGACACGTTCAAAATCGGCGATGTTTATGTTGTTTTTGGAGATCATATTATTGGATGTGGACTCTCAGGAGAACTAGCAATTGATGTATTGCTGAAACTTTTTCCAGTTTTGGGTATGGACGTACCAGTTCTACTTAAAAAGCTATGCGATCTTGTTGCCATTAATGTTTGGGATATTAAAAAGTGTTCTACCAGTACTAAAGTTACAGAGCTAACTTTGCGCATTAGGGAATTTCATAATGCCTCTTAATCATTTGTATCCTGTATCTGTATGAAATGGTTGTAATAAAATCATCACATTTAATTTAAATTTTAAAACAATTTGCATACCTATTTGTTGTTGGAAGAAGAAGCAAATGCCTATTTTAAAAAAATCTCAATTTAGGACCTAATTTTGGATTACTCCTACCCAATAGTGACTTTTCGAGGAACAGTTTAATTTCACCCAAAGCGAAGTCTTTCCAAGGTACTTAAAAGTATGTACTTCTTAAACAACTCAAATTTGAGTGGTTGCACTTAGCTGTCAAGATGAGTGAAAAAGACTTAATTTTGAGTTGTTTGTTTTCTCTGTGAAGAGAGCTAGCCCGGAGAGAATCTCTCAATTGTAGATTCGCCCTAATGAAAAAAAAACCCTAGACATGCACTTTCAATTCTATGTTTCTCAGTTGGATCAAATGCAAAGTGATGAGATCAATTAGGCTTTTTGACGTTTAATCACCTCACCCTTTCTGGTACATGCAGAAGAATGATGGTTTGATTTCCTCCAAAAGATTTTCCTTCTTACTTGCACTCATGTGCTATAAATGGCGCTTTAGTGTGCGTGCGTTCAAGATCACTAAGCCTAATACGGGAACATATACTCTATACGTCATTGTAAATTAGTCCACATTATTGAACGCTCTTTCATGCTGATCTTCTCTATAGGGTGCAGAACTACATTGGCCTAGTTGCTAATTACTGACCTATCATGGAGCGGTTCCACGCCAAATCAGTAAATGACAATACTTTAGTATTTTAGATTTGGCCGAAACTTTGCAAACGTGTTTGAAATATAAGTATAAGTGTTTTGGCATGAGGAGCGGTCGTTTTGATACGAGAGTAACTTTTGAGAAGGGCTTATGTGTTTTTGATACAACAGTAACTCGGTAATTGTTCGTTTTAGAGAAAAAGTGTCTGAGAAGAATAGGTACACAGAAAAAAATCTTGTAGTAGAAACTACCATTTTACCCGACTATGCCTATCTTCAAAACTACCATGACATTTCAGTCAAATTTACTACGTTTATGGTGAAACCTTCAACATTTGTGGTATATTTGACAGACCTCATATTGATATCAACCGCACCATGGTTGATCTAATCGCAGGCATAGTAAAATGAAACGCATTTATAGTCAGCTGAAAATTGTTGGTGTTTGCGCTTAATTTAACCCTCGAAATGGTAGTTTCTACTGCGGTTTTTTTATTTGCGTGTAGGAAATCAAAATGCCTACGAAAAAAAAAACACTGTAAAAATTTTTTTACGTGACAATGTATAATTAAAACTTAGAATTCAAATTTCCAAAATAAACTATTTTTAATTTTTTTTTAATTTCAATGGTAAAAGTTGGAAAAAAGGTAAAAACAACATGCGCAAAAATTTGTTAAAAAAGTTTTAATAATAGATTTTTATAAAATTAATTTATGTTTATCAAAAGTACTTTTCAATTCCAAAATATGATCTAACATAAAATTTCTAATCGAAATATGCCTAATAATGATCTCCTTAAAGATAACCGTTTGGGAGATATTTTGTATTTATTTCATGAGTGGCTAAAAACTTAAGAAACATGCCCTTTTCATAAGTTATTCGAGATGGTCCATCACCAAAACTATGTTTATTTCAACAAACATGGATATTCCAAAAACTTTTTCTTTGACTTCCACACGATTTGACTAATAGTTTGAAAATTATAGGAGATTACTTCAACATAATTGTTATTAATCCCACGACGGTTTGGTCGATTCGATAAGTAAACCCAGCTTTTGGTAAACATAAATAGTTGTTTTGATGTGACTTTTAGTTATATGTACACAATAATGTAAAAAATGAATTTCCATACGAAACAAATAATTGACCAGAATCTAGTATTTCTGAGCTATAAAGTAGGTCGAAGGTAAAAGACTTTTTGCTACTTTATAATAATTTATTACATGTTTGCCTCCCTTGTGGTTTTTTTTAATTTGCCATTGGCTTTTTCCATTGTTTTTAATATAAATTGTATTGTTGTACTTATTTTTTATGTTATAATATTAAATTTATCACTTGTTCACTTTTTTATATACATCATGAAGGCTGCTTACTTCGTCGTTAGAATACAGTTTAGCAGTTATTTTATTATCGGACTACGGACTGCTTCACCTTCAAGGTATCTGCTCGATATGATCAAGACCTGTTGTCTTAACGACGTCGACCTTCTGAACGGGAGGTGCTTCGAACACTTATGATGATATTTGGGTTTTATTGAGCACTTCTTCATGTACCTCAAGGTTTTGCTACAGGAGAGTTGGAGGTCATAAGCTGACTGGGACACCCCCATCGAAGAACCTCTGTTCAAGAAGTGGCTGATATGGTTGCAAGTTCTGCCCTGAGGTGACCAATGTTCAGATCCCACGCTATTACAGAACATCTGTGTCACTAGGAACCAGTTGTAAAGTTCATATGCACACGCTCAGTCGACGCGAGTGAGAGCGGATGTGCAGCGGATAGTGTATCTCAGGTTCGAAGAAGGGGACGTTATCGAAATCGCGTTCGTCAGTGCGAAAACAAGAGTCGCTCCATTGAAATTCCTTTCCATTACTCACTCAGAACTGCAAGCCAGTATCTTCGGAATTCGCTTAGCGAACAGTCTTGCCCAATCACTATCCGTTAAGGCTTCGAAGCGCTACTGTTGGACCGATTCCAGAGACGTTCTGTGCTGGCCGAACTGTGATCACCGACGATACAGCCAGTTTGTAGCATTGCGGGCAAGTGAGATACTGGAGACTACCGATGTGAAGGAATGGCGGTGCACTCTTAAAAATAATGAATTTTACGAGTGATGTAATCCTTGTTGCACTCAAATTCTTCAAGACTCAACGATAGATATGACTCAATTGTATGTTCTATTTAATGTATTGTTAAATCCTAACTTGAATCCCAAAATTATAAATACTTTCCCACTCAAAATTACGCTCTGGATGCTACATTTACAACAGTTTCTAGAATATGGTTGATAACCTCAAATCTAAGTCCGTTATGCGTTAAAAAATACCCACTAGACTAAATACTGAGATTTGAAAGCCTCAAATTTATATGATCGTTGTGTTTGGTTTTTATAACAACATCAGACCTATTTTGAACGCAGTCGGTTTCACGCGTCACGACAAGGTACAAGTTAAGATTTGTTCTCTTCCGTGATAGATTTTAAAACGAGTGCTCACCGTTAAATAAAATATTTAACAGATTGAATTGCATTGCTTGTTATTGTAATGCTTGCAAATCAAAGATGCAGACTTGCAAAATAAAAACGTAGCGAAGCATGAGTTAATTTGCTTGACATTCATCAATCTGCAAATGGCGACAACTTCTAGCATCCTTAAAATATTTTTGGCGATGGCCAACTACTAATTCAATTTAAATATTCTCATTTTGGAGATGAATGAAGGAGGACGCCTCGCATTTGGAGATGAAGGAACAAAATTAATCCTACAGGTTTAGATTAAGCTTATTTTTACCACTACATTGAAGAACTTTTCGTTTTATTAAATTTTATTACCGAATTTTTTATTTTTCATGGTAACTACAACTAGATCCTTGAGATAGAAACGGGCATTGCGAAGCATTCGTTTTTGCATTATTAGTAGCGGCATATGCAAAATATCATTTTGTGTTCCACAACTTATTTTTACGTCATGACATGTAAGCTATCATTTTGAGTTTTAGTGTCTTGTAAATTTAAGAACAGACACAAATTTCTGCGTTACGGACCGCTCCCTTTATGATTTAAATTTACATAATATTTTCTAAGAGTGTGGGTTCCAACAAAACAGAACGTGGCCGAAGGAACAAAATGGACGCAGCATCCCTATTTTAGCGCCTCCAGCCGTTGGTTTCAAGGATCGGAATTCCTTCGGTGGTGTAAATCAGAATGGCCCGCTAATCTTGAATGTGAAACAACGTATACGGAGTTGCGCACGCATCTATCAACACACTTTTCCTCATCCGAACCAATCATCGATCCTCAGAACTTCTCCAAGTGGATAACGATGTTACGAAGTATAGCGTATAAGTTCCGTTATATCTGCAACTCAAAGCAGAAGGTTAAGACGAATCGGCAAATCGGTGGACCGTTGGTGCAGTAGGATTTAGCAAGGGCCGAGAATTTTCCCTACCGCCTCGCCCAGAGTTGCAAATATGCTGAATAACTTGCAATCCTCGCCAGCAACCGTTTAAATGGAACGGAGAAGTCGAAAAAGCAGCTTCATCACATACTTCTGCCTCTTCTTCGACGATTTCGACAAATTACGAGTGCGTGCCAAATTGATGCATGCCCGTTGATCGACTATGACGCTATTAACCCAATCATCCTTCCTCGAAATCAACATGTCACAGGACTGATAGTGCTTCATTACCACCGCAAATATCACCATCAAAATCACAACAGCGATACAGGATTCCTCGCCTTAAATCCGTTACAATACAATCCGGAAGCATTGCCAGAAATGCATGAACGAAAAGACAAGTCCGCAACCACCAGTCATGAGTGATCTGCCGCCATCTTGTTTGGCTGCCTACTCTCATCCATTCACAAATATGGGGGCGAATTATTTCGGCTCAATCATGGTCACCGCCAACCGCAAAACGGAGAAATGCTGGGTGCTGATAGCAATCTGTCTGACCATCTTCACCATTTCCCTGCAAATCGAACACACTCTCAGTACCGATTCCTGCACCATGGCTCTGCGCAGCGTCATAGGTTGGAGGGGTACACCGGTAGTCATCTATAGTGATTAAGGTACTAACTTCAGGGCTGCTAGCAAGCAGCTGAAGACCGTTCTCGAGAGTCTGGATCGGGAAGGCCTGATAACCGAGTTCACTACGTCTCGCACCAGCTGGAGTTTCAACCCACCAGCCTCTCCGCACATGGGTGGAGCATGGGAGCGTCTTATCCGCACAATTAAGCAGAATCTTGCTAAGCTGGTGCCAAACAGTACACTCTTCTACGAGGTTCTTGAAAACTTACTCATCGAAGTGGAAAATGTGGTAAATTCACGGCCACTGACTAGTATTCCTTTGAAAGACTTTGGATCCCCAGTGCTCACTTTAAACCACTTTTTACTGGGTTCGTCTAACGGTCTGATGACAGCCACGCAGCTTTTCGGAACTGCTGGTAACTCTCTCAGACTTTGGCCAATCAGTCCTGGAGACAATGGGTTCGAGATTATCTGCCGTCGATAACTCGCCAAACCAAGTGGTTTAGCCCAGTGAAACTCATTGGAAGTCGGTGATATTGTTGATTATCTGCCGTCGATAACTCGCCGAACCAAGTGGTTTAGCCCAGTAAAACTCATCGGAAGTCGGTGATATTGTTGTGGACCTGAACTTCCCACGTAACTGTTGGCTGAAGGCAGGGTAATAAAACATCAATAAAAATGAAAAAAAATAGCAATAAAATATGTGAAATCGCCACTAAAATATTAAGCACTGTGCCAACGAAAAAATAACAATTCGCACTAGAAAAGTGACCGGTAAAACTTTCAGTTGCGATAACGAATCATTAAATGAACGCGGTCATCAAGTAGACGCCATTTACACAGATCTCTCTGCGGCCTTCGATAAAATGAACCATCAGATTGCCATTTCTAAATACGGCAATATGGGGGTTCACGATCAGTTGTTGAACTGGCTCCGTTCATACCTGACTGGTAGAACTATGTCCGTGAAGATTGCAGATTACGCCTCATCTAGCTTTCCGGTAACATCCGGCGTTCCTCAAGGTAGCCACCTTGGCCCATTCCTTTTCCTGCTATATATGAACGACGTGAACTTGGTCCTCAAATGCCTGAAATTATCCTACGCGGATGACCTGAAGCTTTACTACGTTATAAAATGTCCGGAAGACGCCCACTTTCTTCAGCAGGAACTGCAAGTGTTTGATAACTGGTGCCGAATCAACAGAATGTCCTTAAATGTATCCAAATGCTCAACTATCTCCTTCGGCCGAAAACGTGCGATGTATCTTCATGACTACATCCTTCGAGGTACGCGCTTGAAACGAGAAACAACGGTCAAGGATCTGGGAGTAATGCTGGACTCCAAACTGTCGTTCAAGGTTCACATTTCGTATATTGTTTCCAAGGCCTCTTCGCAGCTAGGATTTATGTTCCGCTTCGCAAAAAACTTCAAGGACGTTTACTGTCTGAAGGCATTATACTGCTCTTTGGTTCGCCCTTTCTTGGAATACTGTGCCATCGTTTGGTCCCCTTTCTACCAAAACGCAGTCCAGAGGATCGAAGCTGTTCAGCGAAGGTTTATACGCTTTGCTTTGCGACATCTTCGCTGGCAAGACCCTCGCAGATTGCCAAGTTATGAAAGTCGGTGCAAGCTCATCAACCTGGAACTGTTGGAAGGTAGGCGTATGGTAGCCAAAGCGTGTTTCATTGGTGATCTGCTTCAAGGAAATGTTGATTGTTCCGTTCTACTGGATCTCTTGACCATCAACACTCGACGACGAAATCTCCGTTTACAACAGTTCTTCGTGTTCCGGCACTCAAGGACCAACTACGGAAAACACGAACCTGTGCAAAGCATGTGCCGCGTTTTCAACAGCTGCTATAATGTGTTTGATTTTAATGTATCCCGTGATGTTAATAAGCGTTGTTTCCGTATATGTCTTTGTTAAGTTTTTTTAATTTTCGTATGTAATTTAATTTTTTAAAGGGTCATTGGGATGAACATTTTTATCTGTTGACGAAAATAAAATAAAATAAATAAAAATAAAATTAAATGAATTTTGTATATGACGAGTTTCACGCCAGCTCATCCAGTGTTTGGCAGCACCCTCTCAGAATCCAATGAAACTTTGTGGGTGTGTAGGCTATGTCTTTTCAAGCAACTTTGCATACTTTGGTTTTTCAAAATTTATCTAGACTGCCACTTGAAAAGGGCTTAAGTTTTTTGATCGATTTTTTTTAAAATCAACATAACTCAAAAAGGACAAGGCTAACAAAAAAGTGATGTATGGGTGACTTTTAGAAAATTGTCTCAACTTTTATGATTTAAAAATTGTGAAATCGATTCTTACACGCTGAAAAAAATATTTTAAGATTTAAAGCCAATATGCAAAATATGGCTATCTTAGAATAGGACGAAATTTTTTCTTAGTAAAGGCAATATAATTGTCTAAAAGTTCGCCATACAATGCAAGATGGGTACTTTTATGATGATGATGATGATGTAATACTACCATCTATTGCAGCAAGGTAACTTTCCATAGCAGTGGAATAATCTGAAAAACGATTTGATCAGGATTCTATTATTGTTTGTGATCATCAAGCTCCTGTATGAAGGGCCAAAAACGTTTGGGCGGGCCCGTAATCAGAGACACTTACGCAAAACCCGCGAATATAGGGAAGAGAATCTCCTTCCAAAAGCAAATTCACACAGATAGCACTAGAATCGAGCCCTCGAATGACAGATTAAACCCAATAGATGGGGTCGAAGAGCCCACCCTCGTTCCACGAAATGTTAACAATAGGGAGGAGGCAGTCCCATGCTCCCTATCCAAATCGTTTTACTTGGGTGCCCTGATGGTCCCTCCCTTTCACCGTTATATGTTATTTAATATATAATATATTTTGTACACAACAAATTAAGATATCATTATAGACAAAAATGCTAATTTATTCAAATTTCAAACTTGAATGGATTGTTACTGAAAAATAAATAAAAGTTAGATATGTACCAATATCCTACTAGTCCTGGGAAAGCGGAAAACAGAATAGATCATTCGATATATAAGAGATAAAAAATTCAATAAAAGATATTATTTTATAAGACACTGTAATATTTGTAATATTTTTCTTTATACTGTTCTAGCAACATTTCAAAGATAGCAATTGGAGAGTTCGGTTGGATATTTTCTGAAAGAAATGGCTTATCTTACCATAATACCACAAACACAACATTAAAATATAATCCTACATTACGTATAAGCACATGCCAGCCTTTTATGAATATAATAGTTAAAGTTCAGAAGTGCAATTTTAAATAAAATGGTATGCTGAAATTCTGAGATACAAATTCCGCCTTTGGTGCCTGGCATATTGCTCTAGGCTCTTGCATAGTTTTGGAATGCAAAGATGATTCCAAAGCGTGCTGAAATTATTAATAAAATGAGAATAGAAAATATACAATATGATTTAAAGGTATAAGATCTTCGGTCGCACCCCCTCACTTCGCTATTGTCAGATTGACAACATTGCCCAGGCTACGCCAACCAGCGTCTCCATGTTTCAGCTGGCAGTCTTTTGTGATCATATGACTCGTGGAGGCGTGAGGTAGGAACTTGTGAGGACGAGAGGTCGGTTGCACCCTCCTTCGTAGTTGTAAACTCACCATTTGAAGCCCCAATGCAAGATGGGCACTTTTAAGGAAAAAAAGTTTTTCTACCAACAAATTTTTCATTTCAACATAACGCAAAAAGAACAAGACTTACAAAAAAGTGATGTATGTGTGACTTTTAGAAATTCGTCCTAACTTTTATGAAAAAATGTAAAAATTGTAAAATCGATTCTTACACGCTAAAACAATATTTGAAAATTTAAAGTCAATTTGCAAAAAATGGCTGTCTAAGAATTGGACGAAACTTTGTTTTAATAAAGACAATATAATTGTCTGAAAGTTCGCAAACATTGCGAGATGGGCACATTTAAGGAAAAAAAGTTTTTCAAACAAAACCCATTTTTCATGTCCTATTTTTACCGCGCCTACTTGTCTTTTTTTTTCGCGCCTACTCGTCTTATAATATGATTCAAAAACCTCACAGAAGCCAATTGAATTCAATTATAATGACAATTTAGATTTTTAAGGGTCTTTGAATGTTTGAAAAATCAAGGCTACCATTTGGAAAGGGCTTATTTTTAATTTTTTTTTTTTTTTAGACTTTAGTGATAATACAAAACTGAATTTCTGCTCCATATTAGCTGAATAGTATGCAAAAATGTCAGAAGAACTTGTAAAACCATGTTATATAGCCACGTAAAGACAATACCTGAAACACAGGCTCATTGCTTTGTACCTATTTCAGAAAATCAAATTTCAGCTCAAAGGTTTTCTAATTCAAAGGATAATACAAAGGGATCGGAAGGTTGGAAGCGGAGCAAACCGAAAAGTATGAAGCTATGTATGTTAATAACTAATACGTGAAAATGTACATATAAAAAATAAATAAAATAAAACCCTTACCAAGAAAACACCTACCTACATAAACAGAATTTCGAAAATTCATACAACGTCATATTTGAATCGTCTTTAAATGGATATGCATCAAGTCTTACCAAATTAGAATTTTCTAATATAATTAGACTTGATGCATATCCATTTAAAGACGATTCAAATATGACGTCCGCTATTTTTTTTTATTGATCAGCCGCCCTCTATCACAATTTTTCCGATACCTTTTACACGTACTTTAACAAATCTTGACCATCCTTCCAACAAGAGACCTTTGTTTACTTTTGCGACATTGTCCCTTATGTAAACTCATTGTCGTAATGTTGTTTGTTTACGTTTCAATGTCAACGTTTAATTTGCACCCTCCTTCGAGTCTTCTCGGAGTACGGCAGCAGACAAATTTTCGCGATTGGGCGAGTGATAATACCATGAGCAGAGCGGAGAGTGACGACTCGTGTTAATTTGTCCTTTCCTGGCAAAACGGATTCGATTCGAGCAAGAGGCCATCGAATTGGTGGTTGCATTTCGTCGGCTACGATGACCATTGTTCCCGGTACGATTTCGTCGTTGCGTTTCCAGCTGCGGGTGTCCTTTATCAGTTCCTGGAGATACTCTCTTCGCCAATGGCTCCAAAATTGCTGCACATGCAGTTGCAGCTGTTGGTAGTGATCCAGGTATCGTCTGTAGGTCTGGATCAGGCAGAGAATGTAGCGAAGGACCGATGAGGAAGTGAGCTGGAGACAACGTGGCTAAATCTTTGGGATCTTCTGTCATCGGAAGCAGTGGTCGGCTGTTCTATTTGTGTGAGGACGGTGCACATTTCGTCGAATGACAGACGAGATGGTCCCAGTGAACGATAGAGGTGTTTTTTTTCGCAACCTTAATAGCTGATTCCCACAGACCACCGAAGTGTGGGGTCTTGGGTGGTGTAAAGTGCCAAGCGATCCCTTCGCTGGCGTAAGCAGTGGTGATTTCTTCAGGCTGGGAATGATAATTTTTGCTCGAACGACTATTGGAGCAATGAGTCCTATAGGGTCAAAAAGCTTGGCAGTATCTGAGAGGATGGATCGCTTCAATGGTGATTCATCTCTGAATCGGATGTGGGAATCGAAATAGAGAAAGTCGGTTTGACGTCCACTTCCTTAGCTCAAAGCCTCCCTTTTTCAACAGTTCGTCGAGCTCTGTACGTAGAAGGATTGCTTCTTCGATTGAATGAGCACCACCAATAAAGTCGTCGACGTAGAAACTTTTCTTCAACGCTGGACCGCCTTTCGCATATGCAGCGCCTTCATCTGCTCCGAGTTGCAGGAGAGTACGTGTTGTTAGTTTGTTGTTGTTCATTGATGGAGAAGCCGGTAGAAGTTTTCGCAGAGCCGTCGAATACGACCCGGACCTTGGTTGTCGTTCTTGCTTCCTTAATTACGGGGTGGTGGGGCAAGTAATATGCTGGAGTCTTTCGTCGTCCGCTTTGACCAACAGCATGTGACCAAGGGAGATGTACTCTTTAATGAATTGATCATATTCGTCCTTCAAACGCGGGTTTCGTTCTAGGCGTCTTTCTAAGTACTCGAACCGTCGTTGTCTCGGGATTCTCCCAGCATTACTTCAAAATCTGGTTTCCTAGGATACCAGTTGGAATTATCAGTTTGCCCAAGATGGAGAAGAGTGTGATGACATCGATTACATTTTCGGCAACTGAAGCTGGAAGGACAATTGCGAACGAAATGATCAACCCTCAGGCAATTGTGACATAGGCGCTTTGAGCTCACAAGCTGCTGTCGTTCGCTTGGCGAAAGTTGAATGTATTTCGTGCACTTCGCTATTGGATGCGATTGATTGCAGGCGATGCATTTTTCCCCTGAACCTGTCGTCGATGCACAAGAAGCAAGGCGAAGCTGTGAGTAAACATAAGTTTTCCTCGGTGGGTGAAAATGACTGCTGGAACCAGAAGTAAACTCGAGTGTGTGGTGATTCACGGAGATGGATTCCCACACACGCGTCCTCCGTTGCAAGAAATCGATGTGGCAGGCGTAATCCGGGTTCGTTACCGTAGATGCGTGGTCCTCCCACGCCTTCAGAGAGGCGTCATGAAGCCGTGTACACAGAAGATGCTCCAGAATAGCACTCCAAGTTTCGGGCGGTTCTCCAAGCTGGCGCAAAATCTTTGTGTGGCGCTCGAATTCGTCCACCAATGCATGTAGTGCTGCAGCACTTTTTCATGCGTGGAATGTCTAAAAGCACCTGTAGGTGCCGCTTCTTCAACAAATAATCATTGGAGTATCGGGTTTCCATAGTCTGCCAAGCCAAAGCGTAGTTGGCGGTACTAATGTCAATCGACTCGATCAATTGTGCAGCATCACCCTTGACGGCTGCTCGCAGATAGTGGAACTTTTTAATAACTGGCAAATCTGGATTCAAGTAGATGAGTGCCATGAAGGTGTCGTGGAATGCAAGCCATTGCATGTAATCCCCATCAAACTCGGGTAGAGATATCGTCGGCAATTTGATGCCAGAGAGAGTGGACGATGCTTGGGGGGTTGAGGGATGTGCTCGTTAATAAGAGGAGGCAGTTTCGAAATTAGGCTGCCCTACCCTGACACGTTGTAGCACTGTCCTTAAGCTGTGCCTGAACCGCTTCCAGGTTGTTCCATACGCTGTCCAGGTACTCAAGCCGCAAACAGACTACATCTAACCGTGATCAGTCTGTTTAGAATATCGACACTATTTTTATTTTGTTCAAAGTTGAAGTACTCAAAAAAAACTCCTGCACACTACGACGTATCTCACAGTAATTGAGCGTTGCATGAAAATGCAATGGGACATGTGCTTCAAAATCACTGACTTAACAGGGATAGTTTAAAAGGAAAAGACACTGATGAAAAAGTTCAATTTGGAATCTTTTTAATTCAAAAACTTGATTAATTTTGTGATAGTCGCCCATGCAACACATTTTTGTAGGATTCGTCATTTTTCGATTAAATTTATTTAA
The DNA here is from genome assembly GCA_024533555.2 of Aedes koreicus. Lineage (NCBI taxonomy): Eukaryota > Metazoa > Arthropoda > Insecta > Diptera > Culicidae > Aedes > Aedes koreicus. Next base: position 375,614 of record JAHHFK020005954.1, on the reverse strand, counting down.
AAAAAATAGGTAAAACAAGTTTCGCTTTTTTTTTCAAAAGACAATCTATCAAAAGATAAAATGAGAAAAGCTTCGAGTCAAATACCCGTGAATTTATCTTCATTTATCACACCACTTCTCACAAAAATAAAAATATATGTTGCTTTTTAACGCACACATGTAGCATTCCCACACTGACGGTTCCTAGATCTCCAATGATCACTTTCATGTTTGTCAGGTATAGGTTTCAAATGTTTTGTGGACAGTATAACAAACTTGAGATTTCATTTCAAATAGCTTGATTTTCTTTGCGAGTACAAATAGAAGGTCACCTATTTAAATAAAGTTGTTCGGATGAATAATCCAAGTTTATATTGAAACTGTTGCCCTGTTATTTATCTATGTAGATACAATTGAGCAACCATCATACCAGTACTCGAAGCAGATGAAGTCTGTATTAGAAGTTATAAAACTTTGGCTTGTTGATTAATTCTTATTTGTGCCCTATAACTTGAATGGTTTGTAATTAGTTATTTCACGAGTGGGTGGAGGTTTTCAGTGCTCAGTATATTTGTTTAAATAACAACACAATTCAGTCTGACGTTGGGTGGATACCTTCACTAATGCCATTTGATTTCCTTCACTGATGCCATTTGATTCTTAAACATTGCTCAACCAACATCTCGATTAGATAGAAGATAATGTATAATGATAGAAGATTCCAATAACCTTCACTCACATTGATATTTTTTTTTTTTATTAAATCATTTATTTGTACAGGCTCAATCGAATCAACTTTACAGAGCCAAGTTTTCATATTTATATACATCAATTATCTTAAAACTAATGTTAAGGGGATAGAACCGATTACTCGCGGCCGTCTCGAGGTTAATAGGAATAACAATTGTATGGATGGGAAGATAGGCGGGAATTTGAAGTGTGGTTTACAAAGCACGTTTATTTTAAATTCGGGATTGGATAAAAACTTATAACTATACAACTTTAGGTTTTCTTTTGACTTTAACATTTTTGAGAATGAGAAAAAAAAACACACACAAACACAGAGAAAAAAAAACTTAAAGTAAACATACAGGTTAAACTAACTACAATCTAAGGCTAATGTTAGTCAAAAACACATAAATGAGTTTCATAAACTCCAGATCACGTATAGCCAAAATATCTCGAACCGGTACATTGGGTTGTCTACCTCGAGCCCGAAGGGAATCATAAAGCTCAGATCTGACTCCACGATGCACTCACATTGATATGCAGACAACAAAAATATTTCCAGCAGATGAAAGACAGAGATAAAATGGCAAAATAAATGAAACGGAATTATACGTTTGCTAGTTTAAGCTTGAAAACTTGTTACAGTTCAGAAATTAAAAATCAGTGGGACTGTATATATGACACAACCGCGTAGTTTGACGAAGACTAAGTTAAACCGTTTGTTGCATTCTTGAGCAGTATGCACTTTCATTGATTAAGATCAGTGAATTAGCTAGATGAATATGTTTGCCATATTCTGGCGAACAGATAATTTACCGCTCTTGACTTAATAGTTTGAAAAATCCAGAATGTGCAATGGTAATTTAGGTAATCAAAAATAAGTCATTTCGTGCATTCGGACAAACTTACCGAAAACTGGGTTCAACAGCTGAATTTATGAATACGGTGTATCATAAAATTGTAGTTCTTGACCAATTCTACAACTTTGTTTAACAGTGCATTGCCCTTACTGGTATATAGAATGTGTTATATTCACTTTTATGTTCAAATGATATTCAATGGTGAAAAGCGTTTGAATATTCAGATAATGCGCTTTCACGTCTTAGGTTTTACAGTTAGAACAATACATTGTGAACCCAATTTATGAAAATAATCAAGCACAACAATTTCTTGAAACGTGCTATTGTGAAAATCAGCTTATGGAAAAAATCGTTGGCAAATTTAGCGCGTTGGGTCCAAATGACTATTAACAGCATTGCTCTTTAGTAGGAAAATTAAATGGTGGAATGGTCGATGGGCATAGTCCGCGTTTGAAACTCGTATATCTTTCCAGTTTTCTTATCATCTCATGTCCTATTTTCACTCAGGATAGTAGTTTGTTCAACTTATCGGTTCCTGCAAATGACTCACTGCTGTCGAAATATTCTGATGCTATGGTTGTCACGTGTGACGTTTCCTTTACTCGACGTTTTAAGTGGCAAATTATTTCATCATTGAAGCCAACGCGCTCGTCCTAATTGCCATTTTGGAGGAGACGGTGAATGCGTCCGCCACGAAACTGTGATTGTTTGACTGGACTTTGACTACCCTTATGCGCCACGCAATTGTCGTAATTGTCTGACAAACCGACAATTTACCACTCTCGACTGAATGCTTCTTATGATCCAGAATGTTCAATGGTTATTCAGGTTTTATCATGAGACCTCCAGTAAAACAAACCACTCAGTTGAAAAGCTGATTCTGCCGTCCTTAAAATTTAGTAGCCCTTCGAATTTCCGAGCTATGCAAACACAGCAGATTGTTTAAGGTATGCGACATTGTTTAAAGTATGCGACAATTGAAGGGGAAACTGTTACTTAAACACCGCTGGCTGTCAACTAACAAGAATATGCAACCTTATGTTAATTGGTTAAATTAAATCCAATTGGTCGTCCTGAAAAGGAAGGATTCATGGTGGCGAGCATATAGTCCGCGATAGAATTCAAGCCTTCGTATCTGTCTCATGTGGAAACAGTTCAATTAACTCCTCGTCATAGCGCTCTCTCAGGCTGCTTAGAAACGGCTAGTTCACACCGGACAACACTTTATTTACCTACTCGTCGTTGCATCTTACGTGCTGGCTCCGGTATTTAGGCTGCTGACTTTCAGCTGACTTACACCGGACAGCAATTTATTCAACATTTTGTCATTGCGTCTTGCCACAGCTGGCTGACAGTTGACGAGAATATGCAACAGTGAGTTAGAGAAATTCCAATGAAACAAACTCGTTACCTGGAAAAAATCAAATAGGGAAGATGTACCTATGTATATTAATCTCATCACTTTGCAATTCATCCTACTTGAAAAAAAATGATATACACGTGACAGGATTAGTTAGTAATGTTTGTTGTAGTAAGCAAACATTAAGAAAACGAAACCGATCCTTTAACTGCCCAATTGTTTGATTCATCGTAGGATGAATACAGGAACAATGAGATTAATATGGGGGCAGTTTCCCTAGTCGTGCGGAAAAGGACGGATTTTAAAATGCTGACCATGGTCCACGTTTGAATTTAAGCCTCTTCGGACTTCTTTGGTAGCAGGTTATTTCATTTCTAATCGTTGTGCCTTACCGACTGGATGAAAATCCACTGCTAGCTCCGCTTCATATCTTTGCTAATATTAGGCGACAATGCCCACAACACCCCAATCTCTTTAGCAATAGCTATGGTAAATTATTGAAAACAATTCATTTAATATTTGTTCTTGAAGGGTGTGTTCGGTAAAAATGGCACACACATATATACTCATCAAAATTAAACTGATTATCGGATTTTCTTGAAATTTTCAGGGAATGAAGAACTACTAATGAGTTTTGATTTACAACATTTGTTTTATTCAATTTCGTCTCCCATCCCGAATGCCCGCACCTTCCTTTTCACTCCACCCATCAAATTTTGTACAACCGATTTTCCCAGTGTTTTTGTTGTTTTTACCCAAATTTTCTTCAATTCTAGCTCTGTTTTTATAGTTTTGGGATGTTTGCGAAGTTCCGTTTTCATAATTGCCCAGAATTTTTCAATTGGACGAAGTTCCGGTGAATTTGGTGGGTTCATATCCTTTGGCACAAAATTGACTCCGTTGGCTCGGTACCACTCCAAAACGTTTCGAGCGTAGTGGCAGGATGCTAGATCAGGCCAAAACAGAGTTGATCCTTTGTGCTTCTTAATGAATGGCAAGAGACCCTTCTTAAGGCACTCTTCCGTGTAAATCGCACCGTTTATTGTTCCGGAAGTGATGAAGGGAGCACTTATTTCACCACATCCGCAAATCGCCTGCCAGATTAGAAACTTCTGTGCAAATTTCGATAGTTTCTTCTTTCGAACATACTCCGGAACATCGAACTTCGACTTGGCAACGAAATATTCTTGCCCAGGAAGTTGACGGAAGTCGGCCTTGACGTATGTTTCGTCATCCATCACGATGCAACCGGATTTGGTGAGCAGCTTCGTGTAAAGTTTCCGGGCGCGGGTTTTCGCAGTGATGTTTTGTTTTTCATTCCGGTTTGGGGCTTTTTGCACTTTGTAAACATGTAACCCAGCACGCTTCATGGTTTTCTGCACACAACTGACTGACACCTTAGACTTTTTAGCGACATCTCGAATTGACATGTTTGGACGGTTCATGAATTGTTGTACGACTTTCCTGGCCATTTTACTGTCCATTGGACCACTTTTAAGACCACTCCCTTCCTTCCTTTGGACACTCAGACGCTCCTTGAAGGTTCTTATTACACGAGACACAGTTGTATTTGCAATTCCAAGCCTTTTAGCAATCCACCGGTGGGACGCCCCTGGATTTTGATTGTGAGTGCACAAAATTTTCTCACGGACAATTTCTTGTTTTGACGACATGACTGGAACTACTGAATGTATAACTATGAAACTTGGCAGATGTAAATAATACACTATGGATAAGATCTACTCAAATTTCTAGGTTTTTTACTCATACGATTCAAAAGTTACAGAAGATTTTCTGTGTGCCATTTTTATCGAATACACCCTTTATTCATAAGTCTAATTCAAATGACACTAAGATTTGTCGATTTATGCGTTTTCTGGCGATATTAGCGACGATGCGAATCCGGCATTAGAAACTACATGGCTCATACTATACAGCAGTTTATTTCACTCAACTTGCACCATACAGGATAATGGCTGTCAGCTGGCTCTCATCGGACTACAGTTTATTTCGCTCCTCATCGTTGCGCCTTATCGGCTGGCTACAAATCCACAACTGACTCCAATCAACGGGTTGTCAATCCAACGCTGGCTTCTCACCACTCTTATCGGCTCCAACACTGCCGAACGAATGAAGCTTTGAGGTGAAGGAGCAACCGTAATATATCGTTCGCTACTGCATATGTGACCTCTGTTACTTACATTTGAAATCTGTGATAAGAAAATGCTGGGCATTTTATAATGTTATTATAAAACATCTTCCTTTTTTTTTGGTATTTTCAATAGTTTGCTATTGTTGAATGATCATTTTTGATAGTCGCAAACAATTTCTACTGATGTAAACAGCATCATTAATATCTATCTTGAAATAAATAACTTAATGTGTCAAACTGTTAAAAAAAATTCAAATTTTCATTTGACACTCTACCCTTGCCGTAAATCTATCAATGTTGTTTGTGGCTTAATGCATTGTTTGACATGAATTATGTTGCAAAGGAAAATCTCAATCTTGCGAAATAAGACTAAATAACGTTGTTTGTGGGTGATAATGTTGACGGTGATCCTTCTTCCTGGTTTCGAAACAAAATAAGCTAGATAGAAGTTAGGGATAATTGGTGGAATTACCACCAAAAACAACGGTACCTCTTTGTAATAATAACGCATCAATCGTACAATCTGCCAACTGAGTTGCTTACTGACAAGCACACTACGGCACATGTTGCCATATGAGATGCTCGATCATCTATTTATTTCTCTTGTTGCTGATGGATTTAGTTTATGTTGTTGTTAAAATCATCGTAACTGTCTACACATATTTTGTGCTGAGCAAATGATGATGATGTGATTGCCCTGGAGTATGAGTAGTTTCTCTCATAGTCATCTACAAAGAAGGAATCGGAATTATGATGCTGGAGATGGAATAGCAATTAGGAACGAGCTAAATGTCAGCGGCATGGCAGCTCCATGTATGTTCATAAAGCGTTGTTTTATGTGGCCCCTGTTTTTAATAAATTATTAAATCAATCATGCCGATGGTCGTGCGGTATTTGGTTGTAGACAGGTGGAGCATGAACGCTTCATTGTTTTCGAGCTAATGTTGTAGGTAGGTAACTTGTTTCGCGACTCTCTTAGAATTTCAGCATATCACCTTGAAAGTTTGAACTTAAGTATTATTTTGGGATGAAGAAACACAATGCCGTTGATTTCAACTTATAATTTTCGTGAGCATAGCCCTGTGATCAAAAACGCCGAAAAAATCCAGGACATCTCCAATTATTAAAAATTCCACTAAGTTTAAAAACTATCAGCAACAACTGCATTTTCAAGACATTTCTGTATTTCAACCAGACGGATCGCTACTGGTTCAAAGAATCCCTCAAACAGCATAAGATTTCAATTTGTTAACAAAATACAAAACAATCACCTGTTTACATAACCTGATAGCCGACTTCACAAAAAAGATACTACTTTAATTACCTTAACAAAATAAAAAACTATAAATCCATCATTATCATCGACAAATATTATACATTTGACAATATACCACACGGAAAAAAATCCGTGAACTGCAGTCATGAATTCGAGAACACGCAAAAATACACCGTGAACTGAATCACGTAATCATGAAAAAATAACGTTTAAAGGGGAAAATCCTGAAAATGTGAACTACAGGGTGCGGCAGAAAATAATGCGAAAATGTTCAAACTTAAGTATTGGGTTAATTCGTGTAGCTAGTGACTAATTTCTGTCCAAAGTGTATTTGTTTATGTTTACTTTCAAGTGCTGCATCCAAACATTCTATTTGTTTTATTGCAAATTCGTCAATATGTTCGCAAAAGAAGTGATCACCAGTTTGTTGCTCGCCCAGAAGAAGCCGAAAGAGATTGCCAAGGTGGTAGGGTGCCATTTGGCAACAGTTTACCGCATAAAAAAGTCCCTGCAGGATGGTCTTAAGCAGCGGAAGCCGGGAAGCGGACGTCCGCGCTTTGCACGCACGCCGAACGTGATCAAATCGGTCCGTGCAAAAATTGCTCGCAACCCGGTGCGTTCCATAAGAAAACTTGCAATGGAAGCCAATATTTCGGAGAAATCCATGCGGAGAATCATCAAAGAAGACCTGCATGCATCTTCCAGAGCCAGAGTGAAACGCCACTTGATTACGGACCGGGTCAAGGAACTACGAGTGACTCGTTCCAAGAGATTGCTTTCCTTGTTGAAGAAGGAAAACATGATAATCCTGTTCTCCGACGAAAAGCTTTTCAGCATCGATGCTGTGGCCAACAGCCGCACGGACCGGTTCATTTCACCGCAGAAAATGGAGAACGTTCCGGAAAAAGTGAAATTCAAATTTCAAACCAAACATCCGGCTGGTGTCATGATGTTTGGCTTGGTATCGTCCAACGGTTTGAAAATGCCGCCTGTTTTCATTGATGCTGGAGTTAAAATCAATTCCGAAGTGTATATCGGTATTTTAAAGGACCAAGTGCCTCCCTGGGTGAAAACCAACTTCTCCAAGGACCAAAACGTTGTCCTACAGCAGGATGGAGCGCCGTGTCACACGTCCAATCGAACCCAACAATGGTTGAACGATAACATGAAGTTTGGGCCGAAGGATTTGTAGCCTCTTAGCGGTCCAGATCTTAATCCGTTGGATTATTCGATTTGGGCATATGTTGAAGCACGAGCCTGCAAAACATCACACCCTAGTGTGAAAACCCTGAAGTCAACCATAACACGCACATGGCGGTCAATGTCGGAGGACTACGTCCGAAAGGCATGCTCTGGCTTCCGGCGTCGGCTCGAGGATGTTATTAATAAAAATGGAGGACACATTGAATAAATTTGTTTAAAATGACTTTATAAAGATAACTGCTTTCGAAAATGTTGATATTATTGCTTGAATTAGTTGAAAATGGGATTTGAAAGAAATAGAACAAATTTTCGCATTATTTTCTGCCGCACCCTGTAGTTCACGGTCCCTTTTTAATTTTCGGGAACGCTTTTTTTCTGTGCATACAAAATATCCGTTGTAATAACTTCGTCAAGATACAAAATTAGTCAAAATTAAAAATGTGACAGAGTAGCTCTTCAAAAGGCAGCTTTTACGTGTGAAATACATTCTCTCTTAAAATCTGTTGGTGTTGCTTCACGTTTGATGTGTCTAGGCATCGAATTGAACATATTTATACCTTTAAAAAATAAAAAACCAAATTGAGAAGCTCTGTACCAAAAATATGGTCTTCTAACATCATCCACCATTCTAGTATTATATCTATTAATAACACTTCCTCTTTCAATTTGATTGCACAAATATCGAGACAGCAATCCGTTAATTACTTTTGAAATGAACATCATTGCCAAATACACTACTCTCTGCTTCACCAATAGCCACTGTAGGGCATCTAACAAAAAAGAGGAGGAACTGAACCTATTAAATCTCAAAATCAAACCCATTATCATATTTTGAAAACGCTGCAATCTCGATATTTGTGTTTAATTAGCTGAAAACAAAATGGAAGGGCAAAATTCAATGCTAGGAGAGATGATTGATTTGTACAATTGTGTTTTACTAGCAATAGTTAAATCGTTGTTCATTCGGCAGAGAAAACCGTACTTCTTGGCTATTTTCTTGATGATATCGTCAATGTGAGAGTCAAATTTTAATCTATCGTCAATAATCACGCCAAGATATTACATCTCATTTACACGATCAATTATGAGACAAGCCATTTTAACCGAGACCTCTTCAATTACTCGATTCCGTGGAATTACCATTAACTTAGTTTTACTTATGTTGAATTTCAGTTGTTTGTACTTCAATTATCTATTTAGATAACGTAAATCTGCGTTCAAGTGTGAAACGGCCTCATCAAGGCTTTTAGCTGCGATGAATAACACGGAGTCACCAACAAAAAGATGATATCGATATCACGACATCGCAAAATCGCAAGACTCGTGGGCCCCTTATACACTCCCTTGTGGTACGCCAAGGCTGTTCTCCACATGGCTCGAAACAGAATCATTTAAAGCAGTCCGTTGAGTTCTGTCAGACAAATAGCTCTCGGACCATCTATATGCAGAACCCTATTCATCGAACAGTCGATTGTTGCCAATGGTTGTGCCACTTGTGAAACGAATGTTATTTTTTATCTGGTGTTTGATTATTACGTACTAACAAGAACTGTTCAGACATAACATTGTACTCAACAGATGGCATTGGTGTCCGCACAAAAAGGTTTTTATCTTTGAAACGTTCAAGATGATATGTCTGTTTGCCTATGGCAAAACTAAATGTTTAACAATATCGATTATTGATTCCTAATCGGAAATTAAAATTCAGTACAATTATTGTCTAGCCAAGAATATAGAAATGACTTTCCAAATTTTCAGTTTTTACTATTCAGGAAGCAGTATTAAAAATTTCTTTCTTTTCAGGATTCTTCGAATGAAGATCATATGTTTGTAGTATTTTTTCCAAGGAAAAATATAAACGATCGCTCTGAATTTCAAAATAATTTGTTGGTTTGTCCTAAAACTATCATAGAACTGGGTTCCTGAAATTTGCTTTACACGAGTGTAGCGGGTTTTCAATTTTCTTTTCATTACATTGTAATGTGTGTTAGAAAAAAAATCGTAATGCATGGTTGTATCGGCTTTGGAAATTGCCCAGGAATGGAAATATTTTGCCGTTGTTATTACATGTCCCTGCAACCTTGCTTCTTGAACGGCAAAGGTCAATTCCTTCCACCAAATAATTTACTTTTCAATACCTTAGTAACTAGTGTGTGATGATAGGGTTTCCATTAATTAATAATCTCTAAAAATTTCAACATTTCATTCGCTTACCACTGCGTTTTAAAGGGCAAACGTACTTTTGCATATAAAAAGTAATAAATGATCCATAAAAAATTGAAAATAGTGCCATGAAAAACGCCTGCTTGACCCGTAAGACTCTGGTGAAAATCCATAAAGAAAATTGAATTGATCCATAAAATTCATCACTCTGATCCATACTTTATATAAAATTTTGCAATAAATTGTCAAAAATGTACTGTTTTATATCTAGGGCATGATCGTTAAAAGTGTACGGATTATTCATAAACATATTACAAATGATCCATAAAAGGTTCAATACATTTCCTTAAACTTGTATAATTGATCCATAGAATTTAACCTTTGTGCAATTAAATATATTCGCATGTTCCATAAAGTATTTGAAATTTTCCATAAATAAATTGCCAATGATCCATAAAATGATGAATAATGAACCATAAGCTTATAAAAATGATCAATAGTAAATCAACTTTGTTCGCTAAACTATATGGTATGATCCATAAATTATGCCTGCATTTTCCAGGTTGGGGCACTATTTTTTTAAATTTTGATCCATAAAGATTGTAAAATTGATCCCTGTCTGCTTTACTACTCAGATTTAGTGACATTTAGTCCGTTCTTTCAGGTATCCGGATAAAATACTGCTGTTAAAGAGGGATTGCGGAGTTTTTGCGTAGTCGTATTGAGGATTGAAGAACAAAGGTGGCAGAAAGCGGTCGATGTATCCGACATCCGAAGTGATAACATAGCGTAGATTAGATTCCAGGCAAACGACTGACTCAAGCATTTGCCCGGTATAAGGCCAACGGAGGATATTTTTTGTAGTTAGGTCCAATGAGCGATAGCGAGTTGGACAGCAAGCGTCTGCCCTGCATAATTTAAATCAAATTTTCCGAAACAACAGTTTAATCAAGTCTTAAATTTGACCTGTAGTTCTTTATGTGCTGGAGAGCTCTTTACCAAGTTTCTTGACAAACATGTGTCGCAGTTGCGAAGAGATCAAATAATTGCCCAAAGTTGGTTTGTTGTGAATCATTTTTTAGGATCATGATTTGTTATACAAACTCATTGGCAATTTATTTATGGAACATTTACAATAATTTAAGGATGATATGTACATATGTTAGTGAAGAAATGTTGCATTCTGTGGATCAATTTTGCAAGTTTAAGGATAGTTATTAAGCCTTTTAAAGTATCATTTGCAATATGTTAATGGGAAATCCGGGTGAACCAGCCCAGGAGGCTGAAAGCCACTATAATAAAGATATTAAAAAAAAATGGGAAATCCGAACAATTATGTATATCATTACCTTGATATATAACGGTTAATTTTTTACATTTTATTTTATAGCTAAATTTTGTTAAAAGTATGGATTAAATTGATGAATTTTACGGAACATTTTAATGTTTTTTGTGGATTTTCACCAGAGTCATTTATTTTGTGGATTTTCACAAGAGTCTTTTGGGTCAAGAATGCGTTTTTATAGAATGATTTTTAATTTTTCATGGACCATTTCTTCATTTTTAAAGGTGCAAACTTAGGGATGCCGTAGTTCTTTACGTGCACAAGTGTTCTTTACCAAATTTATTAGGAAACATGTGTCGCAGTTGCGGTCGTAAAAGAACGTGAGAGCGCAAAAGTAAGTCAGCTTTCTGAAAATTGAAGATCTTCTCCAAAGAGATCTTTCTTTTACAGCAATATTTAAGCCGCATAGCTAAAGGAATGGACATGTTAATAAGTCTGAGTGGTAGCGCAGTCAAGCATCGATTTCCCCGTAGTTAAATTTAAAAAAAATTAAACCCAAAATTGGAATAATTCCGGCATAATTAATGGATCATACATATTATTGTAAGTACACAAAATTGATTTGCTATGGACCATATTTAGAAGTTCATGGTTAATTTTTCAAACATATTATGGATCATTTGCGATTTATTTATGGATTATTTTCAATAATTTATTGATCATGTGCATATATTTTAGTTCACAAACGTTACATTCTAAGGATCAATTTTACAAGTTTAAGGAATGATATTGAACCTTTTATGGAACATTTGCAATATGTTTATGGGTAATCCGTACACTTTTATAGATCATCTCCTGGATATATAACGGTACATTTTTTACATTTTATTGCTAAAATTTATATAAAGTATGGATCACATTGCTGTATTTTATGGATCATTTCAATTTTTTTATGGATTTTCACCAGAGCCTTATGGGTCATTAAAACGTTTTTTATGGAACGAATTTCAATTTTTCATGGATCATTTCTTCAGTTTAAAGGTGCAAACTTAGGGCTGCCGTTTTAAAGTATTTTTACATACAAATAGAATTATTTGGTAGTCTTCAACTCAGACACTCTAAATTACTGTAGTTTTCAACAAAGATCATTTATAATCTAAAATTTATTGAACCACCTCCACAAATTAAAAATTTTGAAAATTCGCATAAAATGATCCAAATTATTCAAATATTGCACATTAAATGAACTTTTTTTTTTTACGATGTATATCAATGTTGATTTTTAAAAGTGTTGGCCGAGTTTCGACCACAGTGCAGTGGTCCAATACAACGTATTGATGTATGCCAAGTGATACAAAGGACTTTATTATTACATCTGTGGTTTTCGTAAAGGGTTTTTGGTTCGAACTGACAATGTCGTTTAGGATCAGATAACTTATTTCACATAATGATAGTCAACAAAATGTTAAATCAATGTCACACACCCACCTTATTTTACGAATTTCAAAATTAAGATGTTTTAAAATGCCCTACGGGTGTCCTAGAGTACACTACAAACAATAAATGAACATACTGAATTAAATCTTCGTATTTTAGTTCCATTGTTTTATTTATTCTCTTTTCTCTGAATTTTGTTAATATTTACATTATTAACTGATCAATTTCTCCCTGAACTACGGTAAGATAAAAGTGACCCGGTAAGTCGGCCAACAGTCATCAGTCAATTATGTATAAATCTACATTAAATATAATTCCTCTACGGAATTCTTCCAACCTATCTGCCACCAGATACTGCATCTTATTTTACCCAAATGCAAACGAACCCATTAAACCTTCCTAGAACTACTTTAAAAAGATCCACTGTGGAAAGTTTTCGCTCGATGTGTAGGCAACTATACCTCGCTTTATTGGCTTGCCCAATCCGAAAAAAATACCATTGACTATTGAATAGTACAGAAAGCATCATAGACTATCCCAAGAGTGTAAGAAAATTAGAGTAGTTTGCTAAAATGTTTACTCTCTAGATATATTCCCCATTTTCTACAGCAGACCTAATAGAAGGAAAAAAAACCTGAATCAATCTCCGTATGGAGAGATCTGCTTTTTCTGACTATATGTTATTCTGTTATATGACAATTGAGTTCAATGAGATTATAACATTGCATGACATGTTATTTGCGGTATTGCATTCTTGTCAAAAATGACCAAATCGCTGAGGTATCCGAAACATTCTAGGATGTGTGTGTCAAGTAAAAGCGCTTGGTATAACCAATAATGATATTGGAAAAGAATTTTTATATGATTTGATATGTCGAATAAATAGTACAATAGTTCTCAGAGCACAATGATGTTTAACTACATCGCTGAATACGTAAATTATTTCAATACTGGCACCGTAGTTTAACTCTTTCTACTACCCAAATTGCTATCTTCCATGACACTAAGGTAGGAAGGGTTGTTGAGTTCCCTCTTCACTAAATGTTGAGCTAACAACCCTTATCTTTATTATCTTATCCCATCCCCAGTTGCAAGGACGTGACCATTGCTGATCTAAATTGTTGGAAGGAGGCACGTACTATTCTAAAAGATTGTAATTAATAACAAATTATTATCTGACAACAACGGATGAAAATGAGCCTTTCTTCATTACAACAAGAAGATCATAACACCAACCATATTGGGCACATATTGTGACCCAGATTGTATAGGGAATAAAAATGGCTATCAATGAAGTTGCTTTTGAGTTATTGATTCGATAAATGGTTTGGCACGTTCAAGGTAACCGTCCTAATCCTTATTTGTCAGGATATTTCTCTGGTCACATTTCCCCAAAACAGTTTATTCTAATAGTATCCATTATTCCATTAAAATAGGATCAGAGGGATTTAGAGCGGTACGTATACTCTTCCTTGTAAGTTTGGTAAAATAGTGCCCTGCTAAACTTTTCTGCCAGATGTAGGTATCTACAACGAGAACGTAATACAATGATGGATTATGCAATTTTCCAATACAAAACCTCCCATTTGGAAAATAATTTCTCCAACAGAAGGCTATAGAATTGCGAAAAAAATGCTAGAACTGTCTCAGCCCACTCACTGGTGGTATATGAGCAAAATCAATCGCGCATTTTCTTGCCAGTCAAGGTTGGAGTATTAGCCGGCGTCGGTGGTGTAGTGGTAAGCGTGACTGCTACTTTGGCACCCCAGTGGGTCTGGGTTCAATCCCAGTCGACGTCGGTGGTTTTTCTGAGGCGAAAAAATCTGGTCACGTCTTCCTTCGGAAGGGAAGTAAAGCCGTTGGTCCCGGTTCATATTCATGAGTCGTTAGGTAGGGTCCAGGTGGTGGAGTCGTCTTCCTGGCGTCGGTGATTGTCACCATGTGAGGAAATAGGCCGACGTAAAATAAAGATTAAAAAAAAAAAAAAAGGTTGGAGTATCCTCTCCCCCTTTTACCTATTCCGCATACGGTAGCTTGGTAATAAAGTGCTTTGCTTGGTTTGTAGCACCATTGGAATGCCCCTTTGCTCAATTTCAACTACAATTTCCAGACTGTCGTAGTGTTACGGACTATCAATTAAGTGTGTTCACGGTATAATTGCATCACTTAGAACAATTCGCAAAGCATAAGCTCCTAAACAGAGTGTCATTAAAGTTTTACTTTATATAAGAATGGCTTACATATCATTATTTCACCCTACTTTACCAAACTCAAATAATTGAACTTTCTTCTTCAGTCCACCCATAAGATTTTCTACATCGATTAAATTGACGTTTTTCTGTGCTTTCAATCATGATGTCAACATATCCTACTCCGTAGAGACAACCTTAGGATGCTTACAAAGCTCGTGCTTCTTTATGGCCCAGTATATCTCGATCGACCGAAACTTCGGTATATTTGGGGAATTGAGATCATCCAGCACAACATTGACTCCATTCTTACCACCCCAAAACATCCTTATATTAATGTCAGTAGACTAGATGCAGCCCAAAAATAGAAGAATCGTTGTTTTATTTGAGAAACGGAAGCAGTCGTTCGTTCAGGCACGCATTCAGGTAGACTTGGCCATATACGGTTGCAATTGTTACGAAAGGATCGCCTACCAAATCATAAAAACAGCAGTGCGGTTTTTTCATCATTTTTGTGTACAGCCTACAGAATGCAACAAAAGTATATCTTCCCCCACACCAATTTACATTTTTTTTTGCTTTTCTGGTGAAAATCAGTTTAATTTGATAAGTGTTCCTCCATGATTTATCAATTTTTGAGTATTTATCACACTGCCATTGATAATATGGCGTTTATACATTTTCTTGAGATTTTATGTGATTAATTATAAAAAAGGGCAAAAAATTACGCAAAAAAAGTTTATCCACCCCCAAACGGATACTTGATTTAAGTGTGTTTTACATAGTTTTAGTGTGTATTCTGCAACTTTCTCAAATGTAAACATTGTGTCTAGCTGTCATTTGATGCTCTTGAAGTTTTCGTGCTCAACATTTCAGTTTCGTGTTCTAAATTGGAAGTTATTTGTTGCAAAATGCCCAAAAAAGCACAAATTTCGATCAGCATCCGAAATTTGATTATTGAACATCACAAAACTGGCAAATGCTACCGTGATATTGCCGATATTGTCCAGCTTCAAAAAATACGGTCGCTAGGATTATGCAGATGTACAAAAATCGTGGTTCTATCTCACCAGCTAAGCAATCGGGGCATCCTTCTAAGACAACTGGCCGAATTGATAGAACTATCGTGAAGAAAGCGGAGCTGGATCGGGGACTATCAGCTCCGAAAGACAGATGGAATGGAAGCGAGTTTTCCATTCAACATCATCACAATCCGTACAAAATCGTCTTCATAAGAGAGGTCTAAAAGGGAGAGTAACACTTAAGAAGCCTTGGTTGTCCGCAAAAAATATCAAAAAAAAGATTGAAGTGGGCTAAGGACCACATTTCAAGGACCAGTGATGACTGGAATAAGGTGATTTGGTCAGACGAGACGAAAGTAGTGCTATTTGGGTCTGATGGTATCACAAAAAAAAATGGCGGCAAACCGGTGAAAGTTTGAAAAAGGAGTGTTTGCGGCCTACAATCAAGCATGGCGGTTGTGAGTTACTTTACCTACATTGATTTTTCAACCAACTGAGCATGACTTTGACTTTTTTGCTGCAGGTAGAGTCATGGTGAGGGAGTCTATGGCTACATCCGGCGTTGGAGAACTTGAGTTCGTGGATGGAATCATGACCAAGGAGTTTTATTTGGACATTTTGAAGCGAAATCTACCGGTGTCTGCACAAAAGCTAAAGTTGGGGCGAAGACATACGTTCCAACATGACGGAGATCCAAAGCACACCTCAAAGCTGGTTTTCCAGTGGTTCAAGGAAAAGCGGAACAAGGTTATGGAGTGGCCAGCACAGTCTCCCGACCTTAATCCAATCGAGCATCTCTGGTCAATTTTGAAAATTAAGGTCCATGATCAAAAACCAACAAGCATCCAGCAATTGCGGCAGGTTATCTCAACTGAATGGTACAAAATCACCCCGGAAACACGTCACACGAGGTACTAAAATTATGTGAGCCAGAGGGTAGATATACTTTTTTGCGTTATTTTTTAACTTTTTTTTTTAACATCATGTCTCAAATGCAAGAGAATTTGTTTTTTGTTTTTAACTTTTGTTTACTTAAATAGTAATAAACTGAACAACAATTAACCGTGTTTTAATTTTCTGGTGGGTTTTTTGGAAGAGTTTTTTGGAAGCTGTCAAACTTCACTGTGATATCGGTGTTGGTTTTTGTTTTGCTTTGTTCGATTCTCTGCTCTTCTGATTAATTTAGCAGTAAATAATATCTAAGAAAAAAGTTCTAGTGTTGAGGAAAATTTTGTTAGATAGCAAAATATCACAAAACAAATTGAGTTTATTCAGCGTATCATGCTCCAAATATTATGCGCATTCAATTTTGTGGTAAGTATTGGCACGATAAGAGCCGAAAATAAGTTAATGCGCCTCAGATATAATGCGAGTCTACAACAACAAAAACAAAATTAGAACAAATTTATTCGATAAATTAATCATGAATTTACTGCAAATTGGTGGAATTCAATAAAGTTATCTAAAAGAATGCTTAAAATGGTCTTCGATCTTCTGTTCATATGCATTACATTTAAAATTTGGTGCATTTATTTTTCCACATTTAAATTATTTCTTGTATTTCAAAACATCACAGTTTTACCAGAAATCCAATTTATTATTGCAATGACTTCTATAAAACTATTTGGTAATTTCGTGACTTTCCTCAATGAAAGTTTGCCGTTTAATGCATTTACTGGAGGCGAAATGGTTTTCAAATGCTTTTTCAACTGACCATAATAAGATAATATGAATGAGTCCTAAAACGGCATTTCAAAACAGCATTTTACGTATTCATAAAGTCAACAGAACACCTTTCATAGGAATAAAAGAAATTTGAGAAAACATAATTTTAAGATCGTTTTAAACAATCTATGTAGGTTCTCATAAACCTGACTAAAATATATGAAACCTATTGGCACCTCTTGTAAAATCAAATTGATTTCTAGTGGCTTTCAAATAACGTAATGGTAATGTTACTTGGGATGTAAAGTATTACGTTGAAAGGATTACACTCGAAAGACGCAACGTGAGACAGGACACAACATGTGTTGCTCTTAAAAAACGTAAAAAAGGGTATATATTTACCTTTTTAGTAGATCTGTTTTGGGCTAGATGTTTCCTATCTACAGAACGATGTCAGACTGGTTACGTTGTACAACACTACAACAAATTTATATTGTGTTACAATACACGTCGAGCGGAGTAAAAACAACATTCTACTGGAATTCCAGTTTCGTCAGATGAAAAAGAGAGGATATTAATGGAGCATTGTCTTCGCTTCGTGTTTGCGAAAAATTTTATCTAAAGGCTGACTAAAAGTAAATTGGTACACCCCTCGTGCACCGCTAGCACGCCTCTAGTGTTGGGAATCAAACATCGTTGACAGTGGTTGGCTTACAATTCTATACACGCTTAGAAAAAAAAGTACCCAGCGGAGAAGTTAAGTGTGGGAAGCCAACGTTGGGTTTAATCATGTTAACCTACTGGGGGCGACCCCGGCGTAGTGGTTAACATCCATACCTCTCACGCCAAAGTCACGAGTTCGAATCTCACCTCCGAACAAGTTACGAAAATACCCAAAAAGGGAATTTGAGTAACTACGACGGGAGATGAACCAGCCCAAGGCTGAAAATCTCGATAATCAAGACAAAAAAAAAAAAAAATGTTAACCTACCGTTGGGTACAAATTGCTTACTTTTTGGTAGAATTTTAACCAGAAATAAGTTATTTACACACAACGGTAGCTTAACATGATTATACCCAACGTTGGCTTCCCACACTTTACTGCTCCGTTGGGTACTTTTTTCTTAGCGGGTAGAGAACAACTGGTGTAAGTTTGATCAAAGTAGTCGATCGCGTTCAGAAATAACGTCAAATGAAACTCGCAAGAAGAAAAAATATTGTGCACAAACACCTGGAAAATTCGGAGTGGTCCTGTCCAAGCTGGCTAAAGGGCTGGACTCTCCATGGGGATATTGAAAAGACGGTGCGCCATTGAATGGAAAGCTGCTTGCTATTGGGCACCGAAATGGTTTGAATCGGATGTTATGTATCGGTCTGTAGAAGTAGTCTTGTGGTAGTTTCCAAATTTAAGTTTATTGTCGATGTTTCTGCTGATCATCAGATCAAGAAGGTGAAGCTTTCCATCAGTTTCTTTCTCTAATGTAAACGTTATTGTTCTATGTTGTAACTTCAACAATTGAAGTAACTGTGGTAACTACCGTTTTTTTACAGCTGAATATCGTATACATAGCGTCTCCAGACTCGAGGGAAGAGATTTACTGCCTGCAATTCTACCTCAAAGTCGCTCATGAAAGCATCTGCCAAAAGTGGGGATAGCTTACTGCCCAGGCTGAGACCGAACGTTTCTTTGTAGAACTTTCCTCTAAACGAAAAGAAGTTCTGGTTCATGCAAGCTTCCGTCACCAACAGATACGCTTCGATGTGGTTGGGTGGTACTCGCCTCCGCTCCAAATGTCTTCGTAGGCTTGCTAACGCATCAGGCACAGGTACGTTTGCGTCGCGACAGTTGTACTAGTGCGAGTGCATAATGGTGAGAAGAATTGAATCGGAGCTGGAAACCTAGCCTAGATCACGACAGTTTGGAAAAAGTGTAGTTACATCAAACGACACCAGGACTTCATCCCGTCCTTATTTTAAATATTTCAACTGGTCTGCCAGTTCTATTTAATTTCGAACACTTTTTTCGTGGATTATGGGATACTTTTTCATTTTAAAGGGTGTCCACGATGAAATTGCCACACTATGAAAGTGCTCTAACTTTTTAACCGTTGGGTAGAATTTAATGAAAATTTGGGTGGATTTAGTTCATAGTGCATTATTTACATCCTGCAAGTTTTAAAGTCCTGTGATCAAAACTCGCGGAAATGGAGTCGAAAGAACAGCTCGTGCGTGATAAAATCTTGCGCATTCATCACGAGAACAAGGATCTCTCGCATCGTTCCATCGCTAAAACGTTGGGAATCGCGAATTCCACGGTGTCGCGAGTAATTAAGCGGTTCGAGGAACGGTTGACCACCGATCGGAAGCCCAGAAGTGAAGGAAAAAGTATTCCGTACAACACCAAAAATCACAACCACGTAGTTGGGGCCTTCAACCGAAATCCGAACGCCTCCGTTCGGGATGTGGCTAAGAAGCTGCACCTAAGCCGAAGTTTTGTCCAGAAGGGCAAAACTAAGGCTGGGCTTCGAACGTTCAAGGTACAAAAGGCCCCTAATCGTGACGAGAAGCAGAACAAGTCCGCCCAAACCCGTGCCAGGAAGTTGTACCTCAACATGCTGACGAAAGTTGAATGCTGCATCATGGACGACGAAACATATGTGAAGGCCGACTTCAAACAGATCCCCGGCAACCTGTTTTTCACGGCCAAGGATAAGTTCAGCGTTCCGGAGCATGTCCGCACTCAGAAGATGTCCAAATTTGCGAAGAAATTCCTGGTTTGGCAAGCCATCTGCACGTGCGGGAAGCGGAGTGCACCTTTCGTGACCCAGGACACGATGAACGGACAGGTGTACATAAAAAAGTGCCTCCAGAAGCGGCTGCTTCCTCTCCTGAAGGTCCACAACGTCCCAACAATCTTCTGGCCGGATTTGGCCTCATGCCACTACTCCAAGGACGTGCTGAAGTGGTATGCGGACAATAAGGTCAATTTCGTGCCGAAAATGTTCAACCCTCCCAACACTCCGGAGCTCCGCCCCATCGAGAAGTACTGGGCGATTATGAAGCAGCAGCTTCTTAAACGACCTAAGGTAGTGAAGACAATCGAGGAATTGAAGAAAGTATGGGTTTACATGCAAAAAACGGTTGATTCACAGGTTGTGCAGAATCTTATGGCTGGGGTTAAGGCCAAGGTGCGGGCATTTGCGTATGGACTGTAAATAAAATACGAGTAAAATGGTAAAATGAAGTTTAATAGTTATTTCTCAATCTCTGATAATTTGATGGCAATCGGATGAAAACTCGAATTTTGCGAATCAATTTTGTGTGTGGCAATTTCATCGTGGACACCCTTTATCTACCAGCCTTTCCACAATTTTCTCGGTCGTGTACACTTCATCGATGAAGTCAGTCGCATCACTGCTGGGTTTTTATGAATTGTTGGAAGACAGTACTACAACGCTACTTTCTGCTTGGGAACATGAAATATCTGTTCAAGTTTTTCTTCCTCCATCAAGTGTGCAATTTTTTGGCGGACGGAGTTGGTCTGTCCTGTCATTGCGTCATTGCGGTCTTTGGTTTTCCATTTTTAAACTTTTGCTCTTCAAGTGAACCAGACTAAATCATGTCAAGGACATGAGAGTCGTAATCTTTTTTATCCATTATCACGACTGCATTGCTCTTATCCGCACGAGCGTAGATCACATCTCGAGTTTTCAAGAGGCGCATCGCACACCAAGTATCAGAACTCACCTGTTTCACATGTTCCTGCTTATTATTTTTATTTGAGGTGCATTGCTCAACGTCATGGCGTATAGCTGACTTAGACGTGAGGCGGTTGTACTGCATGGTACTTTCATTTGTATTTACAGATCTATTTCAGGTTGTGTTAATTGTGTGTATGAAATTTGAGACCTGAACGGTCGCAGGTCAGTGTGATGAGCGAATGGCTTTGTCAAATGCTGACACCCAAGTGGCGGTCGATATGCTTTCCTTTAACAGCAGTTGAACAAATGGAATCCAAGGCGAAACATGCTACAACAGTATAACAGTTGGTTCCAGAGTCGAAGATTTTTTGGTTGGATGTTTTTCCTAGTTTGCAGCGAGTGACTTCTGAGCTGCCATCGATTTCTTTATCACAGAGGAAAATTCCAAATGAACTGCGTCTGGCGGATCCTCAGTTTAATATCGATTTCCTATGTGAAGCTGAACTTTTTTTCAGTTTTCTATCCAATAAATATTGGGTCCATAGGTACCAGTTTTCGTAGATTCTGTGTTTGGGGAGATTATACCCAGTAGAAACACCAGTTTGGCACCAGCAGATGGAATCGGATCAATGTGGTCCGGCTCTGGATCGATACTGGAAGCGATTGACAATTCCAAGATTAATGTAATGTGCAGCCAGAAACTGTTTTCCAGGCTCTTGCATTCGATGGCGTGTAGTCATTCTTCTATTCGGATCAACCGTTCTTTTACACTGGTTAAGGGCAACGCTCTGTATTGCGAATTGGGTTTTCACTAACGATTGTACTCGAAAAAAATGCAACAGACAAAAATTATCAACGAAAATTCATTTTAAGCCGGATATTTATGAAACTCTCAGGGAATAAACACATATTTGCAATATTTTTGCAATTTGGGTTTATTCAACCTCCTCTCCAAGGCTAAATGCCCCCACCTTGGAATTAACGCTACACTGCTAAAAAGAAACACTGAATATTCTGCGTTATCCAATGCACATAAAGGGAATGATAGATATGGCAGAAATTAATGAGATATGTCATGTAAAGTTAAGCCAGATAACGCCTGAATCAAGCCTGTTGTATTAAAGATTGCAAACATTTTTGTATGGTGCATGAAAGATTGCAAACAATTTCGTTGTTTACGCCTCCTTTGGCTTGTATATAAACGAGGGGGCATTTTACGTGCCTGTTAAAATTCATTATTTTTTTCTGTGTACCCACCAAATCCTGTGCAACATTTGCGCCATCATTCTTACACACTTCCACTCTTTCTTTAAATCCTTGTCGTTTTTGAAGACTTTCCCTGTTTTCCGGAGCTTGCCCTTCATAATCGCCCAGAATGTTTCTTTTGGGTGAAGTTCTGTCGAGTTTGGCGGATTTGCCTCCTTCGGCACAAAAACAACATTTTTGGCTTCCTACCACTCCATCACCGGCTTCGCGTAATGGCACGATGCCAGATCGGGCCAAAACAGAGTGTAACCTTTGTGGGACCGGAAGAAGCGCAGAAGGCGCTTCTGGAGGCATTCTTCTTTATACATATGGCCGTTGATAGTGCCGGCTTGCTAAATTTGTAGCACCCACAGATCGCCTGCCACACCAAGTACTTCTTGGCGAATCTGTCGACCCTCTTCTTCCGAAACATTTCCGGAACATCCAAGAGGAACTTGCAGACGAAAAACTCTAGGCCGGGTATCTGCTTGCCATCCGCTTTAATGTAAGTCTCGTCGTCCTGTACGATGCATTTCGGCTGCACCAACCACTCGCGTACAGCTTCCTGGCGCGGGATTCTGTTCATCGGTACAGTTAGGCACCTTCCTTACCTTGAAGACATGAAGTTCGGCTCGCTGCATTGTCTGCTGGACGAACCAGACGGAAGAATTGACCTTCTTGGCTACGTCACGGATCGAATGGTTCGGACTGCGCTTGAAGTAATCCCTCACCTTCCTAGCATTCACGGGGTCGGTCGTCTTCGCTTTTCTTCCGCTGCCAGCTCAGGTCTCCTTGATCAATTTCACCAAACGGGACGGTACCAAATTTTCGTCGAAGCAATTCTTGCTTGGAGGCCATCTCGATAACCACTTGATAGATTATGACGAAATTTTGAACATGTAATTGAATTTCATCCATGTTTACCCATGCAATAAAAAGCTATACACAAAAGAATGTGTTGCATTTTTTTCGGGTACAATCTTTATTCAGACATCCGGATGAAGAGAATACTGCAGGTTTGATTTATCTGGGAATACCCGATACCCGTTGAAGATTTCCTGTAAAGCAACCTCAGATAAAGTGGACCAAATTTGGTTAAAGGACGCCCTGTCAAACTGTTTGGTTGTAGTTCCGAAGCTATACCAGATGAAGTTGATCGGGAACCTCATTTTGTTGTTCAAAAAAATGTCATAGCAGCGAAACTAAACTTCCTGTTCTCTCTTAGCTCTTCAAAACTTTCTCTCGTCCAAATAATCGTGAAAATTCCAAAAGCTATTGTTTTCGAGTTAGGTATTTGAAAAAAAAATGGATATAAGACTTGTGTATTTTCCATTTTTCAAAATGTTTGCAATTGTATTAGATTACACTATTTCATGGTGAAAATGCATAAATGCGGGGATACCCACTAAAGACATATTTCTTTTTTATGAAATTCTCGTAGCGCATTGTATTGTACGTATTGTATTCGAATGATCTTTCTGAATATACGAATACTCTGATGCACGTGGTATTGCAAAGCAAGCTTCCAAAATAAAGACACAATGATTAGCTTGTAACTATTTAGCGTGTGGATAAAAATTGATGAAATTCCGGCTGAAACTAGCCAAGAGCTATTATTTATGTTGGCAAAACTTCATCATAATCTGTCAAGTGATTATTGGGATAGCATCTGAACAGGAGCAGATTAGCAAAAAACTATGTGCACTGTCGTGAAAAATAGGACTGCGTCCCACAGGTGGATCGAAAAACACCTGAGACTCCATCATTTGATGGTGTTTCCGTAATGAATTCATTCAAGGAGACCCAGGCAACCCAGCGGTGGTCAGGAAGCGGCAGAAAATCGAAGATAGCTCATCCAGCGAAGGCAAGAAATCTGTTCAAATGTTGACCGAACTTTTCGATCCACTATGTTGCGAGGACAGCGGCGGTTTCCATCTGTTTTTTTCAAAAAAAGAAAAAACAAGGAAACGTGCCGGCTTCCGCGTTTCCAAAGTCAGGAAGCCACCAAGCCGGAACTCCAAACAAAACAAGGTAGCCAAACCCCTTCGCCAAGGAATTGTACCGAGAGTGGCTGACGTAACCAAAGTGACGAGACTGACATCAAGCGGATATAATGCAATTACCGGGGCAAGAGTTTTATGTTGCCACATCACGGTTGACCGTTCCTGATGAGGTGAGGAAGAAGCAGGTAGACAAATTCGCCAAAAGTTCTAGGTTTGGCAGGCCATCTGCGAGTGTGGAGTGTGGGCAGCCCCACTATTGTCCTACACCTGATGAGTGGTGTCAAGGGCAAATTGCGGGCATTCGGTTATGTTGTGGGGATCCAATGAAGTAGAAACCTAACCATAATGTTGTAGTTTATTCCCTGAATGTATGAAGAAAATCCGCCAAAAATAATTTTGTCTGTCTCTGTTTTTTCGAGTACAGTCATTAGTAAAAATAAGTATCGTTGCAGAACATGAAGAATAAAGTGATGAGTCAAACATTCGATTTCATACCATAAACTGAATTTTTATTTAGTGCGTCGGCAACGGATAATTCCGTGATAAAGTTTATTTGCAATCCACATTTACCTTTCAAGGTAAGGGTTAGGTGTCTTCTGCTCTACATAGTAGTCGTCTCCAGTATATAATGTCTATGGCTACACTCGCAGTATGCAGAGTCGGCATACTGCGAGTGCAGCCGAACTGTATAGACTGAATACGACTTCTATGTACAGTCTTAGCTGGTAAAGTAGGTAAGCTTTCATACTACTTTTTCGGGGGATGTTAACGCCTGTCATGAAGCTTGGGGTAGCTCCAAGTCATCAAAGAGAGGTCGTATGCTCCTGTCATGGGTGGTTAACAATCAGATGATTGTACTAAATAATGGTTCTTCAACCCGCATTAATGAAGCAAGAGAAACGATGTCTGCCATTGATATCACTATCGCTTCCACCAGTTTGGCATTGAAAGTAAACTGGGAAATTTTGGAGGATTCGATGGGCAGCGATCATTTGCCAATTTTGATAAAAATGGATGAAAGATCAATACAACTTGGGAACAGTAGACGATGGCTATACAAGGACGCCGATTGACTGGCATTTGGGCAAAAAACTGACGAACTAATAAGCTCAAGTACCAACATTACGGTTGAATCGCTGGGACAGCTTAAACATCCATACCGAGAACATCAGGGAAAACAACTGGAAAATCAGAAATCTGGTGGACAGATGACGTTAAAAAAGCAGTAAAAGCACGACGAAAAGCCCTTCGATCCTTGAAAAGATAACGAGGTAATAGTACGGAAAGGATCGCCGCACTCCACGTATTTCAAGAAGCAAGAAATGTAGCTCGGAAAGCAGTCACTGAAGCAAAACAAGAATCGTGGAAACAGTTTGGCGAAAACTTTTCACCAACTACTGGAGCTGACAAAATCTGGCAGAGCTTCAACCGCCTTAACGGGAAAAAAGGAAGGGGAACACAAGTTTTATCATCAATAAAGAACATGTTGCGGAACCTGCAAAGATTGCCGAACATTTCGCAGATATGTTTGAGGAAAACACGACAGCCAACACAGATAACATACCACCTACAAACACTCCCAACGGGGTTGGTGGCACTCACAGTGATCAGATACGTGAAAACACAGAGCAGTACAACTGGAACAGTGCATTCACCATGGAAGAACTCTTGAAGGCAATTGACATAGCCAAAGGATATTCGACAGGAAAAGACCAAATTGGATATTCGATGATTAGGAGGCTGTCTCTATCTGGCAAATTAGCGATGTTAAATTCATTCAACCAGGTTTGGCTCGAAGGTCGATTCCCCAGATGTTGGAAAGAGGGAATAGTTATTCCAATACCGAAACACGATGAAACTCGTCAGTTTGCCAGTGAATACCGTGCAATCACCTTATTAAGCTGTATTGGTAAAATATATGAGCGACTTGTTAATCATCGGTTAGTTACGTACTTGGATCAAAATAATCTAATCAATCCTGGGCAACACGCGTTCCGTGCAGGACGAGGAACATCTACCTATTTTGCCGAATTAAATGAAATACTAACGCAAACAAACAACAATCATCATTATTGTAAATTGGCCCTTTTAGACTCGAAGAAAGCTTACGACAGAACCTGGTGGCCACATATTTTAAAGAGGATAAAAGATTCCCGACCAGAAGGGCATAACATAAAAATATCAAAATTATAACAAACCTTGTTACGACTAACTGATTATGATATAAATTGGTTAAAGACGTTTTCACCTGGATAATTGTACAACATATTTATAACAAATTAAGATATAAAACCCTGAGAGGCACAATCTTCGTGAAGAAATAGATTGATTGTAACAATAGCAGATATAATTTTGCTACATCGTAACAAAACTGTTACAAAGTTTGTTTTGTTTATGTTATATCTATATCATGGTTTGTTTTTATTTTGTTACTTCTTGAGGATTTTTTGTTACAATTTCTGTTATTTCAACTACATCCGCGATCTACATTCTAACAACTTTTGTTATAAAAAGAGCGTAACTGAATAACAACGCTTGAAATAATTTTGTTGTTTCCTTGTGGTCGGGTTGAATGTAGGTACGAATATGTATAGGTGCATCGAAGGATTTCTTGAAGATCGGACATTTCAAGTTAGTTTCAGAGGAAAGATATCAACACCTAGAGATCAAAAAGCCGGAGTACCGCAAGGATCGGTTCTATCGGTCACTCTGTTTATTTTGGCAATGGACTCGATTTTCGAAGGCATCCCAAATGGCGTAACGGCTTTACTATACGCAGATGGCTTAAACGTGCTATTGAGGCTGTCTACGAATGGACAAAGAACATTCATTTCGAGCTCTCTGTCAGCAAATCAATGCTTCTTCGTATATGCCAAAGAAAACACTCCCGCCTGAAAAAGAGTCGACTCGAGATCAAAGTCAACGGCAAAAAAATACCAGATGTTTCATCAGCAAAAATTCTTGGAATATGGGTCGATAAACGTGGTAGTTTCAATACTCACTTCAGAAAAACAAAAGAAGCAATCAAAGCTAGAATCAATTTTATTCGAGCAATATCAGGACATGGGAACAGAGCAGTACTCTTACGAATTGCGAACGCTATTTGTGTATCCAAATTACTATATGGCATCGAACTCTTCGGTATTTGGTGTATTAAACGATACCAACCGATTTACAATCAACTACTAAGAATCACTTCCGGTGCATTCAGAACATCACCATCGGCAGCCATGGCAGTAGAATGCGGTGTACTTCCATGGGAAGAAAGAGTGACTCTAGGAATGGTGAAAAGCTTCTGCCGTATCGAAGAAAAAGGTACGGATAAACCAGCTCTTCGAAAAACTGCAAACGATGCCAGAAGGCATTAACCGGAATGGAACTCCCAAAAGTACGGAAAGTACACTGTCTTAGACGTTGGAATCGTAAAACGCCAAAAGTAGATTGGACTGTCAAAAAACAATATAAAGTTGGACAAGATCCAACTAAAGCACGCGCGATCGTAGCAAAACTGTTGGGAGAAAAATTCTACAAGTTTGAAAAAATGTATACAGACGGATCAAAGGATGACTCTGGAGTAGGTTTTGGTGTCATCTGGTCTGGATTGCCCATCGAAAGAAAGCTGCCGTTACAATACAGCATCTTTTAAACGGAAGCATTAGCTATTGCGACAGCTGCTCGCTACGCTTCAAAGAAACCAACGGTAATTTTCACCGATTCGTCTACAGTTGGGTACCAGGCCATAGTGGAATAAGTGGTAATGAAGCGGCCAATCAAGCAGCCGGAAGAGGAAGATTATCACGATTGAGTGAGCGAAACATTCCAGGAAGGGATATTTGCAAGTGGACTGCAGCCGAGATTTGGAGGAAACATGAAAACAACTGGATAAATGAACAGCATACGCAACTTGCATGTATCAACAAACAGGTAGAAAAATGGAATGCTAGAGGTAAAAGAACAGAACAACGAGCATTAACGCGGTGTCGACTAGGGCACACAAGACTAACAAAGAGCTACTTGTTTAAAACAAAAGTAGCGGGTAAGTGTGAAGCATGTGATGTGGAAATCAACGTTCAGCATATTTTATTAAATTGTAGAAAGTACGAGGATATTAGGAAAAGGTTAGGCATCGGTACATCTCTTTTTCAAGTTCTAAGTAACAATAAGCGAGCAGAAGCAAGAATAATCAAATACTTAAAGCTCACAGGTCTAATCAATGAAATTTAAAACCTCTCCATAGAGGCGAATGAATTCTTAAACATTTAAAGCCTCTCTAATGAAAAAAACAAAACAAAAACTACTATTTCGTTTATTTTATTTTCTAAAAACGAAAAATGATATAATTATAATTCGCCAGATATATCTGGAAATCATGTTCTTACCGCCATTTAAAAACAAACGAGTAAATACAATACGCGTAGAACGCAAGGAGAAATTAGCTGAGTTCCAGAATCAAGAACAAGGAAGTGTAAATCTGTTTTCTATGCTTAGTTCCCCTTGGCTATTACTTCCAGCATACTCATCAATCGACTTCATCTACTTCATCTTTATTATTCTGTTTACTAGGCTTTATTCAAGTTTCGCTTGTGAATTTGTTGGAAGATCATAATTGTTTACTTTGAGACAAATTTGCTGACATTGATGAATCGCAGGCAACAAGAAGGCGGATTCTCTAAGAATGGATGGCATTACCGTCTCCTTCATTCATTGCTCGTATATATCTGAGAAAGCATTTGCCGATTTCACCTGTGCAACTTACCAGAACCTGTAAATATCCGAACTATTGTTGGTTACATCTTAAATGCACTAGGATTTGTTATTTGCAACACGCAAACTTATTCACATTTGCAAATGGATTGTTCGATTCAGTCACTGAAAATCAAAGGACATGTGTCACATCCTACTTATGCTCGGAAAAATCTACCAAAGAATGAAAATTTGTGATTTAACAATACCTCGTCTCATAAAAAGAAAAACTAGAGCGGTGCACAGTGGTAATTTTTTCGAATTCAATTTCTTAGAATCAATGTCTGAAAATGTGCTGAATTATACGTCAATTATTCGTGCAATGAATAACAAACTATTCATCTCATAGTAATCTTTTTATGTATAAATTTCCCATCACAGCAAGTGACATTCTGAAATTATGATTCATATGACTCTTTGAAAAATAAAAATCCCGCTATTCATTGTGGCTCACTAAGAAGAAATGCACCAATAAGTCCCGAACGTGATATTTTCACTCCAACGAAGTGGAAAAGGAAGTGGAAAACTTTTCTTCTCTATGGGTCGTTGCAATGTTTCTCTAACAACGAGCAGTTGCCAGCTACCACACCGTTTACTCTCGTCACTACTATCGTCGCCGGGGCGTCAGCGTCATTGGTAACCTGTTTTTGCCATCCCTGTACGGTGTGGTAGCCGTATTTCTTCCTGTAACCTCTGCATCTGCTGGTATATCCACGAAAGCAAGCTTAACCTGTAGTTCCGCATTGCCAGTGTGGTCTCGGTACGTGTTACTATGGCGAAGTGATGAATTAGGGTTGAGCTGATGAAGATGGAATTTCGAACTGAGCTGAAACGGGCATTGGCAGGCACGTCACGTATCCTCTTTGTGAAAGTTGCAGAATAATTTACTTCTTGTTCAAAGTCGTGTTTTAGATCCAAAGAGGTCATAATTAAAGGCACGTTGAAGATAAATGATCCTTCCAATGAAAGTGAATCAATTCTCAACCCTCTCGTGGGCAGAGAATCAGTTACCCGTAAAATTGAAGGGCGTCGCAACGTATTCTGTTTTTTGTTTCTTTCTTGAGTAAAACTGGTCAACTTTCTGATGGCACCCCATTTGTTTCGATTGATTATTTTAGAATATTTTTTTCTGTATGAACATCGATAAACCTAGTGAATTGGGGTTACAATTCTTTTTTACTCAGTCCAATAGAGCCAAATTTACAGTGCTGATGTTTCCTTTCAAGAAACAATACAATACAATGAATGAATCTTACAATTATGATAAGGATATACAAAAATATCCCAATCTCCATCGATCATCGAATCATTCCATCAAACATACCCAACAAACATCGGTGTCGAATAACCGCTTGTTCAAACAAATTTGGAGAAGTTGTACAGCTTTTTCTTCTAGAAAGCTGAATAACTTCTCCAAATTTGTTTGAACAGGTGGTTATTCGACACCGATGTTTGTTGGGTAGATCAAGATATAAATTGCAATGAAAATGTTTTAAAAAGTTATCAGACAAAAATGCAAATTGTAATTGTTTCATGCTATTCAATAGCTATCAGAACTTTTAGAGCGTGTTAAAAAAAGTAATTTGATTTAAATAAAGCAACGGATTTGTTTTACTTTACAAGAAGACTCGTCTTTGATAAGCAAAATATGACAATGGCTCATCTAGCTCAACACGTTGTTCACATACATATGATATTTCTAAAAAAATGGAATCAATATATCTGGTAATGAATCAAATTGATTATACACCCTATTTATCATTACTCAACAAGAATAGGTTTTGCTTTTTCTCTCAAGCACATTCGATTTAAAGCTTATCACTGTTGTCAGTTCGAGTTGAGATTGAAGTAAGGCTAAGTATTTGGCCGCCTATTTATAGTAGCCGTAACGAAAGCTAACGACAGCGATTCAGAAGGTTTGTTTGATGGCTAACTTAAACTAAATTGGTACACCCCTCCGCGCCGCTAGCACGCCTCTAGTGTTGGAAATCGAAAATCGTTGACTGTGGTTTGATTACATTTCTATAGAGAACTACAGGTTCAAGTTTGATCAAAGTAGTCGATCGCGTACAGAAGTAACGTCAAACTCGAAACTCGAAAGAAGAAAAAATACTGTGCACAAATACCTCGAAAATCCGGAGTGGTCCGATTCCAAGCTGGCTAAAGTACTGAAGATGCCGAAAACGACAGTTTATTGAGTGCTCAAAACCTACAAGGAAACCCTGAGTGTGGAAAGGAATCAGCGGACCTTCGAAAACACTGGAACCAGGCATCGTCAGCTGCGCAACAAGGTATTAAGGCGCGTTAAAGTCAACCCCGGTCTTTCGATCCGAGATGTGGCCAGAAGATACAACGCCAACTTTCAAACGGTGCAGAACATCCTTGCCAGGGAAGGATACAAGTCGTAAAAAGCCAGTAAACATCCGAACCGGGCTGCACTTTGATCGATGACGAAACATACGTCAAACTCGATTTTAAGCTGCTTCCCAGAAAAAAGTTTTACATCGCATCTGAGGGGATGTGCCGGGAAGATACAAGTTCGTGTTTGCCGACAAGCTCACGAAAACGGCCTTGATTTGGCAAGCGATTTGCAGTTGTGGCCTGGAAACGTAACTATTCGTCACATCCTCGACTGTGACATCCCAAGTTTACATCGAAGAATGCCTGAAAAATCGTGTATTGCCGTTTATCCGCAAGCATCAGGGGCAAAGTCATCTTTTGGCCCGATTTGGCCAGCTGTCACTACCATAAGGTGGTTCTGGAGTGGTATGCTGCCAACAGGATCGATTTTGTCCCCAAGCTAATTAATCCTCCGAATTGCCCGGAATTTCGACCAATCGAAAAATACTGGGCAGTTAAGGACATCCAGCAAATGCGGGCAAAATGGAATAAATCTGCTGATTCCGTGCCCGTTTCCACAGTGCGGGCGCTGATGGTCTCCATCAAAAGGAATGTTCGAGATTTCGTTCGGACTGGAGAAATGTAACCATCTAATGCAGTAACTTTGATGTTTTAATAAAAGTACTGTTAAGCAACCATTAATGGACTTTTTAAACTTATTGAATCACGAATTGCAGGTTTTTTTTGTGCGTACCAATTTAATTTTAGTAAGCCTAGTGCCTTAGAGGTGAAACTTACGTTCAAAAGTTAACAAAGATGGAACACAAAATATGGGAACAAATAATCGTATAGCATCTTAAATTCCTAAAATCGACTGTAAATACCGTGCTAAAACGTTACCGGGAAACACTAATGTTGGATCGCACAAAACAAAACGGTGGAACATACGACCAGAAACTAC
This sequence comes from Aedes koreicus, assembly GCA_024533555.2. Taxonomy (NCBI): domain Eukaryota; kingdom Metazoa; phylum Arthropoda; class Insecta; order Diptera; family Culicidae; genus Aedes; species Aedes koreicus. The sequence continues at coordinate 343,301 of JAHHFK020005954.1, read as the reverse complement.
AAGTGAAAGTCTCTTTGCGTGATTTGGCGAAAAGGTTCTCTGCACCGTACTGTACAGTTCGACAAATATGTCGGCGTAAAGGTTTCCAGTCGTACCATGCCAGCAAGTACCGCAACAGGACCCTGAAACAGAACCTGGTTGCCAAACGCTGCGCAACAATGCTGTACGAGCTAGTTTTAACGTAATTCAACGTATGCATTTTGATGGGCGATGAAACATTTGTTAAAATGGACTTTGGATAACTCCTGAGACATAAATTTTACCTTGCCAAACGTAAGGGTGATGTTCCAGGTAGATTCAAATTTGTCTATGCAGACACGTTTGTTTGCAAGTCTATGATAAGGCAAAGCATCTGCAGTTGTGGAACGAAAACGAAGGTTTTCATCACTGGAGTGACTATGAATGGGCAGGTATACAAGGATTTTGGTGTGGCTTCAGAGGCGAATTTTGCCATTCATCCAATCGCACGAAGGTGAAGTTCTGGCCTGACTTGACGTTATTGAAGAAACTTTCAACCCATCTAGTTGTCCAAGTTTTCGTTTCTTCGAAAAATATTGAGCAATTATCAAAAACAAACTAATAAAATGTGGCTACGCCCTTTGGCGATGAAGCTCCTTCTATGTGATCATCGACCGCACCCTATGCTAGACAAGAGATCGTCACCGATTGACGTTAGGCAACCAGGTAGTATTTCGAGAAGTAGAACAATGGCAAAATTGGAAAGTACAAGCATCATTCTATTTGAGATTTCGTTGTTACTTCTATAGGTTTATTGTTTCTTTCCAAAGGTAATTTCTTAAATTTAATATATTATTATCAAATCTAATCTTTCTCGCAATCTAGCAGTGAAATCTAGCGTCTTAAACTTATAAATATATGAATCAGAATTTATCATCTAGTTTACCATAGTATTTTTCATCAGGTAATTTATATAACCTAAAATGTTAGGCATAGGCATATTATAATTATTTTCTCAATTAATTTACAGTTTTGTGAATACAAAACTACAATAAATTCTGTTAGACCGAGTTCCGGAGAATTGAAACGAGAATTCAAAACACTAAACGTAAGTCTCTGAGCCAAATATTGTTATTTACAATAGTAATTAAAACTGAACCAAACAAATCATATTGCAGGAAAAATTTAACGTCGAAAATAAAGACTGTTGCATTTACGGAAATTGTTTCGATTGATTCGTAACAAATTAAATTTTTCGTTTAATTATCCGGTCAACGATGTCATCAACGAGTCGAATGATACCCGAGGAGAAAAAGCAAAACTCTCCCGGTAAATCTGGTGCAAGTTGTGGCGAGTGTCACCAGCTGGACCACAGCCGAATGGTCCAATGTGACGACTGTGATACATGGTATCATTATGAGTGTGTGCATGTCACCGACGACATCCAGTATCTGGATTGGAGCTGTAGGCGGTGTGTATCACGATCTCTCGATGCAGCTCAAGTCGGTCGAGATAAACAGCAGCAGAATCAGAAGCAGCAATAGCAAACTTCAGATACGGTAGCTGGCGAAAGATTGAATGACAATACCAGTGTAGAGGGAGCAGGTACTACATCCACTCCAGTATCAGCAACTGCAAGGGTTGATCCGGACTGTGCCACCAAAGCTTTGTCGGCGGAACAACGTCGTCTAGCAGATGACATATATCGGTCTAATCGAGAGCTTTGAGATCAGTTGCGCTATTTGCAAGAAACCCAGATCAGGGAAAACCGAATCACAAGGCATAACTAGCGGCATTGACACAGCGTTACGAGGAAATTCTACGTTTGCAACAGCCTGTATTGCCAAGTACATCACGACAATATCGAACTGGTGCCATAAGAAAAAATTACAATGCTGTCGGGGAATCCGGTTTGCCTCATGGGCACAATATGGAATTGCAAAGTAAAGCTACGTCCAAAGGATCTAGGAATTCCGAAAGGATTCGTGAGTTGCAGCGTAAAGCGTTAGAAGACCGTCAGGCTTTGGAGAAGAAGCAACTAGAAGAAAGGCTGGCGGTTGAACAGGCGCAGGCCGAACATAGTGATGAAAGCTCATGTCAGGAGGATGACTTCGATGGCATGTCGAAAATTGCGAATTGGTTGGAGAAGACTGGTATGAATGATAAAACACCAATACCTGCGTATCAGGTATTTCCCATAAACGAACGTTCATCCTTCCGCACACCAATTTCTCAACGGTGTGAAGAACCCTTAAACAATTGACATTTGGCAGCACGGCACACTGTGAAGGACTTGCCAAGATTTGGAGGGGATCCGGAAGACTGGCCAAGATTCTTAGCGGCGTATGAGCGAACCACGTGGATGTGTGCTTTCCGTAATGATGAGTTGTTGGACCGTCTTGAAAGATATCTGTATGATCGTGCCCTCAATGCTGTTAGAAGCTTGATGTTGCATCCCGAAAATGTTCCTGTAATCATCCAACGTCTGAAGATGCTGTTCGGAAATCTAGAGGTAATCGTCGAAACTATGGTAAGGTGAATCAGGGCAATGCCAGCGCCAAGAGCAGATAGGATGGACACAATCATAGACTTGGGTGTGGCTGTACAGAACCTCTGCGCTACTGTAAAGGCCTGTGAAATGGATGAGTGTCTGTACAATGTGGCTTTAGTACAAGAACTCGTCGATCAGCTTCCTGCTGCGATAAAGATGAACGGGGCTATTTATAGACAATCGAAGCGAACGGTTTCGCTTTCAGAATTTAGTGAGTGAATTGGGCAATTATTTGACGCTCTGAGCAAGGTAACTAGACCATGCACAAGTGGGAAATGCACCAAGCAACCAGAAAGGCGCAACCGCAAGGAAGAAGCGTATTTGAACACTCACACGGAGGCTACCGAAAACAAGACCAGACAAAAGGTATGCTACGCCTGCGGCAAGGACTGTCTGATGTTGGACAAATGCGAAAATTTTCTGAAGATGAATCCACAGTCATGGTGAACAGTTATCAAGGATAAAAAGCTGTGTAGAAAATGCTTGAGAAAACATTTCAAGGCCTGTGAAGTGAATACCCCCTGTCGAAAGAATGGTTGTTCTTATTTGCACCATCAGCTTCTACATGATGATCAGAGACATACGCAGGAATTTTCTGGTCAAGCCAGCACGTTTAATAAGCTCACACCGTCTTGCAATACCCACCATTGTTGTCTCGGACCAATCCTCTTGAAGTACGTCTAGGTCACCATACATGGAAAAGCAAGGTCTATCACCACGTATGCATTCTTAGATGACGGATCAATATGTTCACTAATGGAGCACAGTCTTTGGGAAGATCTTGGTTTATCTGGCGAGATGTTTCCGCTGTGTATCAACTGGACCAGTGGTCGAGCCCGATACGAGTCTAATTCTGTTCAATGTGTGATACAGTTATCTGGAGAGCAAGAGTGTAGCGAACGGAGCTTTTCATGCACAATCAACCCGCTGCAGCGTTTACTCGGCTAGGATGGATCATTTATGGCCCTTGCTCTATCATCGATAAGATCAAGCAGAAAGAATGCAAAAACACCTACAGTGACCACATCTGCCAATGTGAAACTCTACATAGTGCTGTGAAAGAGTATTTTTCGCTAGATAGCCTTGGGATACAGACAAACACCAAAGTACTGATGTCCAGGGAAGATGTAAGAGCACAAGACCTGCTTTAATCCGGAACCTTCCAGAAAGGTATGCGCTACGAGTCTGCCCTGTTATGGAGGTTTAATGATGTTCAGCTACCTGACAGTAAACCAATGGCCTTGAAGCGTTTCCGTTGTTTAAAAAAACGAATGCAACGTGAACCGGAGATGGCTGCTGCCCTTTGAGCGAAAATTCAGGACTACGAGATGAAGGGATACATTCAGAGATTGTTGGCCACAAAGGAGCAGGCACCGAGAAGTCGTATTTGGTATTTGCCGATTTTTCCAGTAACGAATCGTCTGGGACACCGCTGCCATAGCGCACGGAGTATCGCTGAAAACCTGTCTCCTCAAAGGTCCAGATAAACTGAAGTCTGTACCGTCTGTTCTGCAACGGTTTCGGGAGCTTCGAGTTGGTTTTTCAGGAGACATACGCGAGATGTTCCACCAAGTTTTGACAAACATTGCTTAAGATTCTTCTGGACAGCTGACCCTCAAGATACGAATCCATCGGTGTATGTGGTGAACGTTATGACTTTTGGGGCAGCGTGCTCACCAAGCTGTGCCCAATATGTCAAAAATCAGAACGCTGAACGATTTGCTCAAGAAATGCCAGAAGCGATCATTGTGTGGACGATATGCTTTCTAGCGTCAAGAGTGAGGCTGAAGCTGTGAGACTGGCGACTAATGTTCGTTTTATTCATGCTCAAGTGGGTTTTGAAATACGAGGATGGCTTTCAAATTCCAAAGCTGTTGTTGACGCGATGAAAAGCCCATCAACTTCGGAGAAAGATCTCAACATAATCTCCCAAGTCGCCACTGAAAAGATTCTCGGGATGTGGTGGAACACTTCTACAGATACTTTCACTTTCAGGCTGCCCACCAGATTGAATCAGGAGGAAGGGCTGTTTTGCGGTTAGCGAGCTCCAAGAAAGCGCGAAATGCTACGATTTCTATTGACGATCTTCGATCCATTAGGGTTCTTGGCAAACGTTCTGATGTACCTGAAGGTTCTCTTGCAAGAGGTATGGCGGAACGGAACCGGGTGGGACGAACCGATAGCTGATCAGCAACTGGCAAAATGGCGTACATGGCTCGCAGTTCTGAGTCAAGTAGAAGTTGTGTCCATACCCAGATGCTATCGAGCTCGAACCACACTGTCAACGAAAACCAACACGGCGCAACTGCATATTTTTGTGGATGCCAGCGAGAGTGGATATGCTGCAGTTGCTTACTTGCGCATCGAAGAAGAAGAAGGAATCGAATGTGCCTTTGTGACAGCGAAAACGCGTATAGCACCGTTGAGATTCGTGTCGATTCCCCGTCTCGAATTACAAGCGTCTGTAATAGGAGCAAGGCGGGCCAAATCGATTGTCGAGCAACACCTAATAATCATTCACGAACGATTCTTCTGGACAGATTCGAAAGATGTAATTTGTTGGCTGAATTTTGATCACCGTCGTTATAGTCAATTTGTTGCATTTCGAGTTGGGGAGATACTGGAAAGCACGGAGTTGTTTGAATGGCAATGGGTATCAACGAAACTAAACGTTGCCGACGAAGGAACTAAGTGGCAGAAACTCCCGGATTTGTCACCTTCTAGCCGATGGTTTTTTTTTTTGTCCACCTCCTTTTATCTGGATACCTCAGAGTGAATGGCCAGCACTCATCGTTGGTTGGAATTCAAACACAAGAAAAATTACAAGAAGCAGAACTGTACATCTATAAGCAGGCCCAAGTAGCTGCGTACGCCGAAGAGAGAGCACTGGTTACCAAAGCAACATCATCAGAGCTGAGAAACTACAAGTTGCTGAATAAAAGTTCGCTCAAACGTCTGTCGATGTACATGGATGAGCAGGGCTTGCTGCGCATGCGAGGTAGAGGTCAACTATGTGCATATGCTGGGCCGTATGCATCCAACACAATTTTGCTACCAAGAGATCATCACGTTACATCACTCGTAGTACGTTCGTTTCATGATCGGTATCATCATCTTAACCATGAGCCTGTCGTGAATGAGCTGCTACAGAAATACAGGATTCCTTAATTACGCAGATTATGCTACAGGATCCGCAACCAATGCCAAGTCTGCATGAACAACACAGCACGTCCGAAGCCCCCGATGATGGCCGATTTACCGCCTGCTAGACTGGCTGCATTTTCCAGACCATTCACATACACAGGCGTCGACTATTTTGGCCCTATGAACGTTGTAGTAGGTCGTCGCGTCGAAAAACGATGGGGAGTTCTCTTCATTTGTATGACGGTACGTGCGATACACATTGAGATAGCGCATACACTCAACACTGACTCATGCATCATGGCCATTAGAAATTTCATGGCACGACGTGGGACACCCTTACAGTTCTTCAGTGACCGAGGAACTAATTAAATTGGTGCCAACCGAGAGTTGCGAAAAGCCTTCCAGAAGATCAACCACGATAAACTATTGAAGAACATTGTGTCGTCTGAATTAAAATGATCCTTCAATCCACCGAGTTCACCTCACATGGGAGGTTCGTGGGAAAGGTTAGTGCGATCGGTGAAGAAAGTCTTGAATCAACTGAAGCTACCCCGGCATCCTACTGATGAAGCTCTGCGCAACACATTCGCCGAAATTGAGAATGTCATCAACTCTCGGCCACTTATGTACATCCCGGTTGATGATGAGACTGCACCAGCATTAACACCTAATCATTTTTTAGTGGGTTCGTCAAGTGGATGTAAATGATCTCCTTCGATGATACGTCTACTACGCTACGGAACAAGTGGAAAACTTCACAGATGTATGCGAATCAATTTTGGCACCGATGGGTTCGCGAATATCTTCCAACGATCTGTCGACGAACGAAGTGGCATCAGCCCACGAAGCCTATTCAAGTTCGCGGTTCTGGACGTCGGAGCAAAACTGAGTAAGCAGGATGTTGCATCCAGCGTACTGGGGGGATAGTTACGCCCTTTGGCGATGAAGCTCCTTCTATGCGATCATCGGCCGCACCCTATGCTAGACAAGAGATCATCACCGATTGACGTTAGGCAACCAGGTAGTATTTCGAGAAGTAGAACAATGGACACATGTCAACAATAGGCAAAGTTGGAAAGCACAAGCATCATTTTATTTGAGATTTCGTTGTTACTTCTATAGGTTTATTGTAATTATTTTCTCAATTAATCTACAGTTTCGTGAATACAAAACTACAATATATTCTATTAGACCGAGTTCCGGAGAATTGAAACGAGAAATCAAAACACTAAACGTAAGTTTCCGAGCCAAATATTGTTATTTACAATAGTAATTAAAACTGAACCAAACAAATCATATTGCAGGAAAAATTTAACGTCGAAAATAAAGACTGTTGCATTTACGGAAATTGTATCGATTGATTCGTAACATGACAAAACAATCAAACACCCATCTGATTTGCAGTAGTGGTGGAAAAAGATAGCAGATCAAGTTGACAGGTCTACTTTTCAAAAAATTATGGGTGGTATTAAGCAAAAAGTCCAGGAATTTATCCGAAATGCTGATGATTTATCTTTCATTGCTTTTTCCTTTGATGTTCAATAATTCCCAGCAGAATGAAACCTTAACTGCTTTTTAAAGGGCGATACGGTCAAAATTTGGTCAATATCAACTTGACGTATTTCTTTCAATTTTGCATTTAAAAAACCTGAACACCCCTCATTTTGAAGGTGTGTGTGTGTAGAATGTTGCTCCTATTTTGATTTTGGAATTCACTCTTCAGTTGTCAAAATGCCGTCCAAGCAAGAAGAGCAGCGTATCAAAATTTTGCTCGCGCACCGCGAAAATCCGAGCTACTCGCACGCAAAGTTGGCAAAATCGCTAAAAGTTGCCAAATCAACCGTTACAAATGTAATTAAAGTGTTTGGGGAACGTTTGTCGACAGCCAGGAAGTCTGGATCGGGGGGAAATCGAAAACCGGAAGCCGCTGAGACGACAAAGAGAGTTTCCGGTAGTTCCAAGCGAAACCCTAACCTATCTCTCCGAGATGCCGCAAATAAGCTGGGTGTATCGTCTACAACCGTGCATCGAGCCAAAAAACGAGCCGGACTATCGACTTACAAGAAGGTAGTGACTCCAAATCGCGATGATAAACAAAATACGACGGCCAAAGCGCGATCCCGGAGGCTGTACACGACGATGCTGACGAAGTTTGACTGCGTGGTAATGGACGACGAAACCTACGTCAAAGCCGACTACAAGCAGCTTCCGGCACAGGAGTTTTATACGGCAAAAGGAAGGGGAAAGGTAGCAGATATTTTCAAGCACACGAAACTGTCAAAGTTCGCAAAGAAATATCTGGTTTGGCAAGCCATCTGTACCTGTGGCTTGAAAAGCAGCATTTTCATAGCTTCCGGGACTGTCAACCAAGAAATTTACGTGAAAGAGTGTTTGAATAAACGTCTGCTGCCTTTCCTGAAGAAACACGGTTGTTCCGTACTGTTTTGGCCGGATTTGGCATCTTGCCATTACGGTAAAAAGGCCATGGAGTGGTACGCCGCCAACAACGTGCAGGTGGTTCCCAAGGACAAGAACCCTCCCAACACGCCAGAGCTCCGCCCAATTGAGAAATACTGAGCTATTGTCAAGCGGAACCTAAAGAAGACCAAAAAAACTGCTAAGGACGAGCAGCAGTTCAAGGCAAACTGGCTTTCTGCGGCGAAGAAGGTGGACAAGGTGGCTGTACAAAATCTGATGGCAGGGGTCAAGCGTAAGGCCCGGCAATTCGGATTTGGAAAAGCGGAAGCCTAACTGAATATTTTTCCTGAATCTTATACTAATTGAACTTGAAAAAGAAATTTAATTTGATTTTTTAAATAAACGATTTCACCGATTTACACGCGTTTTCCCTTGACCAAATTTTGACCGTATCACCCTTTATGTACTTTTTTGGCGTAGAAATGTCTTATTTTGTGCGGCCAAATACTAAGTGGATCAAGCTTGGCACTGCATACTAGTGGACATGTTCTTCATTTCGCTATGATATAGTGTTATTTTGGAGGCGGCTTTTGGTGAGATCTATATATGTGATCAAAATTATACTACAAAACCTAATTTTCAAATAATACATAATACGTGCCTGGTTTGAGATTTTTAAATTTACAAATCTGGACGTTTGTTGCAGTATCTTGTCCAAAAGATATTGGTAATTTTTACCTGCAGGGGTTGTTGTAAAAATTTCTTTCATAATACCATTGCCGGTCAAAGTCAAATTTCATCAAATCTTCCGGTCCGCCTCTATGCATCTTGGTATGAGGAACCAGGTGGGTTTCCACCGATTGCCTGTCGATCTTCCAAATTTGGAAGACGTCTGTATTGAATTATCTCAAATTATAATAATCCGTTCACTATATCACAAAACATTGCGGGTTTTCAAAATGAAAATAGAATAGGATATTACGACCTCGGAAATTTTCTGAGAGTCAGAAAAAGTTGTATATGGCTATAAAACTGCCACAGAATTTATAAAACAGGTTATTGACTGTAAAATCTGTTATTATCTTTGTAATACAAAAAAGAAACTATATATTTGCCTGTATTCATAAAATAATTACATTTTTAAGAAAGGTCAGAGCTCACCAAAGGTGGCTTAATCCAAGTTTTTCTGCTACGCCCATTCACTGTCCCTATTAATTAGTAAGGCAAACTCGCCCACTAAACTGACAGTTTTTTTTCCAAGCTGCGTGTGGGTTGATATTCAGGAATAAGAAATTCTTGTCATGTCTTCAATCCACAATCAGAAAGATTCTCAAAAGTGTAGCTGGAAGAACAATTCTGCTAATTATGCCCACGAGGTGTTTCTGAATAAATAAACAATCTATGAATATATCTAGCGAATGCAATTCCATCACTCACCAGTAAATTGCAGTGCTTGTTGTTGTATGCATGTATGTCTGAACCGTATGTATCATCGTATCTCCCTAGACGCAAACATAATGCTTTGTATGCTTTACTGTAGCTGTGGCCATGTTGACAGGATCAAAATCAATTGACCTAGATTCAGCAGCACAATCGGCTAGCTTCAACATAGCTCGAACACATTGATGGCTCGATAGCGATAGCAACAATCGAACCGAGCAGAGTGAAACTGTTTTTAATTGAAAATCAATACCTCGATTCTATCTTTTGCTAGACCGTTACTATTCATGTGAGAATAATATTTTGGTATTCAATGGAAAAGCAATTATTAAACAAGATAGTTCAACCAAGAGAATGCTGTAAATAACGCATAGACACAATCCAATGCCATAACGCTGCATACTGCTAGAAAATGCTGCGTATCAAGCGGCCAAAAAACACCGATGTGGAGTGCGAGAGGCAGAAATCAGACTCGTTTGTCAACAGTCAGGAGTGGACGATCTCACGGTCGGTGCCGAACATCCGATTAGGCATCGTAAAGAGTTTCATTTCCGGCAAACCGTCACTGGCTCAACGACATGGGAACCTACTTCATCAAACGTAAGATCAATGAATAGAATTAATAGAATTACGTAAAAAGGTGTTATTTTGTCAAAAATGTTAAAGGAGGAACAGAGGAATTTTTTTTCCACAATTAAATTGAACCATAATTATGAATATCAAGTTGGAGAAACATAATAATTGGAAAAAAAAATTAAAACTATTTGGGATTTATGTTGTACGAGCAAGGTGATTGAAAATTCCTTATCACAAAATTAGTGATCGAAATAAATAAAAGAGGTATACTTATCATCGGAAAATGAGTGTCTATTAAACCTCAGGTTCTGACCCGTAACTCTGGTGGATCACCTTTTCGTGATGCGTTACGGGGTATCAGATCTACCACCGAACCCTAGTCCGAATTAATTCAAACTAGGGAATATATTTGTTTTTTGTTTGTAGTCAAAGGAACATATCTTAGTCCTTATTACATTTTATGTCTTGAGAAAAGTGACAATACTCGGATTGTGCCACCGAGGATGTGCTTGGAACAAGGAATACATGGTTAGTCTTCATTTATGGGAACTCTCATTTTCTATTTGATGTCATATAGTTTGAATTTGTTATGACTAGGGTTCTGATGCCAACAAAACAAACAATGACAACTGTAATAACACCGAATACTTTATCATTTATAGTGATGAAGTAACTCGACATGCGCTAAACGAAGGATACGGGATATTCTACAATAGATCAAATTACTGGTCGCGGTGGTTTATGTCCCGAACAGAAGAAAAAAATAACCCTCAGGTTCGAAACTCAACCGAAGATTGTAAGATAATTCAAAATCCAGAGATGATAATCCATACCTACTATGTACTTCAATGCCATTCAAATAATACAAAAACAAAGCAAATTATGAGATAATGAACTTCACTTAGGTGGTGGTGAAAAGCGCCCTTCAAGAAACTTATTTATTAAACTTATAATTTATTCATATTTACATTTCATGTTAATCTAGGTGCTCCAGCTACTACCGTAACGTATCAACCTTAATTGTTAAAATATGTACCTAATTTTGTTTACATTGTTCATGCCTTAGCAGTTCAGTATTTTAAACAGGTTTTTATTCCTGCGTGTCAGTATAACAATAATAATCTTAAAACTAAAAACAAACTAAAATTAATCTTAACTAAGCATAAAGGGAATTAATCATTGCAATAGAAGATTGCAACGATTTTTGTCTGAAATCATTAATTATTTTGTTGGACATTTGTTCTAAAGTCTCAACATTCGAAATTCTATGTACTTCGTTAGTACTGTACCAAGAAGGCAGTTTCAAAATCATCTTCAGAACTTTGTTCTGAATCCTTTGAAGTATTGTTTTCCTGGTAGCACAACAACTAGACCATATTGGAACAGCATAAAGCATGGCCGGTCTAAAAATTTGTTTAAATATTAGTAGTTTGTTCTTCAGACAAAGTTTGGATTTTCTGTTTATAAGAGGATATAAACATTTTATATATTTATTACATTTGGCTTGAATGCCTTCAATGTGATTTTTAAAATTTAATTTTTGATCAAGTAATAGACCAAGGTATTTCACTTCGCTTGACCAGGAAATAAAAAGTTCACCTAATTTTAGTGAGCTCATTAGTGCAATCTGTTTTGTACATTTTCTCAAGAAAATCTTACTGAAGTATGAGTTAATTACTGACAAATAGTTTTACACTAAAAATGTTCTCCAAACGGCGTTTTTCAAACATGGGTCTATAATTGAGGGACGCATTGAAACTACCTTGGCAGTGTTTCCACCATCTGTTTAGGAATATAACTCCTAATAGTACGGCGCATTTGGCACAGAGTCAGCTAAAAACTTCAGATAACAAAAATATTAATTTGTGATCGAAGATTATTTTGTTTTCTCAAAGGTCGCAAAGCTTGAATCATAGCAAGTTGATTCGTACATAATTTACTAGGATTTTTTTTTAATTTAAACTCGTGAAAACCCTCGAGATGCATCACCTAATAAAAATTATATCGGAATTCTGTGAAACAAACTTTGATTTTCATAATTTAATTGAAAGAAAAATTGATAATGGTTGTGATCAGAAAGGACTGAAATTTATAAACGCTATCTATTAACACCATGAAAAATTGAGCAAAACGTCTCTTCACATGAAATCTTTAGGTAGCTCGTTTTACTCCAGGGGTGCATTTCAAACTAGGTACTCCTATTTTATAAATTTTCGTTTACGAAGAAATGACACCTGTTTGTTGTCATATTGTAAACGCGTTACCCTGCCAATGAAGCATACTGGATATTTTGTAAAATTGTACACGGTATATACAGTTGGCAATTTGAGAGCCAGTGTGACAATTTTTCATGATTATTCGTGAATATTAATAGAAGCAACATTTCCTACGCTTCTTGATAATGAAACATGAAAGCAATGTTCACTTTTCTCGGCAACAGATTTTGAAACCTCTAATTTTATATATATTCTTCTTCTTCTTTTAGCAATTCAAGCTTATGCTTTCACAATTAGCTTATTGCTTGCTCTCAACTTAGTGTTCTAAATGCACTTCCATACTTATTAATTGAGAGCTTTCGATGCCAGGTACCATTTTTGCATTATTATGATTGTGTGGCAAGTATAATACAATCATACGCTATTGCCCAGGGAGCCGAGAAATTTTCTTTTACGAAAAATTCCTGGACCAGACCGGGAATCGAACCCAGCCACAACCAGCATGGTGTTGCTTTGTAGCTGCGCCTTTGCCGACTGAGCTAAGAAAGGACCCAATTTTATTTTATATATTCTTCCATCAAAGCACTTCACGTAATATATTGATATGATAACTTGTTTATTAAGCTTTAATTTGGTAACCTTGAAAAGAGTCAGCCATTCCGTTAAGCCATGGTTTTCTTCAAATGAACCACATACACTAAAAAAAAAGCTACTGTTTTCGTTGCCTACAATAGAACAAATTTCTTTCCCACGAAATTCAAATGAAATTGAGTGAAAAAGGGACTGCCGACAATAGTCTTGAGAAGTTTGGCGCATCGAAAAAATACTTTCAAGCCATTCTGGATGATTCTGTTGATGGATAAATAGAGGATCACGGAGCAAATAAATGTGAGTAAGCAAAAACGGCAGATGTATACACAAAGCTGCGAAAAAACTCATAAAATAGTGGATTAGCTGCTGATTAGAACAGGTCATTCATGAGGCAATGCACAGTGGGCAAAAACGGACCCGAATTCCCATTAATTTAGACGGCGCAGGGTAGGGGTCCTAAACAATAGCTTATCTTATGGGAAAAATGCGGCAAATCGAATGGTGTTGGTCTCGTTTAGGGTCTCGTTTCCTCCCACAATTTGAAGGAAACATGTGTCATTCATAGTGCATAGTGCAACATGTGTCATTCATAGTGAACAAAGCCTCGAAAAACCTAGGGTTTATTTTCCGTCTAACTAAAGAGTTCACCGACATTTACTGCTTAAAAGCGCTCTACTGTGCGTTGGTTCGTTCGACATTGGAATACTGTTCAACTGTTTGGAGCCCTCACTACCAAAATGGAATCGAGAGAATTGAATCAGTTCAACGGCGATTTATTCGATTCGCACTACGACGGTTGTCATGGAATGATCCAATTTGTCTGCCAAGCAACGAGAATCGGTGTCAACTAATTAGGCTGGATACCCTAAGTACACGAAGGAATGTTGCTAAGGCTCTTCTTATCTCCGACATTTTGCAGAATCGAGTGGATTGCCCCGAAATCCGAGGACAAATAAATTTCTTCGTGCGACCTAGAGCCTTGCGGAACAATCACCTGCTGCAACCAATACATCACCGCACTAATTACGGACAAAACAGCGCCATTACTGGCCTACAAAGGATTTTTAATCGGGTGGCGACGGAATTTGATTTCAACATTTCACGTGATACACTTCGGACTAGATTTTTTAATGTGTTTAGATAAGCTTTTAGTGTGTTATTTGTATGTTTATGTTTTTTATGAGATCAACAACACATCATTGGGGCATAGAAGCCTGTTGATGTATAATATTAAATAAAATAAAATAAATAAATAAAAAAAACTAGAATAATTACCCAAAAATAAAACTCGGTGCTACTGTATTGAAGCCAAGTACACTGTAAAGTTGCAAAAAAGCTGGTATATTGAATGAAACAAGTTTTACTCTGATCGGATGCCAGAAAATGGTTCATTTTACCCGATTTCCCCTCATACTTGAATAAACTCATATTAAAAGCGGTTTCAAAGATTGGCGCCAGTAATATTACTCTCACTTGCACTGTACTTATGTAATAATGTGCGAAGAATCGAATAATTCGCCCGATTTCCCCTCATACTTGAATAAACTCATATATCATACGGTCTTAAAGTTTTTCATTTTAACACTAGCTTCATTCGAAGATTTTTCATCTTATAAGTAAAATACAGTTTAAATTTGTTTTATTGAAATGAAAATAGACTACAAAAGTTCGCTCTACAACGATTCATTGTCTTCAGCATCACTTCCTTCAGAATCTATCTATCTATCTATCTATGAGACATCTTTCGATCTGACCACGCTAAAGATAACCGCATCATATCCAGAAGGTTGTCTTAAGGTGAAGTTTTCCGTGCAAGAAAAGGACGAGCATGCTTGTACCTTTTGTGCCACCTCTCATCAGACTGCTAATCGATGAAATTCATGGGGTAAGGCTATTGAAAAAGTAAATATTTTTTGACTTAGGACTACGTCTGTGTTTCCTTTACTGGGGTACACATTAAAATTGCGAAAATTTGGAGCGTCGCGAAAAACCGTCAGGTTTTGAACGTTCATTACTAAGTAATTTCAAGATCGATTTCTAAAATGTTTGCAGCATTAGGTTAAGTCATTTTCTATGCTATTGATTTTTAACATGCAACTTATAAAATTAACGCAAATATGTGGTGATGTTTTATAATGTCGATTTTTCAGTGTAAATTTACCAAATACACAGTATTTTCCTAGCACAGACTTCATATTTAAGTAACGAACGTCTCCTAGGCAGCCATGAATGTTATATAAGGGATACACTTTTGCATTTTGGTTTAGTTTTTCGGCGGTCGCGGAGCTGTGCAGAGTAGGATCTGCAGTTGGATCGTAGTTGGATCGTAGTTGGCGAAAGCACTGGCGAGCAGTCGGTGCCCAGAGAGCCGTTGGTACTGTTGGCAGTTGTTGCCGATGCTCCCGTCAACCTCGCTGCGAGAAACAAGCTGCTGAAGCCTACGAGTTGGCGGGAAAAAGCCGCCCGTGACAGAATCAATGCCACGGCACCTGCAGATGGCCACCCGCAACGTCGAGGAGCTGAACCAAGAATACCAAGAAGAAAGCCCAAGTTCAATCGTGAACCATGGTTCTCCCCCGTCAACTAAATCCACCCTTTTCAGGACGACCAAATCAGTTTGCCAACTAAAGAGTTTGTTTGGTTGAAAACATTTCTTGTGCTGTTTCAAATTAATTTCAATTACCGCGCCCCGGCTGAAGTAGCATTCATTAAACGCCGCGTCCCGGAGTAAATGACAAAGAACGTTGAACAACCAACGAACGAAATTATAAAACGGATAATTCGAACCGAACTGCGACACTTCAGACCGTCCATGTGGTTGAGTTCGTTGTAGTTCCTAGTTCTGCGTAGCGGATTAGTTGCTGGCGGTGGCAAGCAAATTAGAAATGTTTTGGTTAAGAAAATAATCCATCCAGCGTGCACTAATTAAAACTAATTATTATGGCGCAATAACTGAAATTCGTCCGCTTTAATGCAATTTGCATCACATTGCCTTCGTTGGTACCGCCTTCTTTCGTGTCATAGCATCAGACGCCATTACACAAGAGCTCCTAGCAGAAAATTTTGATTCAGCCTTACGGCAGTCGTAAAGCTGTGCAGAGACTGTAGGAACGCAGTTGGCGGCAGCAAGCACCCTGGAGGGTGCACTGGCGAGCAGTCGTTACCCAGAGAGGCGTTGGTGAAGTTGGCTCTTGGTGCCGATGCTCCCGTCAACCTCGCTGCGAGAAACATGGCTGCTGACGCCTACAAGTTGGCGGGAAATGCCGTCCGTGACATCAACGAGATAAGAATTATCCCACATCACCTGCAGATGGCCATCCACAACAACGAAGAACTGATCCAAGAATATCAAGAAGAAAGCCCAAGTTAAATCGTGGCCCTGTTTTTCCCCCGTCAACTAAATCCGTCCTTTTCAGGACGACCAAATCAATTTGTCAATTATAGAGTTTGTTTGAATTTTTCTCTTGTGCTTTTTGAAATTTCCATTACCCGACTGAACATGACAAAACGCGTTGAACAACCAACGAACCAACAGATCCATAACTATCTTCTACGCGTTAGAGATAGTGGCCTTCTCAACCATCGTAGAAAATACAACCGGGGCCGTATCATCATTAAGACCCACCAAATGCTATCAATAGAGCTAACAATAGAATTTTCTCACATATTTACTTCCTAATGCTGGTCTTACGTTCCATTAGCACTTTTTCGTCCTAGACGTCTATCGGCAAGAATAGACTTTGAATTCCCAAACAGACCACAACCATCTACAACGCAATAAGGATCATGTTCTCCAGGTGATCGATCATATCAACAGGATGCGCTCTTATGGTGCATTCTCGCTCCACCATCTCGAAAGGCAAACAGTTCCTGTAGCAAAGTTCGGAAGAAGAGATCATATAGCACCACATCTACCGGGTGCTGAAGCATTTTAACCCGATACTGTCGTTTCCTCCAGAGCGATAAGCATTATGAACAGCTTCGTCTATGATATTTCCGAGCGGATTGAAAGCGTAGCTTCCCGACTGACTTAAATCAATTGGCGGATGGTCCTGACGTCTCTGGAAAGTGTATGGGAATTAGATTGCCGCGTAGTCCTACGTGACCTTTGCGCACAATCCCATTGGGCTGTACCTTGTAGTGTTTATTAAAAGTGCAATGAAAGTATTCCAAATCAATTTTACATCTATAACAGGTAGTAGATTATGTTTTATAGGGCTGAAGATAAAATGGCTTACAGGTTTTAAATGTATTCTTAATAATGATAGTTTACCAGTTTGTTGATGAGATTCGGTAGATGTTTATACTTGTGTACAGATGGAGGTCGTCGTTTCACAAAGTTTAATTCTGTCATGATGGGATCCTCCATTTTGTAGTACAGCATCGTGCTGCTTTGAGAAAACGGCTAAGCTGCTAATCAATCTTACGTGATTGGCCAGTTCTTCCGAAACACCGAGAATTTCGGCGAACTTTTTCGAATCTGTTAAAAGACGTCACGCCATGTTGCCGATGTTGCTGCTACCACTGCCTCCATTATCGGTCTATTCACGGTCAAATTAAACGTAGCCTTGAATTCGTTTGCAATTTCCCGGGCTTCTTGTTTAACAATTGTTTTACGACCTGAGCGAGACTGCTGTGGGTTTGATTTTGAGCTGAGATCCGAATCAACCACTCAACTGTATTCAGTCTGGCATGAAATAGATATGGTCCAACACGAGCAATATCAGAAACTCAAAGAGGACAAGCTTTTGTATTTCGATTAATAAGGCAGCTAACTTACCGTCGAACATTGCGAAAATAGCTGCCACAAATATTCACAAGGATGCCCTATTTACTGACCACGTTGATAGGTGTTACGACCACACGGCCGCCCTCACCTGCTAGATTAAAATACCTTGGTGTTACACCACTTTGCGACAGGTATGTCAGTGCAATCGGCTCTCGGTTCATTCAAATGTCAATTGATCAGCAATGTGCAAAACGCGAGACAAAAACTATTAAAACTAGTATAAATGTTTAAAACTATAGTAATCTAGTGCACTTTTTCTACAGTTGATAGTTACAATTAAGGTAATGATGAATTTCTTATAGATTAGTGAATAATATACCTAAAACTTAAATTTACTTACGCTAACCTATAATCTAGCTTAAAGACTACGTGTTCTATACCATTCTCGAACGATCGATGCTAGAACAATCTTCCAGGCTAGAACTCGTCATCAGCTAGAGGTCCATAATAGAAAACTGAAACGAAAAAAAATTAATGATTATACTTACAGAATACATAAAGTTAAATCATAGGAGGAAGAACATAGAAGAAAGGAGAGATACAAAACAGCAAGAATACTAAACGTAAGTCTTGAAATATGTCAA
The DNA here is from genome assembly GCA_024533555.2 of Aedes koreicus. Lineage (NCBI taxonomy): Eukaryota > Metazoa > Arthropoda > Insecta > Diptera > Culicidae > Aedes > Aedes koreicus. Next base: position 325,034 of record JAHHFK020005954.1, on the reverse strand, counting down.
TATGCTTATTACTTACCTTACACACTATTGTCTGCTAATTGCATAAAGTTTTTAATAATTGCCAATTAAAAACCCGGAAACCCAAATTTGCTTTTCTCCATCTTGTTGGTCTATCGTAAACAGATAGGATTACTATTTATATCATCCACTTCAAAGAAGAAGCGTTCATTGATCTCACGAGTTACGTTGTCGGTTTTCTTCATCGATCTCATCGACTTCGCCCTACAGAAAGTGTCCGATTGAGGGTTTGGATTAATACAAAAAATTTCACCATTTTCTGCTACCAGCATTAAGGACATTGAATGTTCAGTTAGCAGAGAATCGTCTTAACGTAAAATGTCCGGTTGATTATAATGGGCAAACCCCGTAGCAAAATCAACTCTAGCAGAAATATAGAGAGTGCAATTAACAATTTCAATGGGAGTAATCTCCGATGGACGGCCAACTAATGCCCCACTTCAGCTATTTCTGTGAAGCCGGAAACATCACAAAAAAAACATTTCTCGTAAGGTCACCGTGCACATAAGGTTTCCATTTTGCTAGGTTGGGATCGATACACTAGGAATGATGTTGTTCCGATGCTCCACAATATCGATCCAAGGTAAGAGCACCTTGATGCCAAAGACACCTTTTGTAAATTGTTCGATGGCTCTGTATAGACTTTTGCTCAACCCGAGTCTCGTTTTAAGAATCAAAGACGCTCCAGTGGATGGTTTTTCTATATAGCGGGCGGTGTCGATAGATTTCAAACACTCGACTGCCCATTGCTCACCACCTTCTCGTAGATTCAATAGCAAATTAGCCATACAGCTACATGCGTTTTGGTGAGTAGTTTTTTCCGCTGATCAAAGTAGTTTGTCCTAAGGCTCCTTCCTGGCCAAAATTTGACTCCGTTCATCTTTTGTTCTCTCGGAGAGGTAAGTGAATAGCCGACGTTTAGGAGCACCGGTTGTTTGCGATGAAGCAGATGGTGTCGGTGTTGCATTCGTAGATTGGTGTGGAGTGAGCGGGATGTTGGGTAGGCTAGGAGATGATGCATAACTTGGCTTTTATATTAATTGCAAATGAGAATTTTTATGGGTTGCACCGATGAGACCTTTGTTTTTTTTTTCAAACACTTGTGGATAAATCCTAAAATAAATACGATTATATTAGATGTGCACCATAATCTATGAATAACACAAGAACGAATACATTTTTTATTGAAATTATTGAAATCTAAAATGTTGCAATTTTACGGAAAATCGTGAGCCAAAATTTACCTCTTTTTGGGGTTATAACTTACAGATATAAGTATTCTAATAGAAAGGGAGGTTTAATACCTCTCTCATGCAAGTGATCGATGAATCTAGTTAATCATAAATATTCACTATATATCAGTAATCTCATAAGTCCAATCTATTTTCCGTGCGCCCCTTGGAAAATGTTACTGAAATTTGAAATTATTACTGAAAAAAATATTTTACAAATTGTGTTCTTCAAAAATGCCTTCAGCAAAAAATGGGGGCAAAATGATTCACTCTACGGAGCATAATGTCCACTAATAACGATGTCATGATTTTACTCCGCAAGGCACCATTTTGACTGAAGGTGATTTCTGTTTTTTTTTATTATTATTATTGCAGGAAGTACAAGTTGCTTAACGAATTTTTTAAGTTAAAGACATGTTTTAGAAGAAAAATTCACCAGTTAGTCACATTTTCAATAATTTGTTTGTGGTTTATTTGCTTTTATTACATATAATTTATTTCATTAAAAAAAAAAGCTTCCTTTTCGTTGACTAGACGCTTCCGGAAACTGCCACATGCACGTTTTACCATGTTTCGACCTATAGATGGCATAACCGCTTCTTTTAGTTCTGAACTACCTAAGTGTAGTGTGAGAGGTTTTATTGGTATTCCGTTCGCCAACACTCCACACAAAATAATCTAAAGGATTGATATCGGGACTGCTAGGAGGCAAAATTTCTTACTCCCAAAACTCCTGAATTTTATCCGCAAGCTATTCTGTGTTTTCTGAGCATTATGACCAGGTGCTCCATCTAGTTGAAAGATGAAACGACGGCCAGCAGCAACCTTCTTCATCCACGGTACAACATCCTGCAGATCCTTAAAGTATACATCGACTGTTATCTTTAGTCCTTGATCAAAGAAATACAACGGTATTACATCCCCTTCGTTGGAGACTACACCTAGAGCCATCGTTATGGCTGCGAGGGATCGTTATGTCTGCGTAGGTATGGTAACAATCGCTTCTTTAGGCATTCTTCACGGTTTATTTCCTTGTTTACCGTTCCAGTAGTGATGAAGCTTTGGCACAGCTGCATATTGCCTACCAAACCAAATATTTTTTGAGAAACTTAACCTTTTTCTTCGTCCTGAACTGCTCCTTTACGCCGTTCCGTTGCATGGCAGTATAATAAGACATTTCGGGAAGCTGCTTAAAGTCTTCCAGCACATAAGTTTCATCGTCCATTATCACACAGGAAAACTTCGTCAAATATTCACGATACAACTTGCGAACCCGCGTTTTAGCCGTCACATTCTGTTTATCATTACGGTTCGGTACAGTTTTCACCTCGAACGACTTCATACCTTGCCGGTGCTTGGAAGTATGCACGAAAGTTGGGGAAATTTTTTGTTTTTCTAACCACAGTACGTACCGAAAGATCTGGTCTCTTCTGCAATATTTACTTCAGCTTCGCGTCCTACTGGTGGTTCCTGAGATCCGTTTTTGTTCCGCTCTCTCCGGCTGTTGTCAAACGTATATCGAAAGATCTAAGAACGTTATGGACAGTGATTGCAGGAAAACCAAGCTTTTTTGCAAGTTTTCTTACTGACAGATCCGGATCTTCATTGCGACCGCACACAATTGCTTTTCGCACTTGCTCTTCTTTCGACGCCATCTTCGATCTAAAAGCTTGTAGTATCACCAAACATTGATTTAACAAAGTGAACAGACGTACTTTCATCAGTCTGCGAAGTATTCCACGCGTTGATTAAGTATTTACAGAGATATATGTATTTAGGGATGTCCAGATTTTGTCGCGAACAAGCCTTACTTTTGTTGGATATCCACTTTTGGTAACTCCTTGTTTTCAAACTCATAACACCAATATGAATATCAGCGGATCTTTAGAATCTACCAAACGCGGAACAATTTGCTTCAAATTCATTACAGATCTTTGAACATGAAGAAAATCGGTCATTTGTGATTGCTTGTCATCCTGTTTCTCCACGGATCGTAATGCTCGCAAAAAATCAAGTTGATCAGGGTATATTTTGTGTTGAATTTTGTAAATAAAACCGATAAAAACGGTCAAGATAAATCGTTTAAATCTTACAAATCAAAATTACAATTCGAAATGCTCTGAAACTATCTTCAATATAAATTTTTCCATAGCAAAACTGTGAATTTTTGAGAATAGTTTCGACTCGAGCCTTTATATTTATCTTTTAGCACAATTAAAAGTTTAGCAAAACAGCTCCTAAATTAGGACCAATTATAAAACTGATCATTTAGAGTTTATTTTTAAAGAAAACTCTACCCGTTCAGTAGGTAACATCTTATTCCTATTCTTTTCAGTAAATTGTTCGTTGCATGTTTGTTGATACTGGCCTCAGCCCCAGCGCGGTCACTCACACGAAGGCCGGTTGATAAACGAGCGTTACCTGTCATCTCAACAAACCTTGACATATGCGGAGATGTCAGAAAAGGGCGGAGTCACAAAAACGTCATTGGCAGAATGGCCATCATCAAATGCCGTGTATAAGTGAATACTACTCCAAATTGTTTCAATCCGAAATAATTTGTGGTTCTTCACTCAAACAAATAAACTTAAGAATTTCAGAAGGTACAACTTATGAACGATGCTTCGGAATTTCATAAGCCTGACTTATGAATGAATGTTGTGTTACACGACGATGTTCTTATACGCCTTTACTCTTTCCTATTTACAAGTGTTGATATATACTAGCGGTCAAGTCCCTGGACCCATAGCCTCAACGTTCAAGGTTCGAATTCAGGTTTGATTACTGTCATTTTTCGAATTTAAAATCAGTTTCCTACCTGCTGAAGAAGTTCGCTTAAATTTTGCCTTTGCGTATTTTGCATATGATCACGTGAACCGGAGGGAATGTTTTAATCAGCTCAAATCTCAGCTTGATGCCAGAATGTTTTATTGAATATTCATAAAAATTTATTTCATATTTCGATGATCTGAAATTGAGATTCATCTATGCTAATGATTATATTGTCCATCATCTGGCACTACATTATGCATAGAAAAACATATTTCTGAGCTGTCCAACAGTACTCAACGATAAATAATACTTCGCAGCTGAGTGGCCACCATGGCATCACTGTTACATTTGTGTGTGCTTATTTTTCCTTTCCTCTTTGTTCGCTAGAGCGTAGAGCGTAGGTATTGTAACGTGAAGCCTGCTATCTCTTAAATTTCCTCGTTTTCAAACGAAGCATCGCGTTTGTCGTCACAATCGCTTTGTCCAACAATACCGTGAGAGTAAAAGAAATAAGAAACACAAATTTCCAATCTAAAGACAAACTAAAAGTGTGGTAGTGTACGTCTGTCTCATAACCTACTTTAGTAGACGAGATGATTTTAATCACAGCAATCGACGTGTTATGGTTGATTGTTTTCGAGGGCGGCAGATGAAACGAAGAAGCGGGTTGATGAAATTGACGTTAGCAGCAAATCTTTAACTGGCCTATTTCATTTCGCCTCCCCACACATGCACGTAATCGCACTCATACAATGTTGTGAGCTTATGTACAGATTTCGGTGCTGAAGAAAACATTTACATGATCGACAAGCAGTTTGCATGCTTTTAATATATACCTGCAATTGGGAACTTTGTTCAATCGCTCCGAAAGTTTCTGAGCCTAATGCTCGTTTCTGAAGGTAGGTTCCGATAGATAGGAACTATGCAGAGGGATTAACATCTGAATATTAGACGTTTTAATTATAGATCACATATAACATCATCAAATATCCCAGCTGATGCATGTACTGCTTAAAACCAATTCCATACCCTAACGGGTGGCCACCAAATAGCGGGAATGGAAATAATGGCTCGGGAAAAACAACAACAAAGAAGTACATTTCAATCTGATTTATTTTATATAAAGGGTAGACTTTAAACTTAGGTTAATTTCATGCTTGCATTGGTACTTAACTTTCGGAGGAGTTGTAGATTTGTCCATGGTGTAGAAACAGTCGTTTCCGGGCATCTGGGACATGGACAAAGGAAAGAAGCTTTCATCGTTCAGTTCAAAAGACTTTCCACCGTATTGCCGGATCATACAGTTGCAATGGGATTTCACAGTTTTGATTTGTTCGTCCGTGTACTCTGGGGATCTGGTTTTATTTCAACGACACTTTTTTTCAGAGTCTAACCGATGTACGACTTCGAACAATTGAACTTGCTGGCCGCTTCCCACTGGCTCACTGAATACTTCTTGTTAAACATAGTGCACCGTGATCGGAGCGTTTCTTATGCATAATCTTCGTTGGAGGGCCATTACCTTTCTTACGAGTTACTGCCATGGTTGTCAAAGTACGGTATATGACGGTTTTCGAAACACTTTCACGCTTAAAACGGTCCACCGTGTACTTTTTCCACATCCGGAGTACTTCCTGTTTCGACGGCATGCTGTATACAACTGAACATGTTGGAGTGAAAGCGTATGTGACAATTTTCTGAATTTTCTTCACATGAGGTGATATTTCTCTAAAAGCATTATTGTTCTGATAGAATAGTTTTGAAGTTATTCTCGTTATATGGTGGCCACCCGTTGTCATACAATAAAATCAGAGTCTCAGCTAAAAGGAGCATCGCAGCAAAAATCGCAAACCACCTTGACTTTGCGAGCTGCTGAAAAAGAAGTCGTTCATCACCACTTCAAACGAAATTTTGTTCTAATGAAGTTTCTCTAAAATTTGATTTCTTATTTCTTTTGCTTAAGATGGAACGATTCAGAATTAATTGTCATACATTAGTACTACGTGATTTCATATTTCATAAAGAAAGCTTCAAACAATCCTCTTACTTGAACTTTGCTAAGTAAGTATCCTGTAAGGGTCCTTGCAGGTCGACCCCAGTGGGCCCCGCGACAGACTCTACGCTGAGAAAATAAATTTGAAAATAGATGGGTTTTACTTTTTTCTAGCACATATTGTATTGGGCATGCTGATTTGGGGCTCCTCTTCAGCTAAATTCCGTAGACGGATGTGGTCTCGCTTGCATGAATCACCTGCCAGAAAACTAAAATATACTACCTCCTCAGTCAAGTCAGGGTCAGACAAGTCATATGACAGGTCGTCATCTGTGAGGCTTTTTTCTCCTTTTCTGCGAAAAACTACCTGGAACGTTCTTTAGCGAACGTTCTAATTTCCCCCGCGTTTTTTGTACGCCAAGCACGGCGAGAAAGCATGAGGAGGGGTTTCCTTGCAGAAAAAGCATGTTGGTATTGTGTGCACAGGGCGTGCTTTACTGCCGCAATGGGAGGTTGTATGTCCCATCTGCTTATAACTTTAGCTGATCATGACCCGAGGTACGAACAATCGCACGCATCCCCACTCGAAATAATGAGAGAGGGCTGAACCAGAGTAGGTCACACGAAATGAGTATGAGGGGGTGATTTATTTACCATCACTGATCGATACTGCTAGTTTTTGCACAGCTAGTATCCTAACTGCAGGAAGCAGAGGGTCCTTAAAACGACCAACCGCCTGCTTCTGCAGGATCTCGGGGTTCAAACTTGCTTTGGTGACAGTTTCTATCTTAATACCTCGAGCGATGTACACTCTATATTCGAGTATAAAGAACTCAGAGACAGCCATTTCGTTAGTCATTTTTAGGTTGGACACAATGATCCGCAGTTTAATGCATCTCACCTTAACAAATTTCCGTCACCTCTCGCTTTGGTTGATTCGGTAATCTAGTACACATTTAAAGGTTTCATTTTGGGCTGAATATATTCAAAGATGGACCACCTGAATGAACTGGATTGGCTCGTGGTCGGGGATATTTATGAGACTCGCTATGGTTGGGTAGCAACACTGAATCACTGAATCCGACAAATCATCAATATATCAACCGTGGGAGCATGAAGCGCTCGACCGCTAATCTAAATATTAAAACTTACAGACACAATTCACAGATTTTAACTATTAACCCAGACACACAATACGATAAAGCAATTTCTAAAAAAGAGAAAAAAGAATCACCTATCTATTACCATAGACTAACTCTAAGACCAGTAGGTCCTGAACAAATACGATTTTTTTCTTGGCTCATTCAGTACTAGCACATCGGTCCCAAGCTCGGTCCCAAGCTTAATAATACCCCCCTAACAATGAACTCACACGAACACACTCTCAAATATTCTGTCAAAATAACACAGCAAATCAAAACAAAGGCGCAAATATGTATAGTTAGGTGATGACTTCAAGGTGTACTTCGGACCAAGGGGCTCTACAACAGTGAACCAATTTGTTGCTAGTTGCATATTGATTGTTGCTATTACTGCTTCTACGGGCGACGTACTTGTGTGGACGTCAATCTTCTACGCATGGGGTGGAGCTTAGTGTGGGTGATGCGGTCAGCCTTGCCCAGGGTGGTAGCAGCAACAGGTATACCGATTTATCGGTATTTATACCGATTTTTATTCTCAATACCGATATACCGACAAGGGCTCTGAAAATACCGATTTCCAACTTTTTATACCGATAAATACCGATTTTCAATGAAAGTTATTTCAACATTATATTTGGTTTATGATTTATCAGCGTGTTTTTTTAGATTTTTCCCCCCCCCCCCCCCCTTCCCAAAAAAAAAACCCCCCCCCCCCCCCCACACACCCTTTTTTTTCAATTTCTTAATTGAAACGTCTTTTCATTGCAAGTCCACTAATTGCAACGTTTTGCAATTAAAAAGCAATTAACTGTCATATGCAAAATGTCAAGCAAAATAATCTGTCATTTACGATCTATTGTTCACGAGTTTTTGACAGTCGATTTGACGTTGTCAGATGTTGCAATGAGCGAATGCCATTCGCTCGTTGCAATGTAAACTATGTTGCAATGAACGAATTTTTTTTACTTATCACTTTTTTTTTTCTTCTTTCTTTTTTTTTTTCCCCCTCTCGCGAGCGAGAAACGAAAAACGAGATTTCAAGTTAGAGTAAATGGATGCCTGCCATTTTAAGCATTTAATTTGAAAGTAGATGTGTTATGGTTGTATGTCTGTGATAAAATTATCGAGTTTAATTATGATATTAAATGCGTTAACAAATGAAGACAGGTTGTAATTTTAAGCATAATACCCAACAAACAATCACTCATTCAATAAACATCATTATGGCGATTTAATTCAGCAGCGTGTTGAATAATCTCTGAACTATTTTCCATCACAGCTTTTGTTCAGGCATTATTCACACAAATTTGGAGAAGTGTATTAAGCTGTCGCCAAATGCTTTTGAACACTGCCAATTGCATATACCATTAAGAAGCAAGTTTGCAGCAATGGAGTTCAGCTGATAATTGAATAACCTGCTGTTTTAATGCTTTACAGAACTTGAGGGTAATTCCGAGAGTCGAAGAGACCTTTTGAGCTAAGCGAGTGTTTGTTAAGAATAATATATTTTTCTTCAACATCATTGAGCATATTAAAAAAGCTGTGGTGTCTTTTATAGATTTTGTTAACTTTTTTTAAATTTTCATAAAACTTTGTTGGGGTTTTTGTATGATTTTACATATGATACAAACTTTTTTATTTGGATTTCATATTGTGCATATTTAATTTGATATTATTATGACCATAGACATCAACATAAACATTTTGTAACATTTATTTATTACCATTAAATAGCGAAATTCGAACTACGTCAACTTTCGTATCCTCAACTACGTGACTTACCAACTGCGCTATTCTAGAATTGAATGAAGTACAAACGAATTGGCTATATAAGCTCAATGTTATATGTTGAATAGTAGCAGAAGTGATGCTCTTATTGAGCTACATTGATATTCTATTTATAGCGTTGTCTGTATATAAGCAATATCAGTGCTCAAATAAACCTTCTAAATGCTGTTATTAAACATCTGAATTACACCAAGCTTTTTGGTTTGTTTTTCGGTTTTACTACGTGCATTACTGGCAAGGGCATATTGAACAAGAGACGATTAAAAGATATGACAATGTTTTCTGATGTTATTTGTAAACACTGCGCTGTTTTCTATTCTGATGGGCAATGTAAAGGGTAGCCTTTGAGCTATTTGCTTCAAGCAATTGACTATAATTTCAACTCTTGAAAACAGGTCAATACTTTTTCACCAGAACCAAAAATTAAACTCATAAACAAAAACATAGGAATTAACTGAATACAATGAATATAGCATCATTTACACAGCATAACTATAAATGGGCTATATAAACGATGTTTCAACGGATTTATAAACTGTTATTCGACTCTTTGTTGAACTGTGTAAATTTGGTTACATATAAATACTAAAATAGCTTTTAATAAGCATGTTATTCAAACAAAATAAAACACTTGAAATTATGTTATTGTTTCAATTGAAGACATGGTTATTCAGCTTATATTTCAGCCAGATTTTTTATTCAGCCACAAAAGTCTTAATTCAGTTGTAATAATGCACATATGCTTATTTACTGCTTTCGTTTGTTTGTTGGGATATACACTAGAATTAATCCGTTTTTGTGTTAAATTCTATTTAAAAAAAATAAGGGATGTGCTTGCACAAGTGGACTTTTTGTTATTGTGCTTACATCTTAACAACGTGGCCACCCCCCCCCCCACCTTATTTTTTTCTCCTTAACACCATCTTAAGAAGTGTGTATTCTTTAAAAAATATATATTGAAATGTATATTTATTCAAAGTATACATATTCAACCTCAAGTTAATAATTAAAAAAAGGCAAATTATTTTTTTTTTTTTTTTTTTTTTTTTTCGTCATGCTTTTTCCATATAAAATTTGAAAATAAAAAAAAAATGATCGCCAAAATATATTGTAATCTTATATCAAAATTAAACTATAGTTCATTTGAAAAAAATCTGAATTTTACTTTATACCGATAAATACCGATATTTTTTAATAAGCAATACCGATATTGTATAAATCCACCTGGCAACGCTGGGTAGCAGGCCGATTTAACGGATGAATTTCTCAATGGACTGGTGGTGTGCGTGACCATACAAAGATGTTGAGCAAAATAACTTTCCGAGCTGCACTTATTGTTTATTATTTAGAAGAGAAAAAAACACTCGATCCATGAAAAATTATATTGATGAGCATTATACCGAGAAAAAAACTGAGATTTCTAAGAAACTGCGAACAGATTTCCAAATCTATGGAGCGTGAAGGAAACGATCTTAACGTTTTTTTTGTGCACAGGACAATGAATGCTGTCGGTGAAATACAAGCTTGGATTAGGAGTTTGAATGTAATGAGCTCTATAGGGTTTCCTGGTAACCGGCTCTTTTGAATATATATCGAAGAAAAAGAAAAAGTCGGCATCGAAAGAATGAATTTTATTAAGAACAGATAATCACACCAGAAGTAAAATACAAGGAGAACAACTTCCAATGTGCTTTTTGCGGCCTGAACACAAGATATTTATTAAAATTATTTCGAGCTAACTCACTCTTTGAACTTGCATATCTCTATAGCCAAATCGAAAGCACCTCAGCTTTTATCAAGCGAATGTGTTTAAAACTTTAGACATTTCCATCACTTCATAGCACATCATTCTTCTCCAATGATAGATTGGCACACCGTAAAACACACTCCCATTCACAAAGGCAACACTGATCCTCCTTTGTCGTTTAGGCATCTATTTTGTAGGTTGGTGTGTTGTTACCTACCAATCATAGGAATTTGTGCTTCGACAGTGCTCGATGCTGAAAAGTGTAAAACCATCATCATAATGGTGATCATCATCATCATCATCATCATCAAGATTGGATTAGACCGAGAACGAACTTGTTTGGATTGTTGTTATAGGATGAGATAAACACATTTCACGTTATCCTTCAGAATTTGAAGTGTCATCATTATTATGCTTAGTTCTGCACTCGGAGGCAAGCTATGCCATCTCGGCATCACATGGCGTTATTGCTAGTTCATATATCCTAGAATGTGGAGACAGACAGGTTCAACAATGGCATTATGCGTGAACACGTGAATGTGTTTTCTCGGATTTCTTCTCTCTTCTGCAAGGCTACATGGTTCAACGGATAAAACCTTATTATCAAGTGTGATACATGTACGAGCTCCTCACGATCTTTTATCATTTTCCAGAAGAGTTACGATGTTATCAGCCCAGACACGTACCAACATGATGTATCGTCACAGATATGCACGTCCCTTTTTTTCTCCCTCAACCGTGAACTCCATCCTGATGGTGCCGGGGAATGATGAGCATAACATTTGACAAACCAGACCAGAGTACACATATCCCATGTTCACGGGTATTTTATAAACCATTCTCTGTCCTATCCAGCTGTAGGATAGCGGAGCAAGAAAGTTCGCAATCTAGAACCAACCGAGGATGACTATGCATGTTTAATTTTTTCGTCCTTCGTCCTTTTTACAATTCCAACTACGGTAAATATGAGTGGTAAATTTCTGAACAGCAACAGGCGTAATTTTCTTCAAAACACACTCGGAAGCTTTACACACACACAAAAATTGCTTCAGTCAGTATTTTCGGGAGTGAATGCATCAATTTTCGGTAGCATGTGCGAAAACATGCACATTCTTCGCAATTTTCTTTCGGTTAAACAAATTAATAAAAGCATATGGATGTTTGACGTAATTAAATTTACTAATAATGCTGATTAATAAATAACGGGAGGTAGAGCACTGTTGTACGCAATGACTATTAAAACAAAATTCACGTCTGAGAAGATTATTCTTGTAGTAGATTCATGTGGAAGATTATTGCTTTATTTTCTAAGATGACAGAGTATGCGTCCATCACAATTATCATGATTTTGGCTCTAGATATATTTAAAAATATTCTCATAATTTGCCTACAAGAGTAAAATAATCAGTTGCGTGTCATATTTCTCCACGTTTTTGAGTGTTGAAATCAAGAAAATTACCAAAAGTATGTAGTTGGAATACATGTTATTGCAAAACTACCCTATTTTGAGCGCATCTTCCCAAAATTTAATACAATTTACGCAAATCAATCAAAACTTAACAGACACAAAAGTGGGTGAACTATGCTGTGAGTGCTAAGTTCAAAGATGGACAACGTCCATCAAATACAGATACATGGTTTATAAATGGAGCCGGTGACGGTAAACTGCATTGGTTCGGATGGGAGTTTGTCTTCTCTTATTCACAACAAACCACCCGGAACGCAAAATAAAATTGTTTAACCATCAGCTGAGAGCTAATATTTTGACATTATTTTGCTGTTATACCTCCTGTCATATGACAGCGTTGAGTAGCATAGTAGCTAAAAAAAAAGAGGACGCGCGAAAGCAGTATGAAGAAAAAATCATAAAGAGAGGTGTCGGTTATACAATTAGACACCTCAAAAGCTTCAAAACAGAATTATTTCGCTGCTGAGCCATGCCATTTGGCTTCTCGTATAACGATGATAATGCGAGTAGCATTAGTAGCTCGTTGATCATTTTCCCAGTCGGACTGGTATCGAGAATCGAATTTTGCTTTGTCCACGAGCTGACGTGTTTTTCTGTTGTCAGTTTTTTGCTCAATTCCATTAAATTAAAAAAAAAAACGGAGAAAAAATAGTGAAAAAGTAATCAACCTACAATAGAATCTGCTACTACGACGCCAACGAGACGGTACGGTACTGTGGTGATCGGCAGACTTGCCTCACCGCGTGTGAGCGGGTATGATCATGGCCGCGATCTCTCGTTTGAAAGAAAATAAGGAAGAAGTGCAGTGATCCTAAGTAGAGCTCCAGAAGCAAACTCACATGTAACGATACGAAGCATAGTCAGCGGAACCAGCGAAGACCGGGCGTTGAAGTACTAGGACTCAAATTTTTAAAACACCGATCATTGCGCAGTGGGGATTTTATTATGGACCAGAATCTTAATAGTATAAGTACTCATGTATGTAGTTAGAATGAAATTTCTTTATACATTAAGAAAATCCAGAATTGATGCACAGCCGACGACGACGGGTCGATCTGTCTATTGTTGGTGTGCTGGAACGGAGCCGTAGAATAGAGCTGTAGCTAAAAAACTACTGTTACTAATGTTTATTTCATGTTCTGAACTACAGTACGGTTTGGATTACCTAGAGGATCTCAAAGTTATAAAATAATGACTGTTGTACTTCCAAAAGATTCATTGAATATGTTTGAATACAGATGATCACCATATATAGCTAAAAAAAACTACTGTTACAACTGTAGATCTTATGTTTTGAACTTAAAGAAAATTTTGAGTGCCTAGAATATCCCAATATTGTCGCATTGTGTCTATTGGCCTTCCACACTATTCAATCAATATTGTTAAATACATATTGTCTCTTAACACACTCCACCTACTGTTACAACTGTAGATCTTATTGTCTGAACTCAAGGACAGTTTGGATTACCTAGATCATCCCGGTCATCGCATGTTTTTTTTTACGTTTGAAAATGTTCACTGAATATGATTGAATATTTAGCGTAACTTTGTATAGCCCAAAAAGCTATACTTATCACTGTAGATCATAAGTTTTGATGACCTAGAACATCATAAAGTTATCAAATAATGACTGTTGAAAAAAAAGGTTCATTCAATATGTTTGAATACATATCGTAGCCTTATATAACCCTTAAAGCTACTGTTACAACTGTAGATATGAAGTTCTGAACTCAAGTACATTTTGGATGACCTAGAACATCCCAGAAAGATACAAAAATATTTAACGTTTATCAATGAGAATTTAGTAATACGCATATGCATATGTATAATATTCTAAAACAATACTTTACACTATTAATAAGGCATTTATATTTTTCTTCCTAAACGTCTTCATATTCAGGATGTTCTAGGTCGTCAATTAGGCCAAAAACTCATATGTTTTTTTTATATATATATTTCCCTGATAGAAGAATTGAAGGATAACACATTTGCCGAAGACAGTGTGCACTTTTATTCAGTCTGTGTGATTTCATACAGCCATTATCCTTGTTGGGTCATATATGACCTCTTAGGCCTGAAGGAGTTAATGTACTTTTAAGACAAAGCTTAACATTTATGAATTTTCCAATAGCTTGTGGCTCAAAATCAACAATGTTCTCTATTTAAATTGAGGCGTAGAAATACTTCCGATCGATTGGTGTAAATTTTTTGAAAATCTCTTGAGAAATGACTGAGATATTAATGCTTAAAACCTAAACAGTTTTCGTGTCGGTCGCAATGTGATTTTTTTTTTTAAATTGTACCCCAGTATAGAAAACAAAGATGTCAAAAGTCTGGTTTGCAGAACTCGTTCATGAAATATTTCCAATGCCTCAACCCACCAGCCGTTTCATTCAGTGAAAGCTCCAAGTATGTTGTGAAAATCGCCAAGGTACTTCTGATTCAGGTCAACTATGATCTTTTTATTGGCGAATGGAACTTGTTAAAATGCTAGGAGCTGACCTTGAGTATAGAGTACAGAGTTGAGGAGTATTGGAACCAGTTTTGTTTACTAAGAAAACAGCTGTAGGTGAGCCTAAATACCCTCAGGTGACTATGGTAGTGAGAACTGCTTTACATAGCAACGGCTCAAAAAAGAAATTGAGAAGCAAGATACGTCAGAAGTAATTCTAGCACAGGCCATGCTGGATGGCGTTTCAACCGTGCTTCGCCCGTCTTCGCAAAAACGAGCTGCGGGCAAAGTGCAGGAGGTCGTGGAAAAAAAGTCGCTTGATTACGGACTTCCTTACAAAAAAAAACCCCAAAAAGTGACACTACGCCGCAGTATTATAAATGTTTTTGCAAACGGGGGTGATCGCTCAGTTCATTTTTACTGTACTTATACAACAAATGTATAAGAAATTTAAGAAAAAATACAGAAATTTGGAAATCACTTTTAAGTCACTATTTGGTCACTATTTGGTCACTTTTTTTATTATTTTAGTCACTAAAGTCACTATTATTTATCCATAAATCCCAGCTGATCATAGACCGGGCCAGGTGTTGAGCCGAGAGAACGATGGATAAAGAGCCATTCACACCCAAGGCAGCTCTTCTGACGCTTCAACACACTCAACACCCTTTCAGATCACCGTAAATTAGATGTATGAGTGGTTCTCCCCTCTAGAAGAAACCTTAGAAAATATCATTGAAATAGCTAAAGTATGCTTCTTAATAACTCGTAAACTTTATCAAAAATTTTTAGATCAAACTCTACTCAACAAGTTTTACAACTTTGCCAAAAAATATTCGGTCTAACAGCAGTCAAGCAAAGTCAGAATAAACTTAAGTAATTAATGAATTATGAATTTTTAAAATCATAAACTAAGAAAAGTGAAATTTAAAATTTTAATATACAAGTTTTAATGGAACTTTGAAATCATAACGCTTATATAAACTGGTCGAATTGCACTGTAACCCGATTCTACCTATGACCGAAATGAGTTCGCTTGACTGTCGAAGGTTACTTATAACAAACAATACAAAATATATTCAACAATAACACTAGTAAAAATAATCAACTTCAACTATCTGAGGATGTGTTGAAGACGCCATTGATAGTCTTGGGATGCCATTGACAAAAAGACAGTTTCGAAGGACTCATACATAATTTAAAATCAAAAGTAGCTGATCATATGTTCAACGAAAAATATTTTTAAAAACTTGAATCACATTGAAATTTTAAAACATATCACAAATTTTTGTAAACAAAATGAAGCAGAGAGCGTAAAAATTTAGTTACGAAATTCCAAAAAATAACAAAACAAAGACGCCTCAAGACCTCTGAAAAATAACTTAATTTCTCTGTCTTTGTGTGTTTGTGTGTGCGCGTGCGTGCGCGCGCGTTTGTGTGTGTGTGTGTGTGTGTGTGTGTGTATGTGTGTGTGTGTGTGTGTGTGTGTGTGTGTGTGTGTGTGTGTGTGTGTGTGTGTGTGTGTGTGTGTGTGTGTGTGTGTGTGTGTGTGTGTGTGTGTGTGTGTGTGTGTGTGTGTGTGTGTGTGTGTGTGTGTGTGTGTGTGTGTGTGTGTGTGTCCAATCTAACAACCATCGGTCGGCAATGGTATTATGGAAGAAATCTGTTTACAACAATCATTCAAGTCACCATTAGAAGCAGCTTTAATCTGGGAGCTAGAAAGTGATAGCTCTACTGCAGATCCAGCAACCCATTTCAGAATGTCTGGAGAGTTACGCCCATTCCGAGGTTACTTTCACATACAATAAGCCCCGCTTGTAAACATAACCGATATCATTTGGATAAGGGCACTGCAACACACTTCCAGTTATGGATATTTTAAATTTCCAAACCAGTCACGTATTTAGTATTATTTGAAAATAATATTATTGTTACATAGTTATAATTAGATAGATCTCTCCCATGTCCGCCTCCTCAATCACACTATCTTGTTCATTCGTAAAAATAAAAATTTTCGACGTTGATTCGTAATTAATCATGCACTCGATTAAATATCCGCAAAAATTAACGTTTCTAAACCGCTCGTTAGATATGTAACCTGCATAACAAAACTCTGTACAACCCGTGGTAAATGCACCTAAAATTATGTGTAAGCTTTTCACCCGCCCATGCGCGTTGTTTTCGTTTGCTGCTTCTGACCAGCAAATGGCCGTTCTCTACATTGCACTAGTCTTCTTTTTTCACTCCACACTCTGTCAATAATGCAAATCCCTGCTATGAGGTGACTGTATAGTCTATATCAAACTTAAAAACAGCTAATAATCGTCGATTCACTCGCGATAAAGCGCAAAAACACTCAAACTTAATAATTTATGTCCGGGTGTCACAATACTAGCACTACTAAACAAAACTTTGCTGATGTAACTCTTCTTCCGGGTGCGGGGGCGAAGCACAAAAACCAAAAAAAAAACCAGGAAATACTACCGACACTCACACATTTCGAGAGGGAATTGTTTGATTTTTTCGCGAAAACGACGCAGCAAAAACAAAACACGTCAGTTTTGAGGCACGGCTTGCTGCGATCTCAAATAACATAATTTCAATTCTGTATGTGCTGAAGCTACAGATCCAGCAGGTCTGTATGATGTATGAGTATGTATGTACTACCACCCATTGTAGCACGGAAACTAAGTCCGACAGCAATGGGCTCTCTTATCGATGGCCGCAGAGAGATCTGTATATATGGCGTCTACTTGATGACCGCGTTCCATTTCACGGATGACGAACGATGTAAATACGGTGAGGTTGGTTGCCGTCGAGCGCTTGGGCATAAAACCCGTGTTGTTCAGGAGAAATAGTATGTGAATAGTCATGGACCAGCCTTTGAAGAACAATTAGTTCGAATAGCTTGGATACAGCACTTAGTGCAGCAATCCCACGATAGTTGGTGACGGATCGTTTGCATCCCTTTTTGTGTATTGGGAAAACAAACGACTCTTTCCAGCATTCAGGAAACACACCGGAAGTTAATGATAAATTGAAGACCCTAGCCAGGGGCACAGCCAGTGTGTTACGGCAACGCTTCAGGACAATGGAAGGAATACCATCAGGACCGCATCCAATTTAGCTTTTCATCTGCTTCCCTGCTAAAATCACCATATCACTATGGATAGTGAGTGCAGATCCAAATACAGACAAACGGAGAACATTGCTAGTAGTCACTTCGAGGCCCTCGGCATCCAGCATTTCGTCGCAGAAGACACTGCTGAACTGCGTACGGAACAAGTTGGCGATATCCGCGACAGAGTCAGCTTCGTGAGTGCCGTCAGTCATGGTGGAGGGTAAACCTGTTTCCTTCCGTTGTTGATTCACGAACCGCTAAAAGCTCTTCGGTTTCGTTTTTAGATGACTCTGCAATTGAGACTGATGAGAGTTGTACAAGATGTTATTGAGGTGTTTGTAAGCGTCATTGGCGCGTGCGTAGTTTGTCCTCGTAGAATCGGTGCGATATTTGCTGTGTTTCCTCAGGGCAGCCCTTTTAACTCGTTTCAAATGTTTGAGGTCGGTATTAGACCAAGCTGGTTTAGGAGGCTTACGGTTGAGTTTCTTAGGCACGAATTGATCAACGGCGTACAGCAAAATATCCTACTCATAGTCGAAGCAGCAAAATTCGCATCCCCGTTTGCAAGGGTCGTGTTCCAATTAACGCCGGCAAGAAAGTTGTTCATTTCCACGAAGTCGGCATGGGTGAATTCATAATAAACGTTTTCGATGTTGTCATGGAAGCTGTACTTAGGATTAAACTCCAGTGGCAGTAACAGAGGGGAATGATTTCTGCAGCTTTTGATAAGCGGTGTTGGCGCTTGAAGAACGGAACATCTTTGACCCAATTCTTCGCTAATGAAACAAAGATCCAGCAAAAGGTTATTCGCGTTCGGAATGCCATTAACTTGCCGAAGTCTGGCGGTAAAATAAGCATCAAGCAAGGAGAGCGAAGCCGGTCTGAATGACGAACAGGAATTGTCTGGATAGCGGAAGCCATTACTATCGATATGCCATGAAATCGTGCTGAGGTTAAAATCTCCCACGATAATGATGTTGTCGCTGGGTCCCATTTGTGACACGATCCAATCCAAAGAAAGAGCGTGCTTTTCGATAAGGCTGCTGTCGCTAACACGATCGGGGGGGATATAGACCACACATATAAACAGAGTCCCGGTTTTAGTGGATGTCGCCACCCAAAGATGTTCAACCGTTGAGTCTTCTGGAGGCTTCAGAAGTCGAGATTTAAATTTTGAGCGCACGGCAAGAAGAACTCCACCACCAGATTTCTTTTTGCTATTGAGAGACGATCGGTCTTGCCGGTAGACATAATACGTGTCGTCAAACAGTTGCTTCGATAATGTGTTTATATTAAGCCAGGTTTCCGTGAAGGCGTAAACATCGTAGCATGCGTCACTGCATGCCAACTGGTACTCGGCGAGCAAACTGTTGATACCACCTACGCTCTGGTAGTACAGAAGGGCTTTCAATGAGGGGGCAGAGGATTCGGCAGGCAGCGATCTGAAAGATGATTCCGCATCAGCCCGAGCAACGTCATTAGATGAAGGATACTTGCCATAGATGGCAGCTTGGAGAGCCCTGTCCCCATCGCTAGACCCAGGGCCGGGACGACTTTGACGGCTGGAACTAGCATATTTCCGTTTTCCAATCCGAACAATCCGTTCAGTTGGTGGAGACTGGCGAATTAAATAAGAATCCCCGGCAGATAGCGGGGGCTGCCTAGGATGTGGGGGGGCTTAGCAATTGCTGGACTATGTTGAGTTTCTTCCAAAATCCCACAAAAATCCGAAAGCAGCTCTGTCAAAGTGAGTCACGCAATCAAAGGGTAAAAGTCCAGGCCTTCACCAACCTGAGCATCTGCTCTCCATGTCAGAGGCGGCTCAAAACGGCGTATGTTCTCCTAGTTAGGGGCGGCCGATCATCGTCTTCGTGCCAGCGTGGGACACTAAACAGAGCTGTGCACAAGACAGGGGGTTGGTGCAGGCCTAACAAGCCAACCGTAAAAAATAATAGTAATGGAAGCACACGATAAGTAACTATTTTCAAAACAACCTTGATCAGTTACAAAAATGACTTAATTTGATTGTCTGTATCCGAATCTAATAACGAACCTGTAATTTATCGAACAACCAGGGTGTGGTCTTTCCATAATTTAGCATAAGTCCTTTGAGTAGACTGGCTAAACATAAACATGGAATATTTGTTTAAAAAGTAATCTCATATTAAAGAGCCTTAAGGTGTTGTTGCTAAAATAAGCTAAGCGTCCATTGTGTTATTGACAAGCACATATGATGGAGGCGTGACACTAATGTTCAGTCTAAGATTTTTTAGTTTATGGAATATCAATATTTTTGTCCTTACAAAGTCTCAAACTTGAGATTTGCAAGCGACTGCCACTCCGAAACAAATCGTCCCTTAGTTACAGAAAGATCCAAACCACAATTAGCGGCCAGAAACAATCATGTTTAACTTAATTAGAATACTTCAGATCGAAAAAATAATCAATTATCAACAACATTCAAACCCCAACCACCATTTATGATGACGATGACAAGTTTTCCGAAACATGGGTCATTGTAGCACTGCCCCCAGAAACATAAATAAATACATCAATTACCACGAACCACATGCCATGATTTTCGATTTCTTGGATTTGCATCAAAAATTCCGGGCCTTTAGACACTTCCGTTTGGTGCCGTGCAAAGCTCCAGGGCAACATTGATAATGGCCCGTCAGGAACAGTGAAATTTAAATTAATTATAACGAGCCCACCGAAGCACTCCGAACGCCTCCGATATACAGGTCACGACGACGACGGTGTTAACGACGGAGATGATGACGGCATGGCTAGAAAATGCCATTCTTCCACCCACCACGGTACACTCTTCGTGTTTCATAATTTTAATTAAAAGACATCAAGAGCAGAGCGGAAAAGATTTTAATGTTATCAAAACATATTTGAATTTCATTAAATTCAAATCTGAAATTATTTTGCTAATTAATCCTGCCGCGTGCTGGTTGCTGTTGCTTTTTGGCAGCTTATGTTTTTCTACATGATTTATCTTCCAGAATGAGAGGCCCGTAATTTAGTCGATTCTTATAGTTTTAGCAGTCCTTTTTTGTAAGTGTGTAAAACTTGGTAAATACTGCATGCAATTTTCAGAACTAAAAAATGAAAATAAATGAGTCTTATACCTTCCTGAATATTCTCTACATCATCTAAAACCTGTTTCGTAAATCTCGTCGCAAGATTGCAAATTCGTTTCTTTTAATTGATATAATTATAAAGCACATGAGTTACTTAATGCTCCCCCCGAACAATGAACGATATAATGTATTAGAGTTAATTCTTCAAGTAACTATGGTTGCTACATCATAGTGATGACTCACTGTGTTTGAAATATATGATTTCGTTGAGCCGTTATACCGTTATATGTATATCTATGCCTTAGTTGAGCTCCTCCCTTAGCTCAGTCGGTAAAGGTGGCTGGGTTCGATTCCAGGTCTGGTCTAGGAATTTTTCGTAAAGGAAAATTTCTCTACTCCCTGGGCATAGCGTTTGATTGAACTTGCCACACAATCATACTAATGGTACTTAAATATTAAATTCATCACCCGCAATTCAACCTACTCAAAATCAGAATTAAATAGACATGAGATATATCGACATGGAACACTTAATCTATATGTAAGACAAATATACCCAAGTAGCACAACTTGTTTCAATAGAGCAGAAAAATCTCTCTTGAAACAAATTAGGGATAGTTTTATTTGGCTATGTACCGCAAAATCATACACAACAGCAACGAAAAAAGCGCAAGGGTGGAGCCTATTTGCAACGTACGTTGTTTCTACAGAGTTGCAAAGATTTTGTAAGACTTTCAAAATGCAAATCACGTTGCAAAAAGTGATGAATGATGTTTAAAAATGAAAGGATAACTTTTTTTTAATGGAACGTTATCAACCAAAATTTATAAAATATGAGAATAAATATGAAATGTGTTGGATAAGTTTATTTTTTAAACGCTTTCAGATTTATGGATCAAATTTCTGTTCTACTTCGAAAAAATTAACGCCCTTCAATAAATCTTCGAGAAAGAGCATTGTTTCAGAATTTAAACAGAACAATTTATGTTAAATTATGTTTAATTTTTAAAAATCAGATTCTGAATACAAACGTAAGTCATTACAGGTCATGTTGGGTTCAAACTGTGAGGATGATGAAATTTTGTAATCTCATTTTGTATTGCAAAATGTTGGCATATGGCGTCTTCGAACAAACCAAATACACAACCGGCTAAAAAATGAATCCATTCACAACACGTGAAGTCTTCGATATATTATCTTAAAACAACTTTAAATTAAATATCTGAACAATAGCGACAGTAGTAGTTTGATAGTGAGTTTTCTTTGTTTACGTATACCTGATTTATTTAGAATTAATAACTAATTATTAATAAGTAAAAGCAGCTTATTTTCAAAGGATATTTAATTTTATCAAAGGATATTTAATTTTATCAGATTATGTATTGATTATTTTTTCATTTAGGGTGTGTGTCCCTTGACCCAGCATAATATGCAACGATCGATTACATTTTTCATTATAACTCATGAAATATTTTTAGCTGTAAGTTATATGTAGCTAGTTATACACTTGCTTAGATACGTTTAATAAAACGTTTGGTAGTATGTATCACGAAAAGCTACACAACTCAATCCATAAAGTCAGAAACTTTCGAGGGATATGGATTTAATGTCGGTTTATAAGCATCATATTGGGTCGATTCATGGATGCAACTTCGTCCCATTTGATCGATTTTTTATTGAGTGCAGCCTTCGTACGGTTTTTTTTTTTCTCCTGATTTAACGATTTCAGGGACTTTCAGCTGTATTCGCTTTTTCCAACAAAAAATTTGACAAAATAAATTAAGCTAAAACTACTTTGAAACACTTAAGAGATTATCACATACAATTCACTCTGCACACGGTTTGTACCTTTGGTTTGTGTTTAGATGAGCCATTTGGAAAATATACAACCGAAACTCATACCTTTCCATTGAAAATTTTACCAATAACAACATTTTTACTAAGTTATTCAGACATTGGGTCCACGGTTTTCTCGTTAAATCATTGTTATTTTTTCGATTTGAACATTTTATTGAACAGTAGTCATTCATTGTTATTTTATCTATTTGAACATTATATTGATCTATGTTGAACAGTAGTTTATAACGTGTGACTATTTTCTGTACATCTAGACTGCTTTATTTGGTTTATCGGTTCAAGTTAGCCAAATTTTGATTAAAAATAAATTTTTTATTCAATTTTTTTTAAAATTATAAAATCCCAAAATACACAGAAATGAACAACATAAATTGATTAATAATGTCTTAATTGCTTGGATTTAAATCCGTCATCTTGATAGCAACATATTTTTGTTGATTTTCGCTGAATTAATGCCACATTTTGGTACATAGGCCGAATGAAGGAGCTAGACTAACATTACATCCCCTTACTATATCAAAACACATGTGGTCGGTAGTGTACATTTCATTTGGAAATATTTCAATTGTCATCACTGTTGTGGTAATGTGCAATTGAACGTAGCAAGAACGTAACATTATTTGTTGACATTATGTTGCGTTCTCATTACGTTGCGCATGTGGCTCAAAAATCGCATTTTGAAAACCTTAAGTATCAGAAAGCTTCATTGGAACAAGAGTGTACCTTATTTGTTATGTTGCACTGGAGGTCAAAATTACTCCATAATAAACATCACATACACTGGAAAATATAAAGTATGCAACGTCATGATAAAGTTTACTTAGCTGCAAGTTTACAAAGACAAACAGGTCTCGACTAACTCCAATGTTTGTTTTGAATCGTCTTGGCAAACCATTGGAGCAACACCAATGAAATATCTAGTACATCGTATACGTGAAATACACTCTGCTGTAACAAAATATGCTTTTTGTTACTGCAGATTTACTAAAATGAAACATGAAAACATAGTATTGAATATTAAAGATGTTTTGTGTGCTACTTGGTGTATATTCATAACGTTCACCTATTTAAAAATACTGGTACATTTTTTCATCAATTCATGGATTATGGTCATGAGATTGAATCCTTTGTGTTAAAATAATAGTTGTGCTAAAGTAAAACGTTGATGTACAACAGCTTCTAGAATGGTTGTTAAACAGAAATAAGGTTGCATAAAATTGAAAAAAAAAACTGTAGGAAAATTAATTAAGTTATTTAATTCATAAAATCAAACATCTTTTACATAATCTCGTAATTTTCATCAGACATCATATTTTTAAATGCGACATCTTCTGAATCCAATTAAATCTTTAAAAAAAAACAGTTAATTTCGATTGGATTCTATTTAAAATCTTGTCCATGACACTTATAGACGGTTCCGAAAAATATAAATATACTTTCTTTCTCAAATAAAAAAGGACATACTATGGTTATTGATTATTTTATTCTCAAACATATTAAATAAGTATGTAATATTTCCATATTCATTTCAATTTGCTTGATTTTTCAAAGGTTAGGCAAATTCTCTAACTTTCCCCTCAACACTACTCATAAGCTTCTGCACAGTGCTTTCTCCTACCATTTTCACCACTTTTGGCCAATCTTTTTTAAATTTTTCAATACTATCCGTTGGTTTCATGTGTTTTCTCGACTTTGCCTTCTTTAAAGCTAGAAAATTTCGATAGGGCGAATCAGGTATAAAGCTGTGGTCTCGGCATAGTTTTATGTAGGTTTCATCGTCCATGTCAATACAGCCCGATTTTTTTGGTCAGCAGTTAGTCGTACAGCTTTCGAGCCCTCGGTTTTACCGATTCAGCCTATTTGGTGCTTTGTTTTGGCTGCATCTGCTTCCGACGAGTCTGCGGGCTCATTCTCTCCTTGGCTCGCATAACATTAGTCGCCATAGTAATTAGCTTTTTCAACACATCTCGAGCTGATGCTGAAGGATGAAATAGTCCTTTACCTTTCTTGGGTCAGTGGAACCGGGTTTTCTTCTCCGTCTCGGGGAATCTACGAAAGAGCACTGTTGTTGATACTTCCGTAATGCGGTTTAAACTGCTCCGACGCTCACACCTTCTTCCTAAGCCAGTTTTTTTTATCGAAAGACCACTGACGATGCACCGTTTGTGCACAATCCGTTTTCTTTGCTCGGGAGAAAGACCACGCATTTTCAAACTTCCGTGCGAAAAACTGAAGAAAAAAATGACAACATCAGCTTAATTTGGATGTAAACAACATGGCGCAGCCAAAATTTGGTTGAATACTGCACGCATTTTGAATTGAGGGTTAATCATTAGTGTATTTATAATTATCGGAACAGTCTATAGATGCTGGAATCCTGTAATGAAAGTATTCGGCTTCAACAAGGATTCTATCTCAGATTCTCATCTCCTCGGCATATGCATCTCAACTGGCTAAACTGTAAAACAAAAGTAAACAAGAGAATATATTCACAAGTGTCATATATCAGTGCAATATGCAAAATTGTTTATTATTCTCTAACCAAACTCACAGCTATCATCAAAATTGTTATGTCGTCATATTTGTGTGTATGGTTATTGAAAACCACTCATAAGTGAGTTCAAAATCAAGGGATACACAATAATAAAGCCAATATTGAATCAAGTTCAAAATTAAATTAAATTGAAAAATATATAGTTGTATTATGAAAGTTTAGGGAAAAAAAAACTATTGCTTAGATACTTAAACTAATGGTATAATCACAAATAATGAAACTAAAAATATTTCTAATCATTATTAAGGTATATTTATAGACCGTGCCCGATTAACAAAAAAAAACTAAAAAATTTAAGGATGAGTTATGTCAGTGACATAACTGCAAACTTGACGTAGGACTCCTTGTTGATATGAAAAAAAATGATGTCATGGAATTAATAAATTTCTACTATATAAGTATTATTCAGTCTAAAGTATCGTGAAACCTCATGCTATTAGTGTGTGTGGCTTTACCATTGGTTCTCCACGAAAATGATGGGAGTCAACTCTTTATAACCCTTGAAATGATCTTAAAAAGGGCCGTTTAGTATTTCGTTATTCGCTGTTCCTGGAGTGATCCGAATAGTATCGATAATTGTCGAGTACCAGGTGATGAATTGGTAGACGATCGAATTGAATTGAGACGAGCGTTGATATTGGTTCCGTTCCGTGAAAGGAAAGCATATGATATTGGTATTTAAGTGTTTTAGAAGCAGAGCGATTCCACGAACAAGTGGGAAATTTTTCCAGTTTTTATTTTTTGTATATTTTTATTTGCACGAAACCTTGCATACAAGTTTTTGGGGAAGAAAAACGCCGTTTTGCATACTTGGTTCGCCATTTTGAATCTAGCCTTACTTATGAGAAGGGCCTATGAAAAATGCACATTATATCTTCAAAAAATTGTATCTCGGAAACGGTTTGTCCGATTGGTTTGGTGTCTTGGGCGAAGTTTTTGACAATTGTTGGTGCTATATGGAAAAAATATGCACGGTAAAAAAAAGTTTGGTTTTTGTATTTTGAACTAAAATATAGATTTTCCCTTAAAAGTTACATGTCAATAATTTTTTAATTATCCTTATGTTATAGCTGACTGAAAATGCTATCTAGTGCACAGTGGATTGTTCTGGAGAAAAATAGGTTACAATGAAATTTTTTTTTTTTAAATTACAATTTTCAAAAAAGTTATTTGAGTTAAAATGACACTGAGAGCTTAAAGATTCGAGTGAAATTCTCTGCCTTAAAAGTATTTTGAAAAACAAGTTACAAAATCCCACTATCAGGAACAATGATTTCTTCCAGTTATTTTTGGTGTATTGTGTTGAAAATGTGCATTCAACTCTTGCAAATCGCCTAACAGTTTAATCCATTTAAACTGGATGTGTTTATACTGTGCATATTTTCTCTCTATTGCCGAACATCGCCACAGACATCAAACCGATGAGACAACTCGATTTCGAGATACACCTTTTTGAGAACTGCAAATGCAAGCTCCTCAATTAGCAAGATTCAAAAGAGCGAATTAAGCTTATTTTTCAGGGATGGTGATTGTGCGCAGTAAAAAATAACATTATATGTTGGATATCATCAGTTTATTTTTATTCCTGTATTTTTATAAAATTATTGTTTACACAACTTTCTTAACAATATCGAATATTTTGGCATCATTGTCAGGACAGTTTGAATAAAGCTTTGCCTTTATTGTATTTTCTGATAGAGGAAGGAATTAGTGGAATTTTTGAGTTCCTTGAATTGTTTTTGCATTATTATATTGATTATTTAGCTGCAAAGACATATTTTCGTATTCTTCTGTAGTAGAATAACAAAATGACAACTTTGTAGGTTCTTCTACTTTTCGTTTGTTTGCCCAATTAAACAACTCTCTTGCAGTCTTTATCGGGTGTTCGCGTTCTTTGGCTAAACTTGCTCTGGTAGCCATGCGTTTTATCGTACCTCCAATAGCATCGCATGGACCTTTTCCGTGCGATGTTGCGAAGAAATGCCATTCAGCGTCAATACCATACTTTGACTTAAATTTACAAAGGCTAGACAAGTTTTTTCGGTTTTTATACTGTGAAGCAGCACCATCTGACATAAAATAATTTTTTTTTATGTTTTTATTTTGATCAATTTGTAAAAAGTTTATCATCTTATCAATAAACAAATTAACAGCGACTGAATCATGTCTTAGTTCTTCAAAAATTATAATGAAGCTAAAATGTTTAATTTGCATATTTTCAGTATAATATATTACGAAAGGATGGATTGTGGCCTGTTGCACGTTCCAATGGTGTGATTGAACTTCATCCTGCAAAATGAAGCTGTAATTTTCAGAAAAGTCACAAATAGCTAAAAATTCACCATCTTGCAAGTTTTGTTTTGTAGTTTTCAAAAAATTGGATTGTTCGGTTTTTACAAAATCATGCGGAATCAAACTTTCTAATTTTGAGCTGAAAAATGAAACAAACTCATCGGTTTGCTTTACAATAGTTTCTAAATCACATCTGTCAGTGGTAACCCATTGTTCGAATGAAAGCTTTTCAACAAAGTTTTCTTCCAGTTGTTTCAATAAACTGTCTTCTAAAACTGAGGTATCTGGGCAGTTTTAACATCTTCGTAGATGGCAATGAGTTGTCTTATTTTCGCATGTTTTTAGATCATTCAAGATATTGTATTTTTTTTAAGCTATGTAGAATTAAATTAACATTTTCATGCGTAGTGCAAACGCAAACATTATGTGTTCCTGTGATAGTCAATAGTTTACATTGCCTTGGCCGGAGGCTTGCAAATGATGAAAACCCTATTTTTACATTGACGTACATTTCATTAAAGCGATTAAAAGCTTCTCTCAATGTCATCATTAACAATCTTTTCTGAACAGCTAATCTCTTATTTCCTGTCTTTACGCTAACAAAATCTCTTTGGCCCGGCATTGCACGGCTTATATCATCGTCCTCAAAAAAATTCAAAACCAGTTCTTTTGTTTCATTACTCAAAGCTTTTCCAGAGCTTGAACCTTGAGATGAATCGAATACATTATATCTTTCCTTTCTTGCATCTGATGCCATATTTCTACTGGTTTTAAATTCGTCTACAATTTTTTGTACTGACCATGATTTTGGTAACAATGATAAAATTGATAGTTTTTCTTGCCTTGTGGCTGAATTTAAAAATTTAATTTTCATATTTTCTATGACTTCATCAAACTCGTTTGCTTTTTCTGTTTTAGCGTCTAATTTAAAAAGATTTCTTCGTACACCTTCGACGATTTCAGCGCACTTTTTTTCAGGATAGTGAACATTTTTAACCTTACCTAAATCTATAGGCGAAACACGAATAGCTGCTATTCCTCGGTTGAATATTTCGACGTCTACAGGCATCGTGAAGTCTTCATTTGATTGAATTGTGCTTAGCGTTGACGCTGATGGTATCGTGACCAAACTTTCATAGCTTTGCGAATCAGGTACATCAGGTATGGTCTGATCAGTTGGCATCCTTGAGCCGCCGGCTACGCTTTGTTCTTCGTTTTGGGTGAGGTGAGCTCTTGAATCAATATGTAGACGGCAAGACGAACAAATACGAAAATCCTTGGTGTTCAGTGTGGATACCTTGGAAAATCCAATTGATTTTAGTTTTTGGATGATACCATCCGTTAGATATCGCAGCTCCTTTGAACACTGAATGTCTTTGAATGGGCGAATACATCTTATTTTAATTTTGTAATCTGTAACATAGAAAATATTTTCCAATTGTTAGTTTTGTACGAAAATATCACAAAACATATAATTAAAATGTGTATTTAAAACTTACCTTTGCACCAAAATCAAAAAAACCCCTAAACAAAAAACCAAGAAAAAAAAAAAGAGAAGCGACCACACGGTATAAAAAAAAAAAAAAAAAAAAAGGGGCGGTGGGAAAGCCCCGCATTTATGAAGGTGACAAACCGTTTTTTATTTATTATTAAAAACGGTCATCGACGGAGCTAGCCTCGTTATGGCCAGCGTGGCCATGGTGGACTAGTTCCAACAAAGACCATGTTTACAATCACCAACTGTACGTAGTACAGCTAACTGGTATCTAATTACCTGTATCTAATACTTGTTAGCACGTTTTCAGCACAACGCACCAAAAATCACTTGAAGAAATCATTGTTCCTGATATTGGGATTTTGTAACTTGTTTTTCAAAATACTTTTAAGGCAGAGAATTTCACTCGAATCTTTAAGCTGTCAGTGTCATTTTAACTAAAAAAATTTCAATCTTTCCGAAAAAAATACTTTTGAAACTGAAAAAACACGGAGTACATCCGAAAAGGGCCAAAACTTATTAGGTTATCAAAAAAATCAATATTAAATCAGTAATATCTTCTAAACGGTGCATCTTAGAAAAATGTTACCGAAGTACTTTTTGCTTGCAAATTTGATGAACTTTTATAAAATTAGAGTGACAAACATTTTTGACTTTTCTTAATAGCTTTTTTGAAAATTGTAATTGAAAAGAATTGTAAATAAAATTTTTTTTTTCATTGTAACCTATTTTTCTCCAGAACAATCCACTGTGCACTAGATAGCATTTTCAGTCAGCTATAACATAAGGATAATTAAAAAATTATTGACATGTAACTTTTAAGGGAAAATCTATATTTTAGTTCAAAACACAAAAACCAAACTTTTTTTACCGTGCATATTTTTTCCATATAGCACCAACAATTGTCTAAAACTTCGCCGAAGACACCAAACCAATCGGACAAACCGTTTCCGAGATACAATTTTTTGAAGATATCATGTGCATTTTTCATAGGCCCTTCTCATAAGTAAGGCTAGATTCAAAATGGCGAACCAAGTATGCGTTTTTCTTCCCCAAAAACTTGTATGCAAGGTTTCATGCAAATCACAAAATATGAAAATTACTCGTTGCTGAAATGATATGGAACCGCTCAGCATTGATAGTGCATATGAAAATCATGGAATTCAACTCTTTAGAACCGATTGAGTGGCCCTGAAAAGGGCCATTTTGTATTTTGTTGTTTGCTGTTCCAGGTGTGGTCCCATTACCCATTACCGAGAATCGTCAAGCGCTAGGTGATGATTGGTTGTCGAATAGTTGGATGCAGTCATTCCGGTTCATGTTCCACGATATCTTCTTCCTGCTGGTTTAATGGTGTGGGTACTTCGATAGCGAGTACAAACAACATAGGTCTATGATATGAAAATATGAACAATAATGTCTGCATTCTACGCAGATAATTTTATCCAACGTTAAATATACCCAAAAACCATCAGTATTAAAGTATCCAGTTAACACAATTGGCGTATCTTGCACAGCATACCTGAACAACTTGTGAATCAAGAAGATCTTCAAATTCTTGCTAGTTGTTCCTTGTGAAACGTATACCGCAACCAGCAGAACTTCAGTGTCTATTACTGATACCTTACCCGTCACAATGCCCCCGCTGAACATCTTGTCATGATTTTCACCGAGCTGGTCCAACAGCAACCAATTTTAATCAAACAAACTCTCTAGTTGGGCAAATTAATTTGGTTGTCCTGAAAAGGGTGGGTTAGGATTTAGACTCTGTACAACATCTGGCTGCAGCTTCTTCTCTACGGAAACCCACTTTTTCTGCATGTCTTCCTCAGATTTGAAAAAATTGGTAAAAAACAACAAAATCACTGGGAAAATCGGTTATACAAAATTTGATGGGTGGAGTCGGGCAGTCGGGATGGGAGTTGAAATTGAATAATTTTTTTTAGTAAATCATAACTCTTAAGTAGTTTTTCATTTCTTAAAAATTTCAAGAAAATTTGATAATCGGTTTAATTTCGGTGAGTAAATATGTGTGTGCCATTTTTATCGAATATACCATTTAAGCTGACATCGTAGAGATATCAAATGAACGTGTTGGCTTTATATTAAAAGTGCTAGCGTCCGTGAAATGGAAACCTAGATAAATCAGACATCGGGGTCAAGATCAGTGCACATGAACCACCTTCAGCGGACCCAGTACAATATCGTCTCGCTTAAGCTTTTTGTACTGATTTGCTAGAACTGAGGCTAAGGTCAACTCATCCTACAAATATGTTGCCAATTATGTATGTGAAGCTGAAGGCTATTTTGGTAAACGTAGCAGGACAACGAACAGAGCCACTGGAATCAAAATTTGGCGATTGCGTGTTGAAGTCCGTATATTTGATCATTGTCTGTAAAAACCAGGAAACTGTAAACTGACTAAAAAGCATAATCTTTTCGATAGCTCCCTGGTCAGGGGCAGAACTTATGACGGTTGATGAAAAGGAAACCATGCAATTAGAACTATTGATTGGCCCTTTCCTATAGAGTTCAGAAGACAGTAATGGGGAGAATCTGGCACTTAAAGAAAGCCATAATGATGAATTGACTCATGGAGAATGCTACAGAATTACATCATAAGCCAAAGATATATAGAACTAGTTTTCGCTGTCGACAGACTTTCGCCAAACCGCATCGAAAACAGTAAATATACTCTTGGTTTTGTATTTGGTGGTAGAATAATTTACCATCAAGTATGAACGCCCAGGAAGTAGGGTTGTTTGCGGCTTTCAATTAACCCACGTAGGCACTGATAATCACAAGATTATCGTAGAACAGATTGAAAAAATTCCGGGCCAAATAAAGTTGACATAACAAAATCAAACTGAAAAGCTACTGGTCACATGACAAATAAAATTGGCGATAGCAAACCGACAAACCAACATATCGGGATTTAGAAATCCAAGCTGGAAAAATGCTATAAAGGGGATCAACAAAAAGAAACCTGGGGAGGAATTGAATTCCCATGTGGCTGGTAAACAAAGCAAAGTGAGAAACAGCTGCACTTTTTAGCAGTTATGAATAATTCTGCCAATTGTTAAGATAGAAGAACAAATAGATGTCAAATAAAATGTCGGATGTATTCATGACGCTAAGAGAGTACTGATAAAAAGTTATATTCTGTTTTTAAGCCGTGAATTGGTATATTCTCCAAGGTTTTTTTTTAATTTTCAATATAATTCATTCATTTTATTTACAAACCAAAAAAGAGGAGATTTTTATTGATAAACCCTCATCAGAGCCATTCCTCAAACATGATGTTTTTAGATATTTTACGTCTGGAAAACTGGAAATGAGATTGCATTATACAAATGATAACGATAGTGTTATAATGCCGCGATTAGTCTTAGGAAAAGTTTCCTCAAAATAGACATAAAATACCGGGTATTCATAGATGGGTTGCTGAATCCGAAATAAAGCCATCGCATTATAACTCTTAGGCTAAAGGATAAAATTCGATTACCTAGGTATATTGGTTCCTCCCACACATTTCATGATTCGACTTAGTTGTTGCCTATGTCGGTCGCAAATAGTGCTACTTTTTTATGACAGCACGTGCGGTGGATTTGAATCATGTTCCATTTCACGGCGTAAGAAGTAATTCATTGTTAATTTGAAAGGATAAATACATTCGGAAGAAATCTTTCTGTAGCTGTACCAAGGAACAAAATTATCACAGCAAACGTCAAATGTTCAACATCACCATGGCAACACTTTGTACACATTTGTAAGGAACATAGCTGGAAAATTAAACAATGTTGAGTGATGATATGGAAAATCTATTGGTTGATTGGGTTTGCTCGTATGTTGCTTCTGACGGTGGAGGTATATATTTCAAAAGTAAATATCTCAGAACATTACACAGCGGGATCCATCCATCCAAGACGAGTGGTTCAGTTAGACTTTTGGAACACAGAACTTGGCTTGGATTTTCTATTACATTGATAATTAATAATAAATAAATCTAAGAGAGAGATAAAACTATCATGAGATTATTTCAAATGTTCAGCATTAAAATGAATTAATCGAAGATAATTTTTGCAGTATTTGTTTTAGATTACTCACTATTTTGGATGATAATATAAGTCGCGATGCTACTCAATCAATGGCTCCTAAGTGGATCTTGCAGAAGGAAAATCCTAGGAGAAAACATGCAAAAGAACAGCAATAACAGCTTTATGGCTTATAACACTTTTTGCGGGTCCAAAATTTGCATATCTTAACCAAAACCGTTATAAGTTTATGTTATCTCTCAGTTTTATTGCATTTGCGGATGCAAACAAACAGCATTTTATGACAAGGAAATGTACGCCCTTTTCTTGTTTGCTTTTGTTTTCACTTCCAAACACTTTACGCTGTCTATCCATACGAATGCAGGCGAAAACGCATCTCAAACTTATACAATGAACCCGGATCCCAAGCAACTTGATAGTGGCTCTGATATAACACACTTGAATATGTGCTCGCTATGCTCAGATTTTCTAGCAGCGTTTTTCTTCCCCAACATCACCATCGCCTTCGACTAAGGTAAGTGAAGTCTGGGTGCACATTGCATCCCAAATGCACTTTGATTGCAAGCTTGAATTTGTGGCATTTATCCTGATTACGGAAAGTTATCTTTACCGCTTTACCCTATCCGGAGGTTGTTTGTAAGAAGGATAGAAAATGTGCCATTTTCGTTCCGGTTGAATTGGGCTTGCCAGTTGCCATTCTTACTGGAAGAAAAGATGCTCGAAGCATCTTGTTTCTCTTGGCCCCCGCAACTGTCGGTCGCTCTGTTCGCAATAGAAAACATAGATGATTTTGGTAAATACTTCGTTAACGAGCAGTAAAATTTGTCTGTCGTTCGATGCCATCCTGTCTTTCTATATATGTACAAACTCTGACAATATGGATTGGGTAATTGAAGTTACATACTCAGGGACTGAAAGGAAATCAGTTCTTCAACATGCTTTCGGGAGTTCACCAAACATACAAGAAAGAAAGGTGGCTTTGATTGTCGCAATAGATTGTTGGCAGCGCATTGAACAAAGCTTTAATATGAGTTCAAGTTTATTTGGATTCCATGTCGGTCAAAACAAAACTAGTCAATAGTTTGAAATCTTTTAAGGAAATAATAATTCGGCAAATAAACAACATCGTCCTAGAAGCAATTAATCAATATTTTTGTTGCAACGGTACAGCTTCAAGCGGTACCATGTTGAAGAAGGCTTGGTTTGATTTCCGGAGAAGGCAAGGAATTTACGATTAGGTGCGCAACTAAGTTATCGCTGTTTTTTGGTGAAAAAGGAACTTTATTTTGAAAACAAAGGTTACAAACGAATTATTCAAAGTATTGCCCATCACTAGCTACGACTTTTTCCCATCTTTCTGGTAGAACATGAATACCATTTCGATAGAACTGCACAGAAAGATGCTATCCAAGAATCAAGCCATTTTGAGATGTCATCATATGAGTGGAATTGCTGACCAGTGAGACCATGTGCCATCGAACGGAACAAGTAATAATCGGACGGTGAAATATCAGGAGAATATGGCGGATGGGGTAGGACTTCCCATTTGAGCGTTTCCAAGTAGGTTGTCACGGGTTTCGCAACGTAAGGTCGAGCGTTGTCATGCTGAAGAATCACTTTTTCGTGTCTGTCCTCGTATTGTGGCCGTTTTTCGTGCAGTGCTCGGCTCAATCGCATCAATTGAGTTTGATACCGTTCCCCGGTAATGGTTTCGTTTGGTTTCAACAGCTCATAATAAATAACACCAACTTGGTCCCACCAAATACACAGCATAACCTTCGCAGCGTGAATATTCGGCCTAGGCGACGATGTTAAAGCATGCCCGGGCAGTCCCCATGAATGTTTCCGTTTTGGGTTACTGTAATGAATCCATTTTTCGTCACCCATCACAATGCGATGTAGAAAACTCTTCCTTTTTTGCCGCTGGAGCAGTTGTTCACAGACGAAAAAACGACGCTCAACATCTCTTGGCTTAAAATCGTAAGGAACCCAAGTTTCTTGCTTTTGAATCATTCCCAACGCATGCAATCGCTTAGAAACGGCTTGGCGGAAAACTCCTAATCCTGAACCAAGCTCTTCTTGCGTTTGACACGGATCCTCATCGAGCAATGCCTCCAATTCAGAGTCTTCGAAGTTTTTTGGCCTTTCTTCACGCGGACGATCATCAACACTGAAATCACCGTTTTTGAAGCAACGAAACCAATCACGACACGTTGTTTCTCTCAGAGCAGCATCGCCGTAAACTTTTTGGAGCTCTCGATGTGCTGCAGCCGCCGTTTTCTTCGAATGAAAGAAGAAAATCAACACTTCCCGCAAATGACGATTATTTGGCACGAAATCAGACAACTTCAAACAACCAAAATATATAACACTAAACCAAAATCACTGATTTGGCAAAGTGGTTTGTTTACCATATGTCTGAGCTTGGTTTATGACGCTTGAGATGTACAACATTCGACCAGCACTTACTACTGGCGCCATCTATTGCTAAACAGCGGGAACTTAGTTGCGCACCTAATATTTTTTTGTTTTGGAATATGCCTTTCTTTTTTTTTTTTCTTTTCTCCCTCATCAAAAAATTTTTTTTTTTTTTTTTTTTATATTTTTTTTTTATAATAGAGATTTAGAGAAAAACAAAAAAAGATTATATAAAAAAAAGAGCGCGCGAGCCCCCCCCATTTCTTACACCAACATAAGGTTTTTTTTTCCGGCCTCCAGGATATTAAAAAGAAGTCTTGTCCCAGCGTCATTATCCGTGCATTGCCAGACTACGTGATCGATGTCATCATAACCGTTTCCACACCGGCAAAGATTGCTGTCCACGAAGTTAATTCAATAATGTTGTGCATCTAACAGGTAGTGGTAGGACATTAATCTACTCATCAAACGGATGAAATCACGAATTACGTGCAGGTCGTTAAATTACGCCCTGAGTGAAGCAATAGGAATGTAACAGTCGTCCTAGGTTTCCACTCTCCTAATCGGTCTTTCATGTAAATCGCCTTCCTGTGCCGTCACTTTTGCGAGAAAGTCTGCTTTCTCATTGCCTGGGATTGAGCAATGTTAAGGGGCCCATACAAAGGTGATAAATTATGATCTTCGACCAGCACGCTCATCTGTTCTCTAAGCTTTGAAAGGAAATAAAATGAGTGTCTGTTAGGTTTCATCGACCGAAGAGCCCCAATCGAACATGGTCTGCGGGCATGTTGGAAATCGTCCCCAACGCGAAGTTGATTGCTCAGTAACATAAACAGAACAAGGTTCCTGAAGTTTGTGGAAAGCGCTAGAGTTTTCATTAAAGACACCGATCCAGTGGATCCATTGAGGTAAGACGCATCAGTGAAAAACCTTTTTTTTTTTAGAATTGATGTGTTTGTACTCTTCAGTGAAAATACGCGGAGTGAAAATAGAACGCAGTTGTTCCGGAATCTCATGGGATGCTTGTTTCATGAAAAGATCATAATGAATTGAGGAACTGCTGTAAGTGAAGTGAGCACGGTCTAGAATATTGCACGGAAGAAACATATCCGTCGATATGTAGTGCTGGTAAACTCTCATAAATCGAGAATGTGTGTTAAGTCCTAACATTTTTTCAAAATTTTCTAGAACAAATGCGTTTTTTTTTCTTTTCATTTGATTCATATTCTGAGCGAGAGCTCCCAGAACCAATTCTGGAGGAGTTTTTCTACTGTCAGAACTTCAAGACTTATATAATGCGTTGAGTGCATACAGCCAAGAGCAATACGCAGACAACGATATTAAATTCGTTCCAATTCTATAAGGTGACTTTTTCTTCCCGAGAGAAAGAAAAAAAAGCCATACTCTAGAACAGATAGAAGAGTTGTTTTATAAAGAATTATGAGTTCTCCTGGATGAGCACCCCATCATGTGATCCCAAGTAACAATTTTAGTTTTATTCTAGCCGTATCGCATTCCTCCCGGCTTTGTTGATAAAACTACATTCAAAACTATTTTGTCTACGAACACCTCCTCTATGCTTCTTAGAAGCCAAAATTTGTACATAGTGGCCCACTCTATAGACGGTTGTGAAAACAAGTTAATAAAACCATTATAAGACCATAAAGATCTTGAATATATTCTAGTGATAGATACTATGACTACTTGAGAACCTTCATAAAACATTTTGGCTGCCATGAAAACCTGCATGCGGCCAAATGGCCACAGCTGTCAAACTTCACTGTGGTTGGTTTTTGTTGTTCTGCTTTGTTCGATTCTCTGCTCTTCTGATCCATTTAGCAGTAAATAATATCGAAGAAAAAAGGTCAAGTGATGCGGGAAATTTTGTTCGATAGCAAAATATCCAAAGCAAATTGAGTTTTTTACAGCGTATCACGCTCCAAATCATATGCGCATTTAATTTTGTGGTGAATATTGGCACGATTAGAGCCGAAAATTAATGCGCCTCGGAAATTATGCGAGTTCACAACAACAAACACAAAATTAATACAAATATATTCGATAAATTAATCATGAATTTCTTTAAAACTGA
Organism: Aedes koreicus; assembly: GCA_024533555.2. Taxonomy (NCBI): domain Eukaryota; kingdom Metazoa; phylum Arthropoda; class Insecta; order Diptera; family Culicidae; genus Aedes; species Aedes koreicus. The sequence goes on along the minus strand of JAHHFK020005954.1, from coordinate 287,449 downwards.
TGGAATTCAATAAGGTTATCTAAAAAAACTGCAGAAATTGGTCTCCGATCTACATTACATCATTTGCATTACATTTAGAATTTGGTGCATTTATTTTTCCCAATTTCAATTATTTCGTATATTTCAATATTGGATTGGAAAAAAATCACAATTCTGACATAAAGCCAAATTATCTCCGCAATGACTACTTTAAAACTATTTGGTTCCTTGGTGGCTTCCCTTAATGCCAATTTGCCTTTAGATGCATTTACTGGAGGCAAAATGGTTTTAAAATGCTTTTTCAACTGACTATAATAAGATAATATGAATGAGTCCTAAAACGGCATTTCCAAACAGCATTTTATGAGTTTATACAGTCAAAATAAAACCTTTGATAGGAATAAAAAGAATTTGAAAAAACGAGGTTTTAAGATCGTTTTAAACAAGCTGTGTAGGTTCCCATAAACCTGACTAAAATATGAAACCTATTGGCAACTCTTGGTGTCATAATAAAACCAAATTGATTTCTAGTGGCTTTGATAAAACCTTAATAAAACTTAATAAAGCAGTATGGTTTTGGCAATGTTACTTGGGATATGATGTGATGTGATAGGAAGCCAACCAAGGCACCCTGTATTCCCCCCTTACCCTTTGTTAATGATTGTATGTATGTAATGTACGCAATATAATATAATATATGTATTTACAAAATATAACTGACAGCCACTGGATTGTTACTGCAAAATAAAAATTGAATATGTATTAATATCTAATAGTCCTGGAAGAGCTGAAAAGCAGAGTAGATCAATCCTTTCAACAATTCCAATGAAAAGATCTTTGATTCAATACGAGAACATAATATGTGTGTGTACAAAATATATCTGACATCCACTAGTTTGTTACTAAAAAAAACATAGAAATTAGATATGTATTAATATCCTACTAGTCCTGGAAAAGCTGGAAACAGAATAGATCATTTCAAATATCAATGATAACATTTCAAAAAAAAAATATTATTTTATAAGACATGTTGTTTTTTTTCAATTTTTACTAAATACTGTTTTAGTAACATTTCAAAGATATCAATTGGAGTGATCTTATTTGATGATTTCAGAAAAAAAAATGGCTTATCTTAACATAATACCACTAAACACAATATTTAAATATAATCCTTTACTGCTTATAAGCACATGTCAGTATTTTATGAATATAGTAAATTAAGTTCAGAAGTGCAATTTTAGAGTAAATGTTATGCTGAAATGCTGAAAAACAAATTGAGCCTTTGATGCTTGTCATGTTGCTCCAGGCTCTTGCTTAAAACGGTTTTGGAATGCAAAGATGATTCCTAAGCGTGCTGAAATTATTAATTAAATGAGAATGGAAAATACTATGATATGAATTACAGGTATGGATACACAATTTGATTTATAGGTATACAATCTTGAGTTGCACCCCCTCACTTCGCAATTGTCAAAATGACAATTTTGGCCATGCTACGCCATCCAGCGTCTCCATGTTTCAGTTGGCAGTCTTTTGTGATCATATGACTCGTGGAGGCGTGAGGTAGGAACTTGTGAGGACCAGAGGTCGGTCGCACCCTCCTTCGAAGTTGTCAACTCACCATTTGAAGCCCGGATGAGCCCCCATCATGTGTCACAAATTGGACGAAGAAAGTTGATCCTTTTGTGGCGTTTTTGCTTAAAAACGTAATGTGGGCATTCCAAGTGTACTTTGAATCAAATCAGACCCCAAAAGTATTTAAAAGTTAACGATTCGGTAATGTTTCTGCCCAAAATATTGAGCTTCAGCTGGGTGGGGTACCACCTAGATTCCTAGCCGAAGAAGATAGGTTATCTAAGGAATTTTTCAATGGCCCTTGCAAGTTAACGGCATGTGAGCCTTTAAGGGAAACCACACTGTCGTCAGCAAGTTGTCTTACCGTGCATTGTTCTGCCAAACTTTTGTTATTATCTTTGACGAAAAAGTTATAAAGAAAGGGGCTGAGGCATGAGCCTTGGGGCAGACCCATGTAACTTATTTTGCAAGTTGTCAGATGTCAAAGTGAAAAGTTCATTTGCTTTTCTGACAAGAAATTGTACAAAATATTATTTAAATTTCCAGGAAGTCCCCATCACTGCAGATTATCTGATTATCTGCGCAAAAGACAGATGAATATCCGAGGGACACAGCGCTAGACAATCATTTGTTCCTTTGCTCTTGCGGAACCCAAACTGTGTATTTGATAGGAAGTTATTCGATTCGACCCAGCAATCCAGCCTTCGAAGGATTCTTTTTTTCCAACAATTTCCTAATGCACGACAGCATGGCAATGTTAGTTATGAACAGACGCTGGTTTGCCAGGCTTTTGAATAGTTATTAAAATTTTGTTTCGAAGTAAGGAATTAAATAAGTCCAGCGAGCGTCTTTTTACGTTACCTGGGAGATTTTTCAGAAGATTGAACATTATCATATCGCAGCCGGGTGAGTAGTTGTTTGATGATCTGTCATTATTAGTAATAGAACGCTGCACATTATCAGATTGCCTTTTGTGCCTTGGGCACTCCTACAAACGATGCGGATAATCACCACAATAAATACATTTCTGCACAGCTTGTGTGCAAGAATCCTCAGAGTGGTTCAACCACACTAGTCGAAACGAAATTTGTTGCTGCAAGAACTGGCCGAATGCCCAAGTTTTTTACAGTTGGTTTAAGTATATACCTTCAATCTATACCCATCGGGAAAAAAGCTCCATCTAACTTAACAAAGTTTAGGAGAACAGAACCGGCGAAAGTCACACTAAATGCGAGTTGGAAAGTTGATAAACTTTTTTGTTGTCTAGCAACGATGCTGAATGTAGTTGCTTTACATCCAATATAGTTACAAGTAAACGAGCGACTTTTGAGCTCTTGAAGCCACCTGAAGCTCGTTTCAAGTCCTCAACAGTCAGACTCGCATCGAAAACAATGCCATCAATTGCCACATCTCGCGAAGGGACATGTACACAATATTCGATATTGAACAATTCGTGCTCAGCAATCTTATTAGCGATTTCATAGCGCCGAGTCCTACACTCATTCTTTAAACCTCTCTTTATGCATCAAGACACCAGGATACTAACGCAGCAATTCACTCGAAATGTCGAGAGTTTTCAATAATGCTTTATTCATGTAACTTTATGCACAGAACAACAAAAACACAATCACAAAAAAAAACCTTCATCAATTAATTGCATTGCATTGTCGTTGACTATCAAATCTAGACTAGTCGGCGCCGATGTTCCAACGGTTTGCTTTTAAAAACTTACACAGTTAATTGTGAAAAAAATGTTCGAGCCTGGATTTCCGTTCTCTGTGATGCAACTTAAGAGAACAATGTAATCATTCCTTTAAATTAAAAAAAAAATTAGCAACTTAACCTTCTCTACCATTTTTACCGAGCACCTTTTACGATAATTCACCTCACTTATGCGTCACCTGGATTCCACAGGCTCCACCTCTTGCGACTTGACATTTTGCACTGCAATTGAGTAAGAAGATTACCATCAAACATATGTTGCAATTGAGATTTTTAAGCTTTATTGAGTTTTGTTTCTGCATTCCACTTTCAATAAATTACTGGCCACTATTGCTTTTGTATGATAAAGCTAATGCGTGCATTAAAAAAATGCGACTAAATGTTCCGATTTTTCAAACGATTACCCTGGTAAGTAGTCAATATGTACTAGTTGCCTATATACTGGGAAAATTTGACAGCTCCATCAGTTTTTTTAAGGCAGCTATGGTGAAAATAGTGAAACGCCATCGATCTATGCTTTGTTCGTAACGCCTGCTCCATCCGGACCTTTAAAAATTCCGCCATCGTGGCCAACTTCGTGTCGGCCGGATACGATCGCGGAAACATCTACAAGATTCTGGCACTTCTGGAGAAGGGCGAGTCCATCGAGCGGAAGCCTGGTTCCGGCCGTCCGACCGTTTTAAGCGACCGGAGGATTCAAAAGATGCTCAAACGAAAGACGAAAGGCAAGGTGACCACTTCTTTTCGTCGGTGCGACCGGCCAAACGGTCAAAAAGTATTTGGCCAAAATGGATATACACATGCACACACGTCAGTCCAAGCCAGCCGTGTTGGAGAACCAAACGGAAGCTGAGAAACAACGGCTGACGGTTCTAGTCAAAGAGATCTTCCCGGCGAAGCGGAGCGTGTGGAAGCATGCCAACCCTCCCAACTTGTCCCAGCTCCACCCAATCAAGAAGTGTTTTGCCAATTTGAAGAGGAAAGTATATTAAAAAATTTTTTGCCCAAACCCCCGGATGTTTTTAAAAAAAAAAGAACAAAAAACAAAAAAAAAAACAAAAAAAGCTTCTTTTTTCACCTACACTGAAAGTTAATTTTAGTTTATATTACGAAATCGAAGGTAGAACTAACAAATCTGTTCGTTGTTTTCAGCAACGAAACTGATTTGTTCTTTTTATGAAGATACATTCGTAATTAATGGCACACGCGCAACTGTCAAAAGCACGAAGCATTTGTTGACACAGAAACAACATTCGTGCATTGTACGAAAACAATACAAAGAGCTACGAATATTTTGTTACCAATTCAAAAGAAACGTCTCTCTGATGGTTTCCTGAATGACTGAGAGATCTACTTTATCGACTCGAAATGTAATTGACAAAAAAAGCGCAACCACGTGGAGTTGTCCAGCGTCTTTTTTTAATATTTCTGACATGGGATTCGATCCTGTAATTTTGGAAAGAGCTGATACTGCATCCTCGGTTGATCTCACTATGCCATGGCGACTCGTGAGGTGATAATTGAATAATGAGTATGAAGTTATAACTCTCGACACCGCTTCAATTTGTATTTTGGGATAAATAAATTATTCCCGCCCATCCCAGCAGCAACATCAGCGAAGCAGCGATTGGCTGGTCTTCACGAAATCTATTTCGTGCATTATACAAAAAGGTGTAATGATAGCATTTCACAAGATAAAAAGCAATATGAATGTTTCATACAATACATGAGACATTTGTTCTATGTACAAAATCCATGATTACGAAGCGAGTGAAAGCTAATTTACGAAAATAAATTTTCAGTGGAAAAAATTACCCACAACCCCCCCCCCCCCCCCGCCGCGGGAAAAAAAAAATTTTTGTAAAGTTTTTTTTTTCATAAAAAAAAAAAAAAAATTTTTTTTTTTAAAAAATATTTTTTTTTTTCTTTTTTACCAAAAACAAAAAAAAAACCTTTTTTTAATGCGATCATTACCTTCGACCCAAAGGAACCCAAAAAAACCTTTCAACCCCAAATAAACAAATTTTCCAAAACAAAAAAAAAAAAAATTTCGCAATGATTAAGTCCACCCAGGACTTGGCCTGACTGTAATGATATGTACGTCAACAGGGAAGCTTAATTAAAAGGTGGTAGACAATAATCGCAATTGTGTTACATTTGAAATTTATCCGATTAATTAACCAAAAGAATCTGAGGGTGCACTTATTCTGCTTTATGGGGTCATAACCTTCACGCAAATAACCCTCTACGCTACCGTAGGCACCTCCCTAACTCCAAAAATAATACATCACTGGAACATGGCCCTTACGCATTTGAGATGATGTCCATCTTACCAAGTAAGTAAGAAAAATTGCAGAGAATAAATTTGTCTGACACTGAAAATTAATTTCATTTCATACTACGAAATAGAAGATAGAACTAACAAATCTATTCGTTGTTTTCTGCAATGAAACTGATTTGTACTAATTATGAAGCTACCTTTGAAATTAATTCGTGCATTGTACGAAAACAATAAAAAGAGCTACGAATATTTTGTTACAAATTAAAAAGAAAGATCTCTCTGGTGATTGCATGAAAGATCTACTATATCGACTCTAAATGTAATTTAAAAAATAGCGCAACCACGTGGAATGTTGTTCAGCGTTGTTTCAGACATGGAATTCGACCCTGTATTTTTGGAAAGCGCTGATACTGAATCCTTGGTTGATCTCAATACGCCAATCTCGCCACTTTCTCCTAAGAAGATAGTTGATAAGTGAGTATGAAGTTATAACTCTCGACAGCGCTTTAATTTTTATTTTGGGATGAATAAATTATTCCCGCCCATCTCAGCCGCAACATCATCTTGCATGAGTACGATAAAAGAGAAACAGTGATTAGTTGGTCTTTACGAAATTCATTTCGTGCATTATACAAAAAGGTGTAGTGATAGCATTTCACCATATAAAAAGCGATATGAATGTTTTATACAATATACGAGACATTTGTTCTACGTACGTAAATCCATGTTTACGAAACGAAAATAAATTTTCAGTATAGCTTCTTTATTCTATATAACTTAATATCCCCGAAAGCCAAACAAAACTGTTCAATGCTACAGCTAAAGGGTGATTAACAACAACAGCCTTTGGGAAACCCAAACTTTTGCTTTAGATATAATAGTCGCTACATTTTCTTCAAACACGCATTTAGAGCATTTATTATGCGGGTCTTTAATATGAAAATCTCCTTAAATGTCAAGGAATGAAATTATCCTAAACACACAAAACAGATCAATATTTTGCAAACCTCAAACCCCAGTAGCATCCAAACGAGTTCAACGTAGTGTAAAATGAAAACCCTCACTCAAGAATCTATGAAAAACTGTCACGCCCCATTTAAGCAAAGCTTAACTCATTGATTTCCAGTTTTTGGATTCTCCTGTGCTTGTCTTCCCCCTGCCAGCCACAATTCATGAAAACACCTTTCCGGAACCCATCCCTCAAAACTGGCCGCAACCGACGCGAAGCGATTCCTTTTTATGCTTCAACGAATCCTTTACGGGTACCCTTATCAAGTTTTCGTTGATGAACAGCATAAAAAGCGAAACGTGAAAGAGAAGTAAATCCTGCCATTTATGGGCTCTCAATCATTGAAACTCGGTCTCGCGGTCGACGAGTGCGCCTATTATCTCAGAATCCGTTTACCATTGCCAGCGATGAGTACTGTAGATAGACACATCCATACCCCACCCAGCAAGCACTCCCGAGAACGATACGGATCAAACGGAACGACAAACTCCCAATGCGCAAAGTGCGTCGGTAAGTAAAATAAATACGTGAAGATTTGTTCTTCGTTTATGACCTATAAAAATCAAGGAAAAAGTTTTGTGCCAAATTAAGTGGTAGATAATTTTACAGCACAACCGCTAGATGTTACCACGTGAAATTCGGATCCAGAAGTATTAGCTCAATAGAACGACAATTCCTCGTAAACAGACAAGCAAATGCAAATTAATTGGAAGGGATCGATATTTTATTTCGTTTTATTTTTAAATCAGGAATGAAAAAAATCGTTCATTGATCCATTTGAAGGCCGACGAATGACTTAAAGAGTTGCTAGCAACGAAGTAATATTTTTACTTCGTTGTTTTCTTCAGGTGATTTTTTTTTTCGATGCTATGAGATGGAACTGGAGAGTTGAAAAGTCAGTTATAAATAGGTTTTTTTTAAGTGAGAAGACATAAAATTGATTCACCTTTTGTTCCCAATCAGAAATGAGTAGTTGCATACCGATACTTTGATCATTTGTTTTTTAAATGTTCGACTTTATTGACATAATCATTGTACAGAAATAATCAATAGTACAGATGTTTTCATTGCAATAAATTATATTCTCCATAAGGATTATTCATGTACCGTAAAACGATGTATATTTGATAATGAGGATAACTTTAATTGTGCAGACAGCCTGAACTTGGTGATTTATTGCATTATGAGTATTATTTTTTAATCTAATTTAAACTAATACAAATGCAGCCAGTATGAGAAAGGATTCTGGAAACCATTGGATTAGATGACGTCCAATTTTGTTAGTCAATATTGATGCTTGCAGCATATCAAAAGCATGATACATGCGTCAAAGCTGCCAGGCCTACTGACCACCGATCGGAATAAAGGAAGTGAACAAAAATACGTCAAAAGAGTAGTTGAAGCTCTTAAGCGCTCTGGCCGGGATATTGCAATAAAAGCTAACCTTGATCAAAAGTTATGTGGAAATGGTTGAAAATCCCGCTGAAATATAAACGTTCAAGGTCCAAAAGGCTCCAAATGGTATCAACTAGCAGAATGTGGCAGAAAAATCACGGGCCCGTAAGCTTTAAACGCAAATGCTGACGAACTCTGTTGCGTAAAAAATCATGAAACCTACATAATTGCAGACTTTTAGCAGATTCCAGGTCATCAGTCCCAGAGCACCAACGAAAGCAAAAAAAAAATCCTGAAATTTTTCATGAAATTCATGGATTGGCAAGCGATTTATACTTTTGAGACGAAAGTGCTCCATTTGTGATGACTTAAACCATGAATTTCAAAGTGTAAATAAAGGAATGTCTACAAAAACGTCTCCTTCCGTTGCTCAGGTCGTACAAGAGCCCACCAATTTTTTGGCCAGGTGGGAATGTTTTTTATTTTATTTATTTGGTCAACATCTATACAGATTACACCGAATCAACAATTTCGCGCCAAAACACTCGTTTCGCAGCTCCACACTCGCCAGATTGTTGAGTACCTGGCCTGCCCATCTAGCCCGCTATTCTCCACACCTTCTTGTACCAGCCGGATTTGAAGCGAACACCATCTTGGCAAGGTTGTTATCCGCTCTACACTATTCAATACCCAAACGCCCAACTTCTTTTCTTCAGCCACCCCACTATTGATTGTCCCTGTCTGCCCTTTGTAGCGTCCTTCCTCCATACATTTGAAATATCTCAAGAAATCATTCATTCATTCATTCATTCTTTGCCGCCACACCGTTCCACATCTTGGCAACTTTGATCCTAATGTTCCATTGCAAACAAAAAATGAAATTAATAATGCTCTTGAATCTCTGGCTTTCTCAATAAATAGAGCAAGAGCTGCTTCAATGCCAAAATGCGAGGTTAAATTCGATTCAGTTATAATTGATGACGATCTTCAGCTTTTGATTCGTCTGAAAAATGTACGTAGGCGTCAATATCAAAGAACACGTGATCCCGCTATGAAAGTCATATGGCGAGATTTACAAAAACAAATTAAAAAACGCTTCTCTGCCCTGAGGAACAAACATTTTGAAAATAATGTGTCAAAATTAGATCCGAGTTCCAAACCTTTCTGGAAACTCTCTAAAATATTGAAAAAACCTCAAAAGCCTATACCAGCGCTTAAGGAAGGTGATAAAATTTTGCTCACAAATGCGGAAAAAGCTCAAAAACTTGTTAAGCAGTTTGAGAGCTCCCATAATTTCAGTTTGGGTCTTACAAGTCCTATTGAGAATCAGGTTTCCAGGGAGTATCTGAATATTTTCTCACAAGAAAATATTTTTGATGATTCTTGGGGAACTGAATTGGAAAAAGTAAAAACTATAAATAAAAAATTTCAAAATATTGAAGCAACAGGTGATGATGGAATTTTCTATATCCTCATCAAAAAACTACCTGAGAGTACTTTGTCTTTCTTGGTAAAACTATTTAACAGATGTTTTCATCTGGCATACTTCCCAGATAAATGGAAAAATGCAAAAGTCGTACCTATTTTGAAGCCAGACAAAAATCCGGCTGAAGCTTCCAGCTATCAACCAATCAGTTTCCTTTCTTCAATAAGTAAGCTTTTTGAAAAAATAATTTTGAATAGAATGATGCTTCACATCAATACAAACTCAATTTTTGCTGATAAACAGTTTGGACTACGCATCAACTTTTGAGAGTTACAAATTTAATTCGTTTAAACAAAGCTGAAGGCTGCTCCACTGGAGTTGCTCTTCTAGACATAGAAAAAGCATTCGACAGTGTTTGGCATGACGGTTTGATTGCGAAACTGAAAAAGTTTGATTTTCCGCTTTATATCATGTAATTAGTTCAAAACTACTTAACTGATAGAACTTTCCAAGTAAATTATCAGAATTATAAATCTGATCAATTGCCTGTCAGAGCTGGTGTTCCTCAAGGTAGCATTCTTGGGCCAATACTTTATAACATTTTCACTTCAGATCTCCCTGATTTACCTCAGGGCTGTCAAAAATCTTGCTTTGCTGATGACACAGGCATTTCCGCTAAAGGAAAAAGTCTTCGTGTTATATCCAGGAGGCTACAAAAAAGCTTGGACATTTTTACAGATTATTTTCAAAAATGGAAGATTTCTCCAAATGCTTCCAAAACTCAACTTATAATATTCCCACACAAGCCTAAAGCTGCATTTTTGAAACCAAGTAATAGTCACACGGTCACTTTGATCGGAGTTCCAATTTCTTGGTCAAATCAATTAAAATATCTTGGACTGATACTTGATCAAAAATTAAACAAAACCCCCTATAATCTTTTTCGGCTGCAGTTTCTTCTGGAGCCCATAATAAGCACGATTTTCACTGATGATGCGCCTTCGTATCTCAAGACTATCGTTGTTGTCTGCCGTTAGCAAGGATCCAACGTAAACGAATTCATCCACCACCTCGAAAGTTTCCCCGTCTATCGTAACACTGCTATCTAGGTGAGCCCTGTATCGCTCGCTGCCACCTATTAGCATGTACTTTGTTGTTCCCCAGCGAGATTCAAACGAACTGGAATATTCACCTGAAATCTTCACGCAGCTTTGCACACCGTCCATCGTTGCTCTAATCGTTCTTGTGAGCTTTCCGGGAAACTTTTCCGGGTCCATCTTGATGAGCTCAGCTCCGATACCATCCTTTCCAGCAGCCTTATTGTGCTTGAGCTGTTGGATGGCATCCCTAACTTCCTTTAGCATGGAATCGGGTTCATTACCATCATCTGCTGTACTAATGTAGTGATTGCTGCCTTGGTCTTCTCTGTCTACGTTCTCCGTGCCATTCAGGTGTTCTTCGAAATGCTAGCTTCACCTTTCAATCACCTCACATCCGACCGTCAAGATGCTTTCATCCTTATACCTACACATTTCGTCTGGCGCCACAAAGCCTTTGCGGGATGCATTGAACTTTCGTGTTTCTTGAGACCGGCACAGCTGCTTCAAGCTAAAATAAGGTAAACTTCGTACCCAGAGACCTTAATCCTCCAAACACCCCAGAGTTGAGACCAGTTATAATGAAGCAAGAACTATGCAAACATTCTAATACAGTCAAAATAGATCAAGAATTGAAGAGATTATGGGTCAATGTACGAATACGGTACAAGTCAACACAATCGTGTATGGAAAAAAAATTTCAAAACGAGTGCAACAACTCACTGCAAAACCTAGCTCTAACTAACAAACCTAACCTAAATGTATTGGAGTTACGCAATGCAGTGAATGCGAGTGAATGCGTAAGTCCAATACATTTTGAAGCAGGAGCACGTCTGTGGCAAATATCAATAAATTTGTCTTGGTATGACATCTAATGGCAATTAAGTTAATACTCGTATGTTTGACAAAATTTTAAGTAAAAGATGTTTGTTTATTTGCAATACATAACTCGGATCAGAAAATATTTTCACATACGAGAAAATGTCATAATTGATAGGGTCATATTATGCAACTACGAATGAGTTTTATGTAATATATTTTTGCTTTTTAGAGTATGTTTTATTTGCTATTTTACTGCAGCAAATCTAGTAGTCGATTCTGGAAAGCGTGTTAGTTTCTTTGATTAATTCTTCTTGTTAAGTGCTGTAAGTTAGCAGCAAAGGGTACGACTCTATCTCAGATGCTGGAAAATTTTGGTTTTGCTTTTGTGCAATGTGCGCACGTTTAGTAGATGGAAAGAAGACTGATGAAGATTTCAAAGATTTACTGCAAGCCCAATGAAGCGCGATGCAAGTTGATGGATTCAGATTCATAAGGTAAAAAATATTTGATTCGCTAGCGTGGGATTTTCGATCATTTTGAATCTGAATTTGGATGTGTGGCACCCCCCGGTAGGCAGTCCGTATGATAAGCAAAAAAGTCTATACATAATTCAACCATGTGCATTGACATTTGCCGTTTTGTTGTCAAAATGGCGCCCAAGCAAGAATAGGAAAGCACCCAAATTTTGTTCACGCATCGTGAAAATTCAAACTATTTGGAACGCTAGGTTAACAAAATCTTTAAAAGCATCGAACTAAAAAACATGCCTGACTGTAAACTTACAAAAAAAAGCTGACTTCAAATCACGCCGATAAACAAAACACGGCCTTGAAGCAGTACACAACGATGCTAACGAAATTCGTTTGCGTAGTAATGGACGACGATCTTACGTCAAGGCAGACTTCAAAAAATGCCTACCCAGCCCCAATTCCGTTCCCGAATTTACGTTGCTATCGGCTTCTGGTGACACAAACGATGGAGCTCAGTATTGAAGAACCAATTGTGAGGCCACCAAGCTCAAATTGTATACCGCAGGCATCTGTTGATGAACACGTGCAGCCTTTGAGTGTTCACTAGCGTATAGCAGCATAGATTTAACGTTGCAGCTTTATATTCGGATTTACGTTCACTGGTCTGCCTGTTTTTTCATAGTTCCTTAAACCTATGTCGATCTTGATGGCTGCCAAGATATTCGATGCTTTCAACATTCTTCACTGTTTGCCCGACTACCTTAAAGCTGGAGGGGGTCCCCGCGTTCACTTCCAACGATTTGGTCTTGTTGACGTTGATGGTCAAACCTGCCAATGAGGAGCGATTGGCAAGGGCGTCGAGCTTACTCTGCACACCAGAGCTCCGTGGGGCTAGTAGTGCAACATCATCAACCCATTCGAAGTAATTTAGAAGCTCAATTGTAATAGGCTGCCACAGCCGTCATGGTCACATCGTCGATAACAGCAGGGGTGAGAATATACATCCTTGCCTCACCCCAGCTGCGACCCGGATGGGATCGGACAAGACCCGATGACAGTCAAATGAAAATGATACAATTTTATTCCGTACACCCTTAAAGCAACTTCAGCAAGGTTCTTGAGAAAAAAAAAATAATGAAAATGAGTTAAAACGTAGTTGAAAAACTCCTACGCTTAAACATATCAGTTCAGAGCCAGTAAAAAGTTCACTATAATTAACGAGACGTATGTCATGGTTGATTCAAATCAAGGGGCGTAAACAAAGATTACTTTTAAAGTTATGCCTAACGAAATCGATATATAACGCATGCTTGAAAAAAAACGAACTTGTTTTAGCGATTTTTCATACGATTACCCTGTTACTTCGTTCTGTATCCACATATACATCGCAAATCGTAGCAGCCCTGTTGTGTAGAGAACAAAATTGACAGCGTTCTAGATTGCAGCAGCCATGGCAAAAACAGTCAACCAACTACGCTCGATGTTTGTCCGTCCTAGCAGCTCCACCCCGGAGCGAAAAAGTTTGACATGGTGAGGCACTTCGTGTCCGCCGGATATAGCTGGTATTTACAACATTCTCTCCCTTCTGGGGAAAGGCAGAGTGTTGAACGAAAGCCTGACTCCGTCCGCCCGACAGCGCTGCGCGACCGTAACGGGCAGCAAAAGAGGAAGACCGAGAGCAAGGTGGACTCAGCGTTCTGCGCCTTAGGCCGAGAGACTAACGGTAAAGAAGTAGGGCAAGATGGACATTGCCAGGGCCACGAAAGAGCTGAAGAACATGCCGACACCCATCTTTTAATTGACCATGGCTATGGTTCCGTCCAATTGCTGTGAGGCAATTTTATAGAAGGCTTAATAAACGTAAAATTTCAAGTAACTTTGTTCCACTGAATTATCTCTTGAAGATTTTTTTATCGCCCTACAAAGGAAGTTCATCTTTTTAGTGCATACGTTACGCAACTCAACAAAAGGATTTAGCTATCACGTATTTTCAGTTTCTCTTCATTTGTGAAATTTTAATTCAAAATGAAGTTTTTTTATTTGTTTGATGTGGAAAGAAGACGTTACAATTCGGCGGACGAGGTGGAAAACTCCAGTGTTGTTGGCTGGTGGAAGTTGTTTTTCCAACTGCGCCGATGGTATTCCTCCTGAGGAGACCGAAAATGATGGCGTCTCTATAGCTGAAGATGTTTGTCGTTTGACTGTCATGGGACAATTAGCAAAGCGCTTTGGAATTCATCACGCGAGTGTAAAATTCACTATAACTAAGTTTGGAGAACATTGTTCTTTGGATGAACTGCCAGAAAGAGGCAGAAAACCCCGATTTTCCAACCCTAAACTTGCTCTGAAAGTAATAGCTCTAATTCAGAAGAACAAATCAATGTCCTTAAGCAATTTGGCCATTAAAGCGGGAACCAGCGTCGGAATCATTCAACGTATCAAGAAACTCAGCAGAAAATCGACAAACAAAGACCAGAACAGAAGCAACGCGCAGCAACAAGGGCCCGAACATTTAATTGGCGAGTTTTGTAGCGACCGGATGTATGTATTTTGATGGACGACGAGAGCCATGTCAAGGAGGACTCGAAACCTCTTCCAGGTCCACAATATTACACTGCCGTTGTAGGTCAGATGTAAGAGATGCATACAGGTCAATTCAAAAGGAGCAATTTGGTTGAAAAGTGCTGGTATGGCAAGTAATTTGTTCCTGCGGTATGAAGTCTACCATTTTTTACACTACCGGAACAATCAATGCGGAAATCTATCGGTCTGAGTGTCTGCAGAAGAGGTTGCTGCCCTTATATCAGAATCATAGTACCCCTTTACTGTTTTGGCCGGATTTAGCGTTGGTCATTACGCCAAAACAATTCTCCATTGTCTCACGGAACAGGGTATAGTTTTCGTTGAGAAAGACATCAATCTGCCAAATTGCACTCAGCTTCGGCCCATCGAACGCTATTGGGCGATTGTGAAGAGGGTCTTCAAAAAGACTGGTAAAGCAGCTGAGAATGGAGTTAAAAAAAACAGGGCAAATGTGTCCAAAAAATGGAATGAAACACTTGTCGGAAACATGATGAAAAGTTTTCGATCAAAAATTCGCAAATTCGTGAAAAAATAATATTAATTTCATCCGGTCTTCACAATGTTCAAGTTCAATTCCGTACAATAAGGAATCATCCATTTGTTTGACTGAAACATAATATTTTTATAGGATGTGAAAGAAATATTACTTATTTTTGATACAGTCCTTAAATGCTCGGACAAGAGTTTGTGAACATGTCTTTATCGACAGAGGAAAAACATATTCGCAGGCATTCTTCTTTGTTAAGAGAGCGAGTAATGGCGCTATAACCATGAGCCATAAAGGGGCTAGGGCTAAAGTTAATGCTTGAGTCCTAACCGTTTGAAGAGAAATGGAGTGTTATTGAACCTTCTTAAATTAGATGCTCCCAACGACCATTTTTTTTTTTGACGTAGGACTACGTCTGTGTTTTCAATAATGGGGTACACGTTCAAATTGCGAAAATTTGGAGCGTCACGAAAAATATATAGGTTTTGAACGTTAATAACTAAGCCATTTCACAATCGATTTACAAAATGTTTTCACCAATCGATTGGGACATTTTCTACGCTTCGATTCCAATATTTAAATCTATTGATTTATAACATTCAACTATTGAAATCAACGCAAATATAAGGAAATGTCTTATAATGTCGATTTTTTCAGAGTAAATTTACCAAATACACAGTACTTTTCTAGCATAGATTTCATATTTAAGTAACGAACGTCTCCTAGGCAGCCATGAATGTTATATAAGGGGTACACCTTCGCATTTTGAATTAGTTTTTCGGTGGTCGTGGAGCTGTGCAGAGTAGGATCTGCAGTTGGATCGTAGCCGGCAGCAGTACTGGCGAGCAGTCGTTGCCCAGAGAGGCGTTGGTGCAGTTGGCTATTGTTGCCGATGCTCCCGTCAACCTCGCTGCGAGAAACATGGCTGCTGAAGCATGTGATTTTGCGGGATAAAGCCGCCCGTGATAACGAGACAAGAATCATTCTTCCCACGAGATGAACCAAGAAAGAAAGCCCAAGTTCAATCGCGAACTGTTTCTCCCCCGTCAACTAAATCCGTCCTTTTCAGGACGACCAAATTAGTTTGCCAACTGAAGAGTTCGTTTGGATGATTTTTTCTCTTGTGCTGTTTGGAATTTCCATTACCGCGCCCCGGCTGAACATGGCATTGCTTTAAACGCCGCATCCCGGAGTAAATGGCAAAGCGAGTTGAACAACCAATGACCCAACAGATCCATAACTATCCTCTACGCGTTAGAGATAGTGGCCCTCTCAACCATCGCGAACTACAACCGGGGCCGTATCATAATTAAGAGCCACCAAATGCTTTCTAAAGAGTGAACAATAGAATGTTCTTGGCCCTTTTCAGGACTGACTTAAATCAATTTGCGGATGGCCCTGACGTGTATGGGAATTAGATTGCTGCGTAGTCCTACGTCAACTTTGCGTACAACCCCATTGGGCTGTCCCTTATAGTTTTTTTTTTTAATGTTCGGTGCACCCAACAGAGTATTCTGAGACAGATCTATTCTCTCTGACCATTCATTTCCCTTTTCCTTTGATATCTACACAAAACTAAATAATGGATTTTAACAGACGCGTAAAATGTCGTTTGCGTGTTTTCACCAAATCCTCCCTGTCTCCAGCGGTTGCATGGACGTGTCTTAATGGATATTATTGCGTGAAGAAAGGTATCAGTAACTGGTTCCGGTTCATGGTGACCAGCAATATCTTCAACGAATTATTCCTCATCGTAGTTCCATCCACGAGGTGTGCAAACGTCAATGATAATTCTAATGCTAATGCTCGTCCTAAAGGATGCTAATGCTCGTCCTAAAGGATGCTAATGCATGTCCTATAGGACGCAAGCATATTTCGGTCCTAGGGGTCCTAGGTCCTAGGAAAAGAATTCTAGACCCAACATAGAAGTTGGCTCCATCATCATGGTCTTTTGAATAAGGATAAGTAACAATCGAATATACCAAAAATGCCATGAAAAGAACAATTTTAAATGTGAGTGTAAAATACTATTTAGATCAGGATTTACTGTAGTAAGTAAAACGATCATGTTCGAACGGTGCACTACATTTAAATCCAAAACTAGATAAAATAGAAAAGCTCAAAAAGAACATGGCAAGAATGGGACGGGCCTAAGATTGAACTCCTAAACTTCTCCTCTGCAAACAGACAAAATAACGATTGATTGCTTCTTGTTTCTTTGCTTCCGGACTAAAATTGATCATCAAAATAATGTCAATAAGTAGAAGACAAATCTTGATATGAACGTCATGTCAAATCGATTCATATTAAATTAAATTTATTAAATTAAATTAAATTAATTTTTTTTTACTGTTGCGCTAATTTTTCGTAAAGGTAATTTTTTACAGGCTTAACAGTTGATTACTTATTTTTTATTCAACAAAAAAATGTATATTGAATTTACTTTTGCTTTCACTCACTATGATCAGTTTTAAAATTGAAGAAACGGGAATATTTTTGCTTTTCTTTCAGTATAGATTTTGAATTATTTCATAGATCGCTGAAACGTTTCACTGATAAATATGACAGCTGAAACTCTCCAGTTTATTTCGTGATACAAAATGTTTACATTCTTGTTACATTTAGTAAACCGGCGTCGAATCAAGTAGAAGTGCGCAAACGCATTTTGTACGAACGGCAGAAAAATTCGAATTTATCGGCACGTGATCTTGCCAAGAAACAGAAATTACCAAAAAGTACCGTGTTTTGTGTTTGCAAATCATTTGACCAGTGCTTGACTGTGGATCAGAAGGTTGGAAGTGGAATAAATCGAAAAGAATGCTCCCGACAAATGGACAAGAAGGTGGTAGCCATTATTGAGAAAAATCCTAATCTTTCTGTGCGAAATGTGGCTCACCAAGTTGGGAAGTCAAAATCATACGTACAAAAAGTGAAGCAGAGGCAAAGGATTGAAGGCGTACAAAGGGTGGCCAACCGTGAGGATAAGCAAAATTTCACTGCAAAAAGTCACGCTAAGGAGCTTTACACCAATTTTTTGCAAACTTTTTCTTGTATCATAATGGACGACGAAACATACGCCGTTGCCGAGAAATTCCGGACAAAGGTGTCCAAATTCTCTAAAATGTATTTGATTTGGCAGGCCATATGTAGATGTGGTCGAAAATCCAAAAGTATCGCCTCTACCGGCACTATCAATAAGGATGTGTACGAGAAAAAAGTGTCTGCAAAAGCAGTTGCTACCGTTAATCGGAAGCTACGACTCTTCAGCTCTGTTTTTGCCTGATTTGGCCTCTTATCGCTATGTGAAATCTGGCCTGGAATGGTATAAGGTACAAGCAGTCAAATACGTGCCAAAAACAGCTAATCCACCAAACTGTCCAGAACTTCGCCCAATAGAGAAGTACTGGGCTCTAGTTAAGCGCAATCGGTTTGTTGAATTATATGTAAATTTGTTTTGCTGCTATAATTTTGGTGTCTGAAATTTAACGTGGACAGGCTTTGTTCATTAACAATGACCAACCAGCACAGGAGGCTGGAAGTAACCATAACAAAGCAGAAAAAAGATATCCATCAATCATTTAGGTATGATGTTTCCATATTAATCTCATCACTTCGCAATTTATCTCACTTAAAATCGAAGAATTGACACGCAAGTGGGTTGTTTTTTAATCTTTGGATTTGCTCTTAAAAGTATTTATAATCAGACTTTCCACTTTCTTGATGTAGTGTAGGATGAATATAAGAACAATTAAATTAATATGGGAACACTAAGTTAAGGTTCCAAGGTACGGTGATACGAGATACTGCAATGATGAATTGACGCTGGAATAAATGTTTATAAACTTAAATGCAATGAAACTGTTTAGTCTAAGTTCATCCAATCACTCGCAATTAAGAGATTAACGCACAAGTGGAATACGGTGTAATGTTTGTTTATGTTATTAATCGTATGCAAATATTATTACAAAAAAAAACTAATCAATTGACTTTTAGGTATCATGAAATTATTACGGGAACAGATACCCTACCACTTGATTTTTTTTCCACGACCAACCTTAAACGAAAACAAAATTGATTTCGAAACTCAGTGATAGCCTCAATCTAAAGATCTAGAAGTATTAGGTTTGTTGTTTCTTGAGGTACTAAAAGACGTCATTTTTTTCCCAAAGGAACATCATCAGCGGGGTTGTTATTCGTTCATTTCTAACGTTGCCTAGTAAATTTCCATTTAAGACATTAACAACGACGCACTAAAACGTTCACTATTAACAACCCTGATCATTACAATCCACACCATCAGCATCCTTCAAAAGCTGTTTATTGTACAAAACAGCTGTTTTGCTCAATAATGTTCAGCCAATGTGAATGTAGAACCAAACCTGCTGTTGCATCATTGTTAAAAGTTTAACGTGCATTGTTATGAATATAAGCGTATTGGAGGGATCGGTTCGTCTATTGCTGCATGCGCAACAAATGTTAGCAATGGATTTGGACTAATTTTCACATGCCATGGTTGAACTGAGACACATTCCTTACCAACATTTTACCGTACCAAAAAGTTATTGTGTAGTACAAGGATAGAATAGTCAACAATGATAGATTTGATTTACAGTAGTTTTGCAGCATATCCCCACAGACGCAATCGATAAGGATAAAGTTTGCAGCAGATGGCGAAAACTGTTAACATTCACAGAATGTGGCAACTTTCAATGACCCTTTTCAACTTTAATTGGATTTATCAGATTAGAACTTTATAATTACTTTATCGCCCGGTGGAGCCTGTTGGCACGTAGTGTTTAAAAATGACGCCATCCGAGATTGTCGTCGCATATAATGTGGTATGTCCGTGAGAGTCCGGTGACCTGTGTGTTGTCAACATAATTTATAGTTTTATGTATTAGCTCGGGCCCGGATCGCCTTGTTGACGATATCCTGCTTATCAAGCCTCTGTAGTGAGATTTTTGCATACATTTAATGTAATGTTCTAATTGCCATTCCAATGACATTATTTTAGAGATGGGGGGCGACCCCGGCGTAGTGGTTAACATCCATACCTCTCACGCCAAAGTCACGAGTTCGAATCTCACCCCCGGACAAGTTACGAAAATACCCAAAAGAGGTATTTGAGTGACTACAACGGGAGATGAACCAGCCCGAGGCTGAAAATCTCGATAATCCAGACAAAAAAAAAATATTTTGGAGATATCGATGCCAACACCAGTAAAATTGTAAATTATGTAGTCAAGTCCAATGACACTCTATGCCCACGGAAACTGAGAAAATTGTCTGCCCGAAAAATCTTCGCTAACGAACCGAGAATTGAACCCGTGGTAGTCTGTAAAAATAAGAGCTGATCCAGATCCAGTCAATTTTTTTATTATTACATTCGTTACAGTGCGGGTTGCGTGTGATTAAAACATGTTCTATCTATTTTAAACTACAAGCAACACGAAAAAAAACATTCAAAAATAAAATGCTGTGTACGTTCTACTATATCTACAATAATATCTGCAATAGCCTCTTGTCCAATAACTCCTATCCCTTCCTCCCCGTGGTGCCGACTGAGGTAGGAGTAACCATAGGAAAGATCGAGTAACGAACCTCAGTGGACCTCTGTCGTATACTGACAGGGAAAGGGGTGCTGCACCCTTCGAAGGGTGCAGCCTATCCGAGCGTCTGTTCTTCATGTTAAGGACGGCTCAAAACAGCATCTGTTCACCATGTTGGGAGGGGGCGGATCATCGTCCTCGTGCCAGCGTGGGACTCTCATCAGGGCAGGCCCTACAAGCCAGCCGTAATAATCATAAGTGCAGGAAACACACAATGTCAATACGGACTGAAATAATCGGCATATACTTAGGTATTTCCAACCTGCTATTCAACATTGTGCCATAAGTTGTTATGAAACGTGCTGGCTTTAACATGTGGGGCATTGTTTTCAACAAATCTTATTTGTTTCTTTCTTCTTATTTAGCATATCAAGCTTATTGCTTTCACAATTTGCTTATTGCTTGCTCTCGACTTAGTGTTCTAAACGCACTTTCACAGTTATTAATTGGGAGCTTTCGATGTCAGGTACCATTTTTGCATTAGTCTGATTGTGTGGCAAGTACAATCACCCCACCCCCCGCAGCCAACAAATAATTTTTTTTTATCCCCCCCAGCCAAAAAAAATTATTTTTAACAAAAAAGTCTATACACCTCCTCCGCGGTTAGCGCAGAGATTGTTGCACAAACACGCAAGGCGGAGCCCCACACCGGGCGGAGGCGGAGAAAAAAACAGGGTTGATAAAGGATGAATACTTCGAAGACTAAGTATCTCCTGGTAGGAAGAACAGAGCGCGATAGAGCTCGCACAGGCAGAAGTGTGAATATCGACGGAGATGAGTTCGAGGAGGTAGATGAGTTGTGTACCTCGGCTCATTGGTGACGTCGGACAGCAACTGCAGAAGAGAAATTCGAAACGCATAATAAGCGGAAGTCGTGCTTACTATGGACTCCACAAGACCATAAGGTCTGATAAACTTACCATGTACCACGTACAAGATACTGATAATGCCGGTAGTTATCTACAGGGACGAAACACTGACAATGCTTGAGGAGGATTTGCAAGCTCTTGAAGTTTTTAACGACGTGTTCTTAGGACCATTGGTGGTGTATGTGGCAACGGCGTATGAACGAGAAGAATGAATCACGAACTTGCGCAACTCTATGGTGAACCCTGTATTCAGAATGTCACTACACAGTTTGAAAGAACCGTGTAATTGTCTGCGTTATATAGTACACATGAAGGGAATGCTAGATTTGGCATAAATTAATGGGATCTTTTATTAAAATTTAAACCAGATATCGCTGGAATCAGATGTGTTGTATGAAAGATTGCAAACAATGACCTTGTTAGCGCTTGCTTTGGCTTGAAATTGAACAAAGGGATCTGTTAAAATTGATTATTTTTTTCTGTGTAAAACTTTAAGGGCTTACAATTGGTGAGACACGTTGTAAGGATGCCAGACAACAATTCCGGAAAAATTGTGGTTACCTTGAATTCAGCCGGTTATACCAAGTGGAGCAAGACCTAAGAAGTGTATAACGCTTGCGAAACGCTTGAGAAGCCATAAATCGAGTTTCTTGGCGAAAATTGTGGCGCAGGTGCGGTCCTAATGGGACTTTGGACCAGCAAAAGTAAATAATATATTCTACAAGTACATTTTTACCATTTTCATACTAGCACTTGCGGACAGAAGTCGTCTCCAAATAAAACGGTCGATGTTTCATGAACGTACACAGAAAAAAAATCTGGATTTTCATTGTGAGGTAAATATAAGAGCATGTAAAATTTTAATTCATTCCACACGAAGCAGTAACTTGCATAAAATAGTTCTAACGAAGCTGAGCTTTTGCATACAATATCCCAGAACATTACACGATTTATTATGCAAATTTTTATGTTTTGTGACGCACCATTCATGTGTATGATATTGAACAGAAATTCACACTACCTTTTCGTGCTGTGTCGACCAGTGAGAATCAATGTTTTGTAAATGGTGAACTTTGTAGTTCTGTTTGATCAAAGCGACCTTCGGTTTTCAGCCAGTATGCGTCATTGTATCTCTCTGCTGGTTGCGTTGATGGCCACCAATGAGCCCGAATTCTTAAATATCATCTCAACTCGGAATGGTAGTCGAAAACTGTCTTACGTAAATTGTCAAGATCAGTCAAGTATTATTCATTGACGGTTATTCCGAGAGTCAAAGTGACTTTTGTCACATGGTGAGGTGAGAAAAGTCACCTGCAGTGCGTGACTCTCCATTTGATTTACCCAGAAGAGTCACGTCACTGCAGGTGACTTTTCTCACTTCACCAAGTGACAAACGTCACTTCGACTCTCGGAATAACCCTCTGCATCTATGATAATTGTTGATGTACAGTAAGGTTAAGTAGATTAAAAGTCAAGCCCATAGTTCATTGTTTCAGAGGAACTTTCGTAAGATCAAGTTTGAGAAAATTCACATGAGTTTATCATCTATAAAAAACAGAATTAAGAATCAATGGAATTTCTTAGTTAAGGGGAGCACTTCTTCAACACCGGGCATTCCCGTCCATTTTTCGTTATTACTAAGCCGTATTCAAATCTACCGTCTTGATATTTTGAACATGTACAGCCAAACATGGTTAAATCCTGTACATAAAATTAAGTCGTCTGGGTTGAAAACTGCTAAGCTACCCGAAAAAAATACTCATAGGTTTACAATTACATGTATTGTAACCATACAATAGAATCTATAGTTTGTACAATTAACAGTATTGTTCACAGCGATAACATGATAATAGGATTTATTGTTTTGACAGTAGAATCTAATGTAAATTGAGACTTCTACAGTAGAAAAGAGGGGTTGTTATGTATCTTAACTATAGAAAAAAAAAACATTTTTTTTCCGAACTAATTTGAGTCAGTTACTGTTAATTGTATTGTTTCTCAATTATTGAAAATCTTAGCATATGGAGTGAATTGTAATTCTATTGTACAGACAATATGCATTTTTCACTTATCTGATTCATGAACAACAAGATTTATGGTCGGAAATAGATTTTAATGTTGTTTTATTTTATTGTATTGTAATTGTATGGTTATTTTTATCCGGGTACCTTCTAAAAATTTATCGGAATAGGTCTACTGCTGAAGTAGTGCTCCACCCTATTTAGAGGGTGAACGAAATCAAATTGCATCACAAGCATACATTTGGCAAAACTCGCTCATCCAACCGATCGTATTCAAACTTTCAGATAATAAAACAAAAAATATTATTTAACTTTCCCCAAGTTCGCTTTATTCAATTTAATTCCATTTCCAAAGACAACACCCTCCTCTTAACCCCCCCCCAAAAATTTTTTACAAAAATTAGACAAATTGTTCTAAATCCATTTTTTCATCATATTTTCAATTCGGATTTGTCCAAAGTGCCTGCTTCATGATGGCCCAGTTCTTCTCAGTTGGGCCAGAAAAGCGTGAGACTATCGTGTGACCTCAGAAGTGAAAGTAGACGTTTTTGGAGGCATTCTTTTAGGTATACTCGTCCATTGAACGTCCCGTGTGTCACGAATAGGGTGATTCGCTTTCCACACACGCAAATTGCTTGCCAAATCATGTTTTTTTGGAAAGCTTTGGCATCTATTGCTTCCTAACATCCTCAGGAACATCGAACTTATGATAAGCAGTAAAGGACAGGAGCCCCGTAAGTTGCCGGAGGTCTGCTTTTAAATATGTCTCATCATTACGAGACAATGCGGTTTGGTCAACAGCCAAGTGTAGAGCTTCCGTGTACGTGAATTCCCCATCGTATTTTACCGTTCATCACTATTCGACAGCTTTGGGACTTTGTACGTGTGTTTTTCACGTTTTTTCGCATCTTGCTTGAAAGTTTTGCTTAAATGCAGTTTTTTCACCACATCTCGAACTAAACTGCTTGGATTCCTCTTGAAAGCTTTCACTACCCGCTTGTGATCCTTACACTATACGGAGATCTATTTTGGCCACACTTTTTCTTCCGATCGACGAACGTTCGTTGTACCGATTTAAAACACCATTTTCCACCCCCCCCCCCCCCCCCCTACCACCCCAAAAGGGGCCCCCGATTTTTTTGAGTGGGGCCGCTTTTTTTTTTTCGCTCCCTTCTTTCCTCCCCCCCCACAAAACAACCACCCACTAAATAAACAAAAAACAAATAAACAAATCCCAACAAAAATTAAAAAAAAAAAACCCTCTGGGGAAAAAGCACCAGACATTTAAAAACCACCCAATTGGATTCCGTACACCCTTCACATGGAGAAAAAACGGTATGTAAAGTTGATCATTTTGAACTTTTGAGTGGGTTGAGTTCTTCCCTTTTAATTCAGTTACAACTCATTATTCATATGGGACACACAATTTTAAATTATAAGATGAATCGAAAGCAAAAAATTAGGATAGTTTAAGGTTATTTGGATACCCTAAGGAAGATACCCATTGTTTCTAAATCAGCCGTTTCTTCGTCACAAACGTGCCTTAGCAATATCCATAATTTTTGATAATTATGAACATTTATGCTATGCAAAGTATCTTGAACTAATCAAAACAAATTCATAGTATCAAATTTGGCAGCCAAAAAAAAAACAATTATGAATTTAAATTAAATGAAAATTGCTTCTGTTAACTGTCAAAGCGGCCCTTTTATTCGCTCTTGAATTCCTCTCTTCTTGCCCAAAGTAATGACAATTCGATAACGTAAGTCGTGATTTAACAGCATGCGATAATGAGAGCTAGAAAGTTGTTACTTTTTAAGATTTTAATCATGTCCAACCACAAATTACCCTAGATAAGAAATTGATACTTGAAATTTTGTTTCGACTTATACAAGTGTTTCATATTATGAACATGAAAAAATAATGTAATAACTTAATACTCATTTTACTTATTTTGCACTAATTTTACTGTGTACATTCTGAGCATGAAATTAAAAAGAAAACCCGAGAAGGAAGTCATCCCTAATGATCATGCTGCGTAGCTTCCCAAGGTGCAACTTTTATATCTCTTTCACTCTGCGTGGCAAAGTTTATGTTCATATCATTATGTCTTTTAATTGCATCACATGGCACATTCAGTCATGAGCCATACCATTAACTTTATCTTCAATTAGTAATCCAAGGAGATTGTACGGCAGCGACTACGGCAGCAGTGAGCAAACAGAAAGCATTCTGCCATGAAAACTAATTAAAATCATTGAAAGTTCTACTCCATCGCTAAACTATCCGAATGTGTGAGTGCAGTTCTATCCCGGAGCAGTTTCACAGTAGGTTCTAGAGCTCGGTTCGGCAAAAAAACACTAATGTCAGTTGGAAGTTTTATTTGTTTTGTTTTCGCTACATCTGTGCGATCAAGAAGCTGAGCAAAGTTTTGATTAAGAAAGTGTGTTTTTGTCTTTTTTCTGCAAAAAGCAGTTATCCGCAACATCAAAAGGTTTGTTTGATAGGAGATTTTAGTTCTTCGGGGCTGTGTAAATATTATAAATAAATTAGCATACTGCCCGGTAGCTGGTAGCTAGTATTGAGTCTCCTGTGTCTGTTATATCAAGGCTGTCTATCTGTAGTTTGATATGGGTTTACCGAGAAAAACTTATTCCTTCTTCATAATAGAGCATTATATGAGACGTTTCTAATTTTTAATTCATGAGTTAAGTTTGATGAGAGGCTTTTGCAATTTTGTAATATGGGCTATACCACACAATGATTCGATTTCAAAACAATGTGTAAACTCGAAAACGTTGTGCTATTGAAAGACAATCAGAACAAGATTGATCCATGTAATTCTATTACCTCTCAAATTACCTAAGAACTTACACGTCAAGTTTTCCACGATTTTTTTTAAAACAAGGGAAACTGACCAAAGTGTTCTTCAGTCTATATATTCTCGAATTTTCTCATTTTCTCGGTGAAATCTGCATCAAATTTACCCAACTGCTAATGGCCAAAATTTCTTAAATTTGGTAAACTCTACTGAAATTAACGTCTGTAAAAAATCGAAATGGAGCCTTCTTGATGTGCGGAATACACGTAGTGCCATTATCGCATCTGACTATCATCTTCATATCGGTAAAGTACGTCTGCGCATTGTGCGGATTCGACGAAACACACGCCTACTAGAAGATGCCACGATGGAAAGGTCCTTTGTTGAAGTACTGGAGACTCGTGCTGCAGATATTCCGGAAGGTGGTAGCATTGAAGACTAATGGAGTGGTATCAAGAACGCCTTCATCGCCACCAGAGAAAACAATCTTGGTGAGCTGCGCACCGAGAGAAAACAATGCATCACAGACGAAACCTGGATGAAGATAGAGGTTTAGCCCGTCAACGATACGTGGCTGGAAAATGAATTGAAGCGCTCATGTCGACGGGACAAGCGAGCGTGGGTGGACTCTCTGGTGTAACAGTATAAGATAAAAGTGATCAATGAAGGCGAGAAAACCTAATTGATCAGGGACATTCGCCTCCTTTACGATATCTCACGGCGCTTAAGCGGGACAAAGATGATTATTGATATGATATTGGATAGAAATTCATCCCGCTAGAAAATGGCTTTCGCAAATTGAGTCTCCAAAAGACATCAACCAAGCACGGAATGTGGCAATATTTTGCTGGACTAGGAAACCCCACCTATATAATTTCCTATGGGGCACTTTCTACACAATTTGAAGGTATTAACTAGGTGACACAGCCCAACTTAAGTTCAACAAACGTCCAGATTCTGTCCATCACATGTACGATTATCTGAGGGAGATCATTTTGTCGGATATCTAGTGGTGTAATGTCAACCCCCTAACCCAATCATAGCTCTTATTCAAGTGCTTACCCTGCACCTTGAATAAGAACGTAACACTTCCATAAAAAACCTATGGAAGTAGTTCAGATTATGAGTGATCAACCGTTGGTGCCTGTGATTCCATCCTACTAGCTTCTCTATACCAGCGTTGTGTTGTCGTTATGTTACCCCTACAATATAATAAAACCAAGCAAAGTCAAATGCAATGTCTTTAAGTCTCATACCGCTCGAACGCAGAAGTGCATTACGTTTTCTTTTCAATCCGCTGTACACCACGCGGTAATTGTACAATACAGAAAAAAGTGTGACCGTATTGAACCGCCGAAATTCACCCGAGCGTTCCTTAAGGCAAGCAGACATTCCTGATCGAGTCCAACGGATGTTCTATCCAGCCAGTACCCTCGTCAAACAGCCGAGGAAAAAAGGGTAACACCATAAGCATCATCGCAACAGTGAAGGTCATCAACAGCCGGTCAACAACCGGTGCTTTGTTTGCGAACAACAGCAGAAAGTGCCACACCGGCAAAGGTAATAGCAAACACACCAGCAGCGTAAGGGCAAGGAGCACAACTTTGTTTTGGTTCCCACTCATCTCATAGTGTTTTGTGTATCTCTCTCCCATGTTGTGAATTGTTCTGCATAGAAAAAACACATCTGATTTTTTATTTTTTTTTATTTTGTTTTTTAATGGCCCTTGAATTTGTTCTTTCATGGATGATTCTACGGGGGGCGTGTGGTACTCCAACGATGTTTTTAGGGCGCGCTGTTACCAGCCGCCTTCTGCCTATCCTTGGATTGTCTACTTTCTGCAGAAAGTGAGGGCCCTAGACTTTCTGTGCATTAAAAGAAATTTGACGCGTCGGGCTGCAAAATAGTGAGTAGACATCTGGGATGGAGCGTGCGTCCCGGCAACATAGCTATAGTCCCCACAAGTTCCTATCTCATGCTTCCACGGGTCAAGAGATGACAAAGACCGCCAGCTAAGGGTTGCGTACTTGGCTGGTAGTGCAGCCTGGGTATTGTTGTCCTTCTGACTTCAGCTAGATTGAGGAGGTGCGTGCCGAGCGGCTGTCCACCAAGGAGATGCGGCTCAAACAGCGTCTGTCCTGGCATCCAGCGGTTGAGTAAGAAACGCTGTATCGCGTCAACTATACATTAGGTGGCAGCCGCACCAAGGCAATGTAAGCAGCGTGACCCCGGTATGGTAGTATGCTGAGATCTTATTCTACCACGAAAAATGGAAGTATTCTTTATACGGTATATAATTTCAGATCATTCATGAAATTTCCAAGTATTGTACAGACATTACAAATATAATTGTTATTATCATTTTATATTAAAACATCCCTTCACAGTATTTTTTATGCTATTTTCAGCTTCGCATTTGCATCCTTTGGTTTTCGCCCACCTAACTCACGCTATGTATTTGAAAAGATAGGATAGTTTTTTACGTTTTTTTTTTAGAGAGAGGATTATATACGACGAATCCTAAAAAAAATAAATCTTCGTCAAATATAACTAATTCAAAAACTAACATTGTTTATGAGAGTTATCAAAGAATTTCCTGTCATTAATTTTTATTTTATTATATTTTTTTTTTATTTATTTAGTTTTCGTTTTTGGGCAATAATTATTCTCATTTGAAATTTATTTCGCAAAAAAAGGGATGAGGCAAATAGCGGCATTTATTTATTATATGTACATTATGTAGTATTTCTTTACAACATCGTATTATTTCCATCATATCATGACCTTCACATTTTCATACAACAAACCTGATTTAGGCGATATCTGGTTTAAACACGAAATATCCCTTCAATTCATAACTTCGAGCATTCCATATATGTCCATTATATAACGCAGAAAATTACATCTGTGGTAAGCTTTTGAAAATTACGGAGCCTGTGGTAGGCTTCTGCACTTACTGCTGAATGTATTTTTCATTTCCGGTTTGCAAATGGACTTTTTACCAATTCTGAGCTGATCTGGTTCATGCAACGCTGTGTGCCATTTGGCTAGTGTTTGATTTTACATTTCAATCTTTGTCATTGCTTCATCATAACTCACACTATCATTATATATGGTAATATTGTTTTATTGATTTTACTTCATAGATGTTTACAACATTACTTATTGTTTTTTTTTGCCCATTTATCTTTAACTCCCATTCCTAACTCGGTAGCAATAACTATTAGGTCAGCAAAAATAAAAGCGGATTGCTATTATAAAATCAGCATCAAGTAGCAAATAGTGACCATGGCAACAGTAAATTAAAATGTATAAATGTTAGTTTTGTAAAATTTCAATATATTTAATAAACTTTTTCAGGATACCTCAAATCAAGATTTTGGTGAAATGCTGCTATCGCTGATCACGAACGAAAACAGGCTTAAGCGCGAACCACAGAACTCTACACTTTAACACTTTAACACATTTCATGCATTTCAGGATCAACCGAATGAAGATCATATATTATAGATACGAATGCTTGTAGTATTTTTCATTTACATAAATATATACTCCATTATATAAATATTTCATGGGAATGGGAGGGACCATCAGGGTACCCGATTGAAGCACTCTGGATGAAGAGAGTGGGAATGCCAACTCCCCATCGCTAACAGTTTGTGAATAGAGGGTGGGCTCTTCTCCCCGCCCATTGGGGCATCCTCATGTTAGATAGCTCGCTCTAATGAACAATTGTTCAGTCTTGTTGTTGAAAGGAGATTCTTTATATCCCTGTGGAAGCGTATAAGTGATGTTGCATATCGATCCACCCAACCCCTTTTTGGCCCTTCATACAACGGCATGATTAGGATAATCAGTGGTCATTAAAGCTTGATCAAGTCTAACAGAGAGGAGAGCCCATTGCTGTCGGACTTAGTTTCCGTGCTACAATGGGTGGTAGTACATATCATATCATACATTAAAAGAAATTTGACGCGTCGTTATTCGGGGACCGAATTTCATCACCAAAACAAACTGCGTGTTACTGCACCTACGTATAAAATTGCAAATGAAATTGCTAGCGACGTAGGTTATAATGCCGAGTACTACGTCTACATCCCATCTTGAGATGTTGAGATAGATGGTGTGGTTTCTGCCGCGAGCCTAACGTGTGAAGACGTTATGGAAGGTATGGGGCGCCTTCCAAATTCTATTGGTGAAGTCACAAAACGGAGCGTCTGCATCGTCTGTATTAGCCGCTCAAAATGAAAGTCCTTTTTTGATTTTGTCTTCCGACGAACTGGGACCCACTAGTTCCCACCTTCTCTCAGATGCTTGCAACGCATTGGAGGTAACGGGGGTCAATTTGAAAAACCGAATAAACCGGTAACAGCAGATGATTTCGGTCCTTGCTGTAGCTATACCACCCCGCTAGTGTGCAAATATTTTTAGGGACGATAGAAGATGATATTTGATGAAAAAAATTGGTCTACGCATATGGTCAAATCTCAAAGTTTACGGAGTTATTCAACTTTTAATGTTTTGGTACATGTTAGTCTTAAGTCGACTGTAACTAAAAAATTATGCTACTACTTAAAATTCTTCTGCATCCATTCAAAAACTGAAAAAAAACTTCTACATAACAGCTTTATTTAAACTTTGAGTAATTATCATTTAGTGTCTTTTAGGGGTAAAATTTTTTAAACATCCCTTTTTTTAAGTTTTATTTTCGTATTATTTTGCATAAACACGTAATAAACAGCTGTGGTTGATTAAACAAAGCATGGCATTAGAAGCCCTCTACAACTCTCTCATTGACATTAACTTTCTATCTCACTTAGTTTTTTTTTTGCAATTTTGTTTTAAATGCAACGTGTTGTGTCCTTTTTCTGCTTATTTAGTATTTCAAGCTTATTGCTTTCACAATTTGCTTATTGCTTGCTCTCGATTTAGTGTTCTAAATGCACTTCCACAATTATTTACTAGGAGCTTTCGATATCAGCTACCATTTTTGCATTAGTATGGTTGTGTGTCAAGTACAACCATACGCGATGCCCTAAGGGAGTCGAGAAATTTTCCTTAACCTAAAATTCCTAGACCAGACTTGGAATCGAACACAGCCACCTCCAGCATGGTGTTGCTTTGTAGCTGCGCCTTTGGCAACTGAGCTAAGAGAGGCTCCCGTAGTTTACAATCAACAACAACAATTTGTTTTACTTAGCATATGCCTAGTGTAGAGACAGAACACTAGAATGATTATTTTTCGTAATTATTGTGATCTGAACTATTTATTTTCAATAATTAATTTTGATGCTATATAGACAATGCCAATAAAGAAGGACCAGGTACTTTTTTTTTTTTTGAATAAACTATTAAATGAACTTAACAAAAACACGGATAACTAAGCGGTTACATCCCTCATTACGGCCTTGTCTCCCTGTATTTTGTAATGGCTCTGGATTCGCTGGAAATAGCTTGTTGTGCCAACTCTCCTAGGAACAGCAAGCGAACAGCGCTTTGAATTTAACGTCGTACTATGTCTCATAGGGGCCAGTTGGGAAGCTTCCCTTGCAAGTCTCTCGAAAACATCATGCACGAAACTGTTAACAGTGTCCATTGCCTTATTGGTGATGCCAATATCGCGATCAACCTCCCTCAGAAATCGATAGAAGTACACACTGAAGTTTTCCCTCCCGCGGATCATTGCGACAGGACGTCTGCTCCTATGTACCGTGCGTGTAGTTCTCCTCTGAACGCGACTTACTGTGGAAGATGTTACTTGTTCATCGGATGAACTGCTTGCATGGGAACTTCTAGAGGCCATAGTTATTTCTTCAACTGCTTTACTCACGATTAACTTTCAGGATGAAAAAGATTGACAATGAGAATGAACTGATTGACATGGGTTGCTTGGGTAAACTTGGGTGATTGAATGATCAAAGTTGTTTAATTGATATCACCCTGGAGATCACCGTTAATGGTCAAAGTAAGCACCTCTACTTCAAAGAACTAGATTGCACCAGAACGTCATTTAAAAAGCCCTGTTTGTGTGCCTTATACAAGAAAACATACCGTATATCGTACACTCCCTTCACACTTCAACTTATATTACTTGATATAGA
This sequence comes from Aedes koreicus, assembly GCA_024533555.2. Classification (NCBI taxonomy): domain Eukaryota; kingdom Metazoa; phylum Arthropoda; class Insecta; order Diptera; family Culicidae; genus Aedes; species Aedes koreicus. The sequence goes on along the minus strand of JAHHFK020005954.1, from coordinate 255,182 downwards.
CTATCTTGATATCAGCACACCAAGTTTTCACTGGAAATAATGTAAAGCTCGATTCAAAGTAAATCTGGACGCACGGTTTAATACGCGTCCCTGGTGGTTGGAACAAAACACCGTTTAACAGGCATTTGTTGATATTTTATTGACGAAGAAATTGGTGAAAAGTTTGCTCATAGAACTTGAGAAAAGAAAATTAATTGTGCACAAACATCTAGAGAATCCTTCGTGGTCTGCCTCATAAATAGCAAGAGTGTTAAAATTCCCAAAGTCAACGGTGTGTCTTGTAATCAAACGTTGCAAGGATACTCTGAGTGTGGATATAGCACAGCGCATCTATCATAAAAGTGGCACTAGGGACAAAGTGCTGAGTAGAAAGGTGTTGAGGTACGTGAAAGGCAACCCAGGTGTCTCCATACGTGATTTGGCAAAGAAATACGATTCCAACTTTTCCGCCGTGCGTAACATCCTTCAAAGAGAAAGATATAAGTCTTTTTGTGCCAGTAAACATCCGGATCGCTCGCTTACTATACGAACGAGTTTTGACAAAATCTGATCGCTGCATTTTAACGGATGACATCCCTACGACCAGTTGCCAGGTAAAATTTTCGTCCGGGGATTTGTTTCTAATCCATTTTGACGAAACATATGTCAAAATGGATTAGAAACATATCCCCGGACGAAAATTTTACCTGGCAACTAGTCGTGGGGATGTCCCTTCCAGGTATAAATTTGTTTTTGCTGACAAGTTTGCTCGGAAACTAATGATTTGGCAAGGAATCTGCAGTTGTGGCCTTAAAACCAAGGTTTTCATCACATCTCACACAATTACGTCGAAGATTTACATTAAAAAGTGTCTGAAATAGCGAATTTTACCCTTCATTCGGCAACACAAGACCAACGTTATGTTTTGACCGGATCTAGTAAGCTGCCACTACTCTAAGGAGGTACTAGAATGGTATGCTGCAAACAATCTTAATTTCGTCGCCAAAGAGATTAATCCTCCAAATTGCCCTGACTTCCGACCGATGGAAAAATATTGGGCAATTGTCAAGCGAAAACTTTGAGCATGCGGTAAAGAAGTGACAAATGCACAACAAATGCGTTTAAAGTGGTAATTTTTTGTTTACTTGAACAGGTGCTGGCATTAACAAGTTTGGCTCAGGTTCTTGATTTACACGATTATCAAGTGCTAATGTTATTCGTAATAACTGAATTTGTTTGAAACTCATTTAAAACTGTAAATTTGAATAACGATGGTTCCTCCCGGCATTACCAAGCCAAAGGCGGCGGGTTCAATTTTCAGTCCAGTTCACGGAACCACAATCAGTCCATAACCTCTGAATAAAATACAAAGTACAATTCATGGATGTTCAACGAAACATCTGAATATTTCAAAAAATCATGTCGACTCTAAGGAACTCCTTCAAATAACTCGAGCCCCGAATAAAGAACATGATTAAAAAACACATGACATTAAGAGGTTAACTATAAATATAATTTCTATTCTGATTGCAAATCCAGAGGACAATTTATAAGATTCGGAGCTAGAGCTTTCCAAATTAAGCCATATTTAATGAATTTATGAACTGAATTACAAATGAATTGAGAAGCTGTCCAAATGATTGGGATTTTAAGAAACGGTGTATCATTAAAAAGAAAATCTTAAATGAATGAAAGCGATTTGTAATGCACACTTAGTCTTATGAACTTGTGATATTTTTTTTTTTTCGTTTTTACGTGACCTTCAGCCTGGGTTTGTTTCGCCAAGCCAGGGAGACGACCTGAACCCTAAATATCGAACCTATGAACACATGGGCCGGAACCAACGGTTTTACTTAGGGGATTATAAAATGAGAAGAAGCCCATTTCATAAAAAAAACCTTCTAGAACCATAGTTTTCGAAAATACGTCTATCAAACATTAAATGATAATATTATTGGAGATCTAATAATGCTTCTAATGATTTATTTATAGTGACATCTAATGAGATCTAATATTTAAAAAATCATGTGTGGCATAACATTCTTAAGTAGAACTAAGAAAAACTGAAGTCACTTAGAACATAAACGCATGAGAGCAGCTGTTAAATCATATATTATATTATATTGGAAGTGATAAACTGGTAATGAGTACATATAGTGATAGTGGTTATGTATCAATATAGGAAATATGTGTGGTTACAAATAGCTATCAATTTTCGCTCGTATTGCAAAAATTCATGAGTCGGCACATAGATTGCCTTTTTTAGCAGTGTAAGCATCCCGAGAAACCTTCTTCGGCTTCTGCTTCTATGAGACAAAAATGAGAGCAATTGGGTGGATTGAAGTTCCATCTCTTTAACTCAACCCGATTTTATGGAGAAGCTCTCAATATTCTCGACAACTATAGCACAGCAACGCTTTTTAGACTTTTAACCAAATATTTAGTAATTTAACGAAAACAACCGTAGTGTGGATCTGTTAGCCATCAGAACCAGCCTTTATCTTTTTCCATGGCTCATTATTAGCTGGTGAAACCAGTAGCGCACCACAAACTTCTTATAGTCACTGTTGATAATGAGCTGGTTCAAGATTTCTACAAATAAGCTACGGTAGTTTCCATATAACTTCCGTAAAGCTGATCATTGTGGATATATTATCGAACATGGACGGGGAAAACACCCCTGATCCTGTTGATGTATCGACTGCAGTGCAACTCTTTTCACACATCTTGACATAACGCATGCATTGAAAAAAAAAATTAACTTTTATTCGCTGTGTTTGGCCAGCCTGTACAACCATACATAAAAGTCCAGGGGATTAAGGTCCGGGGTGCTGGGAGGCTAAAAAAGTCTTATCGAGAAATTCAGTCAAATTCTCCTGACACAACGCTTGGACGATATTCGCCGAGTGAGCCGGTACGCCGTCCTGTTGAAAGACGTAATGATCCTTCCCGTAGAGTTCTCGAGATGCCGGGCCACAATCTTCTCCAGGACCTTGGTCTCATAGTACGCGGCGTTGATTTTCACGTTTTTCTCGATAAACATCAGTGGGAGCTTCCAACGCCTGGATACGGCCCCCAAACCATCACCGACGCGGTGCTCTGGAACCGCGGGATGTTTATGTGGCACGGGGGGATGCTGGCCAACGTCGGCGCCCAAAGCCGATCATTTTGGACATTTTGCGGATGTTGCAAGACAAAGAGTTTCTCATCAGAAAACACGACCTCCTGACCAGCGTGCCACAAAAGTATCAGATTGGCTCTGTCTAGCCTCTTCTTCGTTGTAGCCTCCGTTACCCCGTGAACCTTGCGTTTCTTGTACGGCTTGTACCCCAAGTCTTTCATCATGCTGGTGTGGGCAGTCCCGGTCGACACATCTAGGTCAGCAGGGGTCTTCCGGATCGAGCGGTTAATTTTTCGACGAACCCGCTCCCTCGCCACCTTGATGGCTGCTGGCGTCCTCGCCGAACGCGGCCTCTCAAATCTCGCACGGTCCTTAGCCAAGGCCGTCTCATGGTATCGACGGATGGTTGTATAGATGAAATTCCGCCTCATCCCGTGGGATTTAAACCGCCGGAATATGTCGCCGGGTCGCTCATCTCTCGCAAACAACTTTACTACGACGTCGGGGTACTCCTTCATCGTGCGCGGTAAACAAACAACAAATGACAGCAAGTCGACACCGTGCGCGTCGGTTAGCCTATATATGAGGCTAAAGCTGACACCAATACCAATACAAAGAATGCGCATGGTGCGCACCTACACAACGATGAAACTTTGTATTCGAACTTACTGAACACGCTGTACATATTCTGAAAAGAGATCCTCTGTTCGGTGAGATACGAAATCAAGATATGTCTGATGTTTGGAATTTCAGCAAAATTTAACCAGTAAATCAATTCTAACTTGCACTTGATGAACCTAAGGCTCATTGTAATCGTCATTGAATGATGTTATGACGGACGCAGAGCCGAGAATATCATATCTTCGTCTGTACCAAATGTTCAGTAGAATAACACCGATGCGGTTTTTCTTCATCTCGTCATCGCTCGAAATAGTGAGAAATGAGTAATCTGGAACGTACCTGTAGTGGAAGGTTAACTTCGACCTTGTGTACGATGAGTAATCGAACGACCGTCTTCGAAAAGAGTAAACGCTTCCTGAGGTGTGGCCAAACATTCTGCACTTGAGCTGTTTGATTCCTAGCCGAATCCATCCTTGTCGAATGGAAGCAGAGGGCTGGCAACACTATCCTAGTTACTAGTGTTTGACAGTATGCAATATATCACGGGACTTATTTGAATAAGGCCCGTCTGAAGTTTGTTACTGCGGGTACGAACACCAGTATTGCTTACAAACAATGAATCTTTTGATGTTTGGATGTTAGAGATGTTGGCTACAGGAAAATAGGTGCCCGTGAGTTCCCTGAATGAAAGCAAACCAATCGAACATGGTGTGAAAAATACACACTTAGAATATTTTACAGTATTCGGTAATTTTTTACCGAACTTTCAGTAATTTTTTACTGAACGTTCGGTAATCCGATTTACCGGATTTCGGTGAAATTTTACAGTATTCCGGTAAAAAAATTACCGGAACTTGTCATATATTACCGAAATCTGTTAAATTGGATTACCGAACGATCAGCTGTTGAAAGTTCGGTAAAAAATTACCGAATACTGTAAAATTTTCTAAGTGTGTAAACTGCTGTAGCAAACATTATCTGACCCAACACTATTCCCGAGTTTTGGCACCACTGTTCGAATACTTGTGACCATTTACAACGTGAGATACTACGAGTTGAGTTGAACCTTGAAAGGGGACTATGGTATTCACTAATTACTTGTATGCGTTTTGAGATCGAAAAAGAGAGTGATTTTTTGCTGATAGAGACTTCTAAAGTATTTCGAGGAGATCTAACCAAGCTTCGCGAGCGAGCGGACATGTGAATCTTTAGCTATCAGTTTTTTCGTTCATTTCCTTTAATTTGAAAATCAGTGAATTTTCATCGTAAACATTGAGAATAGCAAATAGAGTTTCGATTAATTGGGGTCCCGATCATCCGTTATTATCGGTGTGCAGTTGAAAATAATTTTATGTACGCAGGGGGCTGGAAAACTATAGAACTACGGAATACCTTCTCCTCTAGATGGAAAAGGAACTTGAAGCAGTTTTAGGAGATTTTTTCTCTTTGCACTATTTCTGATTGCATCTGCACATTACAAATTTAGCTGGATAATTTGATTAGGATTATAAAAATTTGTTAATTGGATAGATAGATAGTTGATCCAATATTTTTTTCGTATTAGATGGGGTAAAAATTAACCTTTAAATTTATAGGTAAGAAAAAAAATTTATGTGTTTTTTTTTTTAAATTTGATTCAATTCAGCTCGATACACTTATTTCAGCAATTTTACAACTTGTTGATCCCGTCCGAAAAGTAATTTTTCGGAAGGTCTGCAAAATACTCCTCCACGGCCTCGATTATTTCCTAGCGTGAGCTGATTTTTTATTGACAATAGTCCGAGGGAGCCAAATCGGGTGAATACGGTGGTTGCGGAAGCAAGAAGAGCCGTAAGTCCTTGATTTTAGCCTCTTGTGCGCCGGCGCATTGTCTTGCGAAAACAAAATTGTTTTTCTCTTCATGTAAAGCCGCTTTGCAGCGATTTCGGCCTTCAATCGCTTCAAGAATGCACAGTAATATTCGCTGTTTATTGTTTTATTCTTTTTGAGGTATTCCATGACAATCCCAGAAAACCGACGCCAAAATCTTTCCGAACCATTGAGCCTCCCCAGGCCACGTTGGAGCACTCGTGCTGGCTTCAGTCCATTGCCGGGCACACATTCTGTTCGCTGGTGTGTAATAAGGGATCCAGGTTTTATCAACAGATACCAATCGACGCCAAAAATCCTTCCAATTCCGCATCAGAAAGTCTAAACACTGTTTCGAAGTGTGCGTTCGTGTTTTTGGTCAGGTGTGAGCATGCGCGGCACTCAGCGGCAGGATAACTTTTTCATATGCAGAATCTCGCCCAAAATATGGCGTGAGCGCTCAGTACTAATCTTTTTGGCACCTGCTAGCTCACGCACCTTCACTTTCCGGTCAGCCAACACCATTTCATGAACTTTTTTGACATTGTCCTCTGTAACCGCATCGGAGGGCCTGCCGCTGCGGACTTGATCGGTAGTTGAGTTGCGGCTACCACGAAACTCTCGAAACCAATATTTAACGCTGTAATCTGACGGAGCATTTGCTCCATATTACTTATCCAACGTTTCTTTTGTTTCCTTCGCCGTTTGGCCTTTTTTTAAATTGGTTTATGAGAGAACGAAAATCGTTTTTATCCATATTCAACATGATGCCGAACACGTCAACAACAATCAGCAGTAAAAACCAAACTAAGGGCAGTATAGCACTGAAATTGGGAGTGTATGCTTAATATGAACGGACTACAAGGCACTATAACCATTTTGCTGTAGCATTGGATTTCAAGGTCAAGGAGGTTACTTTTCACCCCACCTAGTGTGACACAAGTGACGAAGGCCCCCTATGACAAAATGTCAAAATCTTAACATCTGTATGAACTAAAACTAATAGTACTAATGCAACTAATGACGACAATTGATCAAATGATCTGTGCTGTCCGAAATGTGAATCCGTTTGAACTTAAAGTCGGATTATAGAAACTTTCTATGCTTTCTTATTTCCCTTTTGGTATAAAAGGTGTAATCTGAGAAGCGTGAATAAATACCAGTTGTCCGACTTAAAAGTTAGTATATCCAACGTTTTGGTTTGGCCGACAACTTGGACATCTTTGCAAATAACTTGAAGCGATCCCGTTGACATCATACGTATTATGCCAAATAATGTTGAAAATAACTCAACAACGAAAGTATTGTTCTTTTTAAAAATAACAATGATCATATACTTCCCGATTATCAGTGACATTTGTTAGGCAATCAAAATGATTCTTTTACTTAATAAAATTAAATGTAGGTTCATCCAACCAAACGAACGATCAATAATTAAAATCTGTTACTAGCCGGTGTACATAATTCTCTTAAATGATACACCCGAGAAGACGCATGTTGTCACACGTGAATGCCTGTTACTAGTAAATCCTTAGAAGAAACTAAATTTTTCATCAGAAATCTTCTCCTCTATCCTTATGCTTCTGCGTTCAATATTTCAGATCCGGCCTGAAGTAACTAAGAATTAGTTGGTAATCAACTTGTTACACATCAAACGAATGTTGAATCGTAAACTTCTCTTGAAGTGACATGATCTGGCGTAAGGAAAATATTTCCAACACAGTTCAAGCTAACGACCAAAGGTGGTTGCAAAATAACCGTAAAATTGCTCTTTAAAATCTAATTTACCTTTTAATGAGAAATATTCCTCTTCTCAAGCGTAATTCCCCCGTTCCCTGGGGGCGAAACGGAAACGGTGCAAAGTTGACATAGATTGGATTGCAGGTCTAATTAGATCTTTGAAATTACTCTAGAACGAGGGAGAAACCTCTGAAGATAATAATAGTCTGCCTCTGATCATCCATGGTGGATTCCAACATCGAAATAGAATTTGAAGCTTTGTTTAGGTGCACCTAGTTTAAAAAAAAATCAATGGAATAGGGACACCCGATCAAAAACAAGCAAGAAACTTAACTATGCTCTTAACTATATTCAAGAACTCATCTGCTTTACACGTTTTGTTATGAAAAGAAACGGTTAATATCTTAACATTATTTAAACCGTTTGAGATAAAAAATATTTCTAATAATGTTTATTTGAAATGTGAGTCAATGTCAAGTTCAGGAATTTTCAATTTAAATTTAAAATTTATCCTATCCTTTCCACGGAGTTTTAAATTTCTGTGAGTTGCAAAATGTGTTTCTCTGTTGTATTTGTTTCGAATTTTTTTTTGCGTCCATTATTTTTAAACGCTTTCAAAGTTCAGCTCCTAAGATATGAACGGATATAATGAGCTCACTGGATTTGTCAATGATAGGATGCGCAACATGAGCTGGATCGAAAAATGTGGGTTTACACTGTTACCATGAGAAGGATAGGGTGAAACAAAATTTTTATTAGGCCTACTTATTTATAACTATGTATGCAAAATTAATGCATGATGAAAAAAATTGGAAGCGATGAAGTAAAATCAAAACCGTTTTGATTTCAATTTCACCAATCTCGAACTCTGCTTTTCAAGCTCCAGCTCTGCTCGGGTACAAAATTTATGTTGAGCTCTCTGATAAGGTATTTTTTCTGCAGATTCAAAAAACGTGTATTTCCCCCTTGTTTCTATTATATAATAAGCCCTAAGCCCAGACCACAAATTACTGACGCGCCTATTGGTAATAAGAGACTGATAATTTCAATGTCCATAAGAACTGCTTAAATACAGTTTTGTGATTAACGTTTAGGAAATGAACAACTATTTCAAAGATATGCAAAATTGTTTACATTTTGAATGTGGATGTGGTTTTTGGATGTGAAAATGGACTTTTCTCGTGTTATTTCAGTAAATCACGCAGTAAACTGCACTGTTTGGCATTAATTAAACATGCCTTTTAAACTGCTTTAAAAATCTCTTTTTGGCATCAACCTTCTATCTGGTACCGGTTTGTTGCAAGTTTGTTCCAAACATATCATGTTGGATCAAAAATGGAACGTGAAATCAACCCCACTGTGCGTTACTGTTGAAGGTTATGCGCGCCAGACACAGCACATTTGTTCGCCGTGTGGAATGACGCGTAGCCAAGAAAGGGATGCTCAAAACAGAAATCTCAGGCTAACAAAAAAAACGTATTCTCCAATAGAGCAAAATTCATAGGTGCTACGCATTCGCAAACGCAGTCGTTCTGGATCATTAAATGAGTTTACACATCCTCTACTTTACTGTGTATGTACTAAAACTGTCATATTCATTCTCAAAAAAAATAAAATAGCTCGAAAAAGGACGATTTCTCTTGAATAACGTTCAGAAATACTTATTTTGAGAAAAGTGGGCCAAACAATTTGTGAAATTGCAAATAAGGTGGGTGTTTTGATTTTTTTTCAAATACTGATCGACAACGCTTTGGCTGACGTAAACAAAACAACTCAAGCTGATGATCGAAACATTTTATTGATGAGCATGCCAAATATAGGGTGTCTCAGAAGGTATAGGCACGATTAGAAATCAAGATAAAAACAAGTTTTTGGAGGAAATTTTATCCAGGTTATATGAAACATTTCTCTATTCTCTATTATTCAAAAAAAAAAATATTATCGTTAGCCATAAGCTAAGGAATGGACTTTTGCCCTAACGGTGCTCATCAGACTCTGCACAGATTTCTTCGCAATTGTTTTCAACACTTTTTTCCAGTCCTTCGTAAATTTTCCGATGGTATTTACTGCTTTAACATGTTTCCTTGTTCAAAGCCCAAATTGTCTCAATTGGGCGGGCTTGAGAACAGTTCGGATTCATAAGGTTTTGCACGAATTGAACTTTATTGGCGTCGTACTATACTATGATATCTTTCGCATAATGCACAGATTTCAAATCCGGCCAAAACAATACTGGACTATCATGCTTCCTGATCATCAACGTCCTGGCCTTCACGCCCGGTCTGAAGGCCATGTTTCATTATCCATGACAATACACGCCGATTTTCAACTCAGTAAACCGTCCTATAGCTTCACTATGCCATGGTATCTTCTGCTGCTTGAAGGTTTGTAGATGGATTCTTGCCTTGGCATCCAGCTTTTGGCAACATCTCGAGCAGAACTGCTTTATTAATTTTAAAAAGCCATCATGGTCTATCGGTCCATTGGTCCGGGTTTTCGACCACATTTTAAGGCACCCGCAAAGCTAAAATCCTCACAAAACTTCAGGATGGCATTTCGAGCCACTTCGATACTCACACTTTCCAGTTTCGCCTGTTGACTTAGTGAAATTTTGAGAATAGAGCAACAACTAGCACCATAGAAAATCCGTGGATTATAAACAGAAACCAACACTTTGCTGCTAGCTCTGCTGGCTAACGATTTTGATGTTGCCGTTCTAAGGGAAACATGGCTTCACACCGAAATTGCTTATACTGAGTTGGTGTGTAATTATGTCATTTATCGATGCAACCGCAATGCTTCGATCAGAAGTCTGCGACGAGGTGGTAGTGCGAATTGCAGTTAAATCGTAGCTCGACTGCAAAGCTGTGAATCTTATGAATAGTGATAAGGTCTGTATCCACATTAATCCGGACACCTTCAAATCATTGTTACTTTTGAAATATTGCACGTAGGAATCAAAAAATTCACTGTGGTATAGCTGAGAGTCTATGATGAAAAAGACTATGATTGATGTTTACATTTCATGTTTAGTATTCAAGATGGCGACGAAAGAAAAACAAGTGCGCGAGCGAATTTTGTACGGGCGTACGGCAAATCCTGACTTGTCAATACGGGACTTGCAAAAACATTGGATTTGCCTAAATCCACTGTTCACGATGTGCTCAAATCATTTTCGGATCGTTTGACGGTGGAGAGGAAACCGAGAAGTGACAAAAACATTGGACGCGCTGATCCTGTCATGGACCGAAAGGTGAAAAGGATATTAACGAAAAACCCAAATCTCTCCATTCGAACGGTGGCTCGTAAAATAGGGATGTCCCTGGTTTTATCCAAAAATCAAAACAACGTTTGGGACCTAAGCCGTATAAAGTAAAAACAGTTCTAAATCGCAACGACAAACAGAACTTGGCAGCAAAATCACGGGCTCGACGTTTGTACTGCGAATATTTGACGAAGTTTTCATGCGTTGTTATGGACGATGAAACTTATGTCCTGGAGGATTTCAAGCAGCTTCCAGGGCTGGCTTTTTATTCTGCTATGGCCATAAATGCTACAGCTGAGCATTTCAGAACGAAGAAGGCATCGAAATTTTCCAAAAAATACCTTATGTGGCAATTTGCACGTGTGGCAAAAAGAGTAAATCTTTCGCCACTACAGGCACAATCAACAAGGAGATCTATCAGAAAGAGTGTCTGCAGAAAGAGTGTTTTTAGAAACGAGGAAAATGTCGAATCTTCTGTTGATGCATTTAACAAATTATTATTCGAAATTATAGTTGAACATGTACCATTGAAAAGAATAAGGAGACAAAGTTATTCAAAAAACCCAGTTTGGTATAATGAACAAATTAAAAAATTAAAAAACCAAAAGCAAAAAGCACATAGAGTATACAAAAGAAATAGTTGCAACGAGAATCTGTTAAATTATTTGAATATTTGCGACCAGCTAAATCAAGCCGTTAATATTGCCTTTGATTAGTAAAACTCAAAAACCGAGTTAGAGATTAGATCCAATCCAAAAAAATTCTTTAACTATGTAAAAACTAAATTGAAATCTGACAATTTTCCATCAAAAATGTACCTAGATGAAAATGTGGGTTCTACCTCGCCAGAAATTTGCAATCTATTTGCAACTTTCTTCCAAGATACCACATTTTCTGAAGCAGATCGTGATCGGAAATATTTCGGTTTCTTTCCAGAATTAAGTGGAGATATTAGTGTAAACAATATAAATGTGCATGACATAAAAGAAGCATTGAAAAAACTAGATGTCTCCAGAGGATGTGGGCCCGATGGGATTCCCCCCATTTTTCTGAAAAACTTAGCTTCGGAGCTTACAACTCCCTTGTTTTGGCTTTTCAATAAGTCGATCAAATCCGGTATTTTTCCCAACTCGTGGAAAAGTTCCTATCTAGTTCCTATTTTTAAATGTGGCAAAAAATCTGTCATACGAAATTATCACGGTATTGCTATTATCTCTTGTATTCCAAAACTTTTTGAAGCGATCATTAATGAAAAACTATTTTGTCAAATTAAAAATAGAATCTCTACCTTGCAACATGGATTCTTAAAAGGACGCTCAACTAATACAAATTTACTCGAATTCGTTAACTATTCGCTGGTTGGAAACCATGTTGAAGCTTTATACACAGACTTCAGCAAGGCATTTGATGGCATTGATATACCCATGCTTCTATTCAAACTGCAAAAAATGGGTATTGAGCTAAATTTTCTTAAATGGCTCGAGTCTTATCTCACTGACCGACAACAAATAGTCAGATTTAAAGGCAAGACTTCAAATCCTATTCGAGTTACTTCAGGAGTTCCTCAAGGCTCCCATCTCGGTCCTCTTTTGTTTATACTATTTGTAAACGATATTTCCCTCATTTTAAAAAACGTAAAAATTCTTATTTATGCCGACGATTTAAAGATATTTTTAGAAATAAAAAACAAAGAAGATATAGGACTATTCAAAAACGACGTACTCCTATTTTATAATTGGTGCAAAAAAAGCCTTTTGCAGCTAAACGTCCAAAAATGTAAATCAATATCATTCAGTAGAAAGCGGAATACACTAGACTGTACAATCTCGCTAGGAAATCAGGCAGTTGAAAAGTGCGGAAGAATTAAGGATTTAGGTGTTATTTTAGATAAGAAACTAACATTCATTGCCCACTATAACACAATAATCAGTAAAGCAAGTAGCATGCTAGGATTTATAAAACGATTTAGTTACAACTTTCATGACCCATACACAATAAAAACATTATACGTTGCATATGTGAGGTCAATACTTGAGTATTGTAGCGTAGTATGGTCACCTTTTCCAGTCACGCACGAACAACGAATAGAATCAGTTCAAAACCAATTTATACTGTTTGCCCTTCGAAAATTAGGTTGGACAAGATTTCCTCTACCATCTTATAAAGCTCGTTGTATGCTCATCAGCATAAAAACATTAAAAGAGTGTCGAGAACTCGCAATGGTCTCAGTTGTAAACGATATCGTTTCACATCGTATTGATTCTGAAGAACTTTTATCAAAACTTAATTTTTATATTCCAAGTCGACAACTACGAAATCGAAATGTTTTTACTACAAGCCACTATCGTACAAATTATGCTAAATTTGGGCCTTTAAATCGGATGATGGTAACATACAATATGCATTGCGAGAACGTTGACTTAACAACGACAAAATATAAATTGAAGCAATACTTTAATGATATTTGATAAAAATCTGCTCATAAATGTACTAGAATGTAAGCTTAATACTGTAACAAATATATTTATATAGATTTAAGAGTGACAAAACATGTAAATAACTGTAACTAAAAGACTACACATGATTGACGACTTGACACCATGCCACTATGCTAAAACTGTGATGGAGTGGTACCAAGCAAATCAAGTGAACATTGTACAAAAAACCTCAATCCCGCCAAATTGCCCAGAGCTGCGACCAATCGAGAGATATTGGGCTCTGATGAAGCGGAAGCTTTTTGGAAAGAAGCAAGGATTCAAAGACATCAAACACTTCCAGCAAATTTGGACAATGAAGGCTTTTACGATTTTTGAAGAGTCTGTACAAACCCTAATGGACGGAGTTGAGCGCAAAGTTCGAAAATTTTATGCAAAAACCGAATAACTATGTTTTGTCTTCACGAATTGTTAAAACACATCCCATGAATCTGAAATAAACAACTACGACGGAAATATAATGCGAAATTTTTGTTTCATTCATGTTTTGAGGTGTCCGGATTATTGCGGATACAGACCTTAGCCTGGAGCAAACTGCCATTCGGTCGTCCTGCCGCAGTTTTCCCTTTATCTCTGCGTCATTTACATTCGGCCAAAAAGTAGCCCGGATAATTACACCAGGCACGTGAAATCAGTCAACCAAATTCAACGTTTTGCTGATCCCTATGTTATCGTATGCTTTGGAGACTACAATCTGCCAAATTTAATCGGGCAATTTGATGAAAAGTTTCTATGATACCTGCCTATTAACGCGTCAACTAAACAGCCACTTGCCTTAGATGAGTCTTTGTTATCAGTTGGCTTCAATCTAGTAAATGATCATCTGAACGCGAACGGTGTGCTAGTTGACTTGCCGTTCGTAAGTGATCCAAGCATCATATATCTCTTCGAGTCGCCAACTACTCTACTAAAAATTGACGCTAACCATAAGCCGTCTATTGTAACTGTGAACGCCCGTTCTCGTAAGGAATATTCCCGAGCAGCACTCATGACACGAAACAACTAGAACCTATGTGTTGGCTGCAAAATGGTGAGTAGACAACTGGGATGGAGCGTGCATCTCCGCAACATAGCTATGGTCCTCATAAGTTCCTACCTCATGCTTCCACGGGTCAAGAGATGACAAAGACCGCCAGCTAAGGGTTGCGTACTTAGCTGGTAGTGCAGCCTGAGCACTGTTGTCCTTCTGACTTCAGCTAGATTGAGGAGGTGCGTTCCGAGCGTCTGTCCACCAAGGAGGTGCGGCTCAAACAGCGTCTGTCCTGGCATCCAGCGGTTGAGTAAGAAACGCTGTATCGCGTCTACTTATACATTAGGTGGCAGCCGCACCAAGGCGATGTAAGCAGCGTGACCCCGGTATGGTAGTATGCTGAGATCTTATCCTACCACGAAAAATGGAAGTATTCTTTATACGGTATATAATTTCAGATAAAATTTCCAAGTATTGTACAGACATTACAAATATAATTGTTATTATCATTTTATATTAAAACATCCCTTCACAATATTTTTTATGCTATTTTCAGCTTCGCATTTGCATCCTTTGGTTTTGGCCCACCTAACTCACGCTATGTATTTGAAAAGATAGGATAGTTTTTTACGTTTTTTTTTTTAGAGAGAGGATTATATACGACGAATCCTACAAAAAAAAATCTTCGTCCAATATAACTAATTCAAAAACTAACATTGTTTATGATCCTACATTTTCTAATTTACAGACATAAAGAATCATTTATGGGCCCAGTGGGAAAAGAGAGTTATTAAAGAATTTCCTGTCATTAATTTTTATTTTATTTTTTTTTATTATTATTTGATTTATTTAGTTTCCGTTTTTGGGCATTAATCATACTCATATGAAATTTATTTCGCAAAAAAAAGGAGGAGGCAAATAGCGGCATTTAATTATTATATGTACATTATATAGTATTTCTTTACAACATCGTATTATTTCCATCATATCATGACCTTCACATTTTCATACAACAAACTTGATTTAGGCGATATCTGGTTTAAACACGAAATATCCCTTCAATTTATAACATCGAGCATTCCATATATGTCCATTATATAACGCAGAAAATTACATCTGTGGTAAGCTTTTGAAAATTACGGAACCTGTGGTAGGCTTTTGCACTTATTGCTGAATGTATTTTTCATTTCCGGTTTGCAAATGGACTTTTTACCAATTCTGAGCTGATCTGATTCATGCAGCACTGTGTGCCATTTGGCTAGTATTTTATTTTACAGTTCAATCTTTGTCATTACTTTATCTCAACTCACAATATCACAATATAATCACAATATAATAACATTATAAATGTATAAATGTTAGTTTTGTGAAATTTCAATAGATTTAATAAACTTTTTCAGGATACCTCATATCAAGATTTGGTGAAATGCTGCTGTCTCTGAAA
Source organism: Aedes koreicus (assembly GCA_024533555.2). Taxonomy (NCBI): domain Eukaryota; kingdom Metazoa; phylum Arthropoda; class Insecta; order Diptera; family Culicidae; genus Aedes; species Aedes koreicus. Next base: position 239,699 of record JAHHFK020005954.1, on the reverse strand, counting down.
ACTAACAAAAACGTGCTTAAGCGCGAACCACAGAACTCTACACTTTAACACTTCTACACATTTCGTGCATTTCGGGATCAACCGAATGGAGATCATATATAATGAATACGAATGATTGCAGGTGGTTTTTTTTTTTCATTTACATAAATATATACACTATTATATAAATATTTCATGGGAATGGGTGGGACCATCAGGGCACCCGATTGAAGCACTGGATGGCGAGAGTGGGAATGCCAACTCTCATTGCTAACAGTTTGTGAATCGAGGGCGGGCTCTTCTCCCCGCCCATTGGGGCATCCTCATGTTAGATAGCTTGCTCTTTTGACCAATTGTTCAATCTTGTTGTTGGAAGGAGATTCTTTATATCCCTGCGGAAGCGTATAAGTGATGTTGTCTGTCGATCCACCCAACCTGTTTTTGGCCCTTCATACAATGGCATGATTAGGATAACGGTTATTAAAGCTTGATCAAGTCCCAGACAACCCAGCGGCGAGCTGGCAGTGGAAGAAAAGCGAAGACAACCGACCCCGTGAACGCAAGGAAGGTGATGGATTGCTTCAAACGCAATTCGAACCATTCGATTCGGGACGAGGCCAAGAAGGTCAATTCTTCCGTCTGGTTCGTCCAGCAGACAATAAAGCGGGCAAGACGTCATATCTTCAAGGTAAGGAACCAAACCGAACCGATAAACAAAATACAGTGACCAAATCCCGCACCAGAAAGCTGTACCGCGAGTGGTTGGTGCAGCCGAAATGCATCTTAATGGACGAGGAGACGTGTATAACCCAACTTTGCAAAAACATGACTAATATGTGTTTATTCATTCCCTGAGATTTTCAAAAATACCCGACTTAAAATAAATTTTTGGTGATCATTTTTGTCTGTTGCATATTTTTCGAGTACTAAAATTTCGCATCGGGCGGTTTTTTTTTCAGAATATGATTGATTGCAAAAATTCCAATGTTGCAAAGTGCATTGTCACCTTTTCAACTCTTGGGTGTGTATAGTAAAGAATATTTTCAGAACTCTGTTTAAAATATTGAAATAAATTCAAAATAGAGATAAGGTCATCATTGAATGAAAAAATGATCTGCGCTATAGAAAGCTGTTTTAAAACCGAAAAAAGATTTCGTGATAATGAAATAACAGTAAACACGAAATGACTCGGTCATTTAAAATTATAAGAATTAGTCACAATTAACTAAAATGCACAGCAAATTAGTAAAAGCAAAATAGTATCAGTTTCCACGAACTTCATTATATTGAAAAACTATCACACCAATGGTACTAAATAAAATAACCATAGACCATACCAGATACTTTTAGATTTGGTTCGGTTCGTGTTCAGTATTTACCTACCCTAATTCTCAGTTTATTACCCAAAACCAAAATGGCTAAAGAAAAGAACATAACAGTCGAGTACAGCATCATCCCTTTTGTGACAATGCCATGCTAGCATGTTTTACGCTTTGAAGCCGCATCGTCTTCTCATTTTAATTTGTTTACTCAATTGACTTGATCCCCTCGTATCCACTTACCGTATATCTCAAACCGAATGATTCTCGCTTCTATCCTATTTTCAGAAAACGATAATCACTTCCCTGCTGCTGATGGTAATCTGCATAGCGTTTCTTTCTTGTTAAAAAGCTTTTACGTTTCATGTATATTACTATCAGTACCTTTTTTTTTTTTCTCGGGCGCTTCAATAAAGGTGTTCAACGACGGCGAACGGCGGAACGATATCGTTGCGAATAGAACGTCTAGGATTTTCTTTCCTCGAAACCAAAATTACGGCACAGTAACGAATGAAAAGTGCCATGACAGCACGGAAAGCGTTTCTAATTTTCTCCCATAATTGGGTTTTTATTTTCTTTCCTTCCTCGCTCTGAATTTCAAAGTCCATGCTACTATGGCGGTAGATATTTTTATGCAAAATTTATACTATTTCGTACGATTACAGGAAGTGACACAGTGCAGGTGCCTATGAGAGTTTGAATCGGGTTTCAATCCAGTCAGAAAGCCTGATAGTTAGGATAGTTGGTGGTTTAAACGCTGTTTTGGTGCTTTAGGTTCTGAGTGGTGTTGTTTGGGATGCAAAATATGACAGCTTCGTTACTGTTTATTCAGAAAGAAATTAAAACATTACATCCGTAGAGCCAAGTACCATAGTATCGTAAGCTTTAATTGGTTTTCCATAATGTTCCACAAATAAATAATATCAAACACTCTCAAAACTTGTTTAAGACATAAACGTAATTAAATTTTCATTGAAATAAAAGTTCTGCGCAGTTAAATTGTAGAATTATGCAACCAGTGAGAATCTGAAAATGAATGTTTTTAATTTCTTTTCTAAATTAGTGAAAGTTATAATGAAAAGAACACTGATGTAAATTTTGAAGACCTCGTTACGCTTGAACAGTTTTCTATCAGGGTCTTATTAGCCTTCTAAAATTTGAACAAATGTATGTGAAACTGACTTCGCACAAACTATACGAATTAATTGTTTAAATAAGCGGATAATAAGAGGAACTCGAATTTCGTGATGCACCCTACCAATTCGGTAGGGTGATATGATATTTGAAAAATATTTAACGTAGCTATATGTCAATTTTCTTAGCTTCAACCTTGATAAACATGACTGTTTTAGGCATAAATTTTTCAAGTAAGTATTTGAGTTGCTATAGGTAAGCATTTCAGTTGATACAGGTAAGTATTTCAATTCTTAACATGACGGCCCCGTTGAAACCATCAGGTTCAACCGATGGTCGTTAGTGATAGTATCAACAATCCGCCTAGTGGCAACGGAGGGCAATTGGTACGCTTCAACAATACTAGTTGAACCTTCTGGATATCATCTGACGGGCTCCTCCATTTGCTGCGCTGATGTAGCTGACTTACCTAGTCACGGGACCAGCGTCAGAAGTCCTGCAAGCAGATGAGTCCATTAAGGGACAAATCGTTCAAGTCGAGTTCGGGGATTGATAGCAGAGGCTCCTCAATCAAGAAATGTCCAGGTGTTTAAATCTTAAATCTTAATTCAGGAGAATCACAGATGGGAGCGAGTTGAAGAGAGTTCAAGACAGACTAAACTTGGGTTACGATTGTTAGAAATTGATACAAAGAAAAAGATTTTTGTACTCATAATTAGACGAAAATGATACTTAAATGCTTTAACTGCAACTTCCCAAATGCCGCCGAAGTGTAGAGACAGTGCAAGAATGAAGCGGAAAGTGATGCCAGATACATTGGAGTAGTCGCCTCATTCCTTAGTTTTGAATTGTTGCAGGAACTGATGACGCAATGCAGTTCGAAGATTCGGCTGCGGCGAGCCACAAAACGTTCTACGGCGTTTATGCACGCGGTAAACGTCAAGTCAGCGACGACCTCGAGGTGCACGGCTTTCATTACCAGACACATGAATATCCCGACGTATGTTTTGACCGACGCCTGCTCCCACTCAATGGACGAACTGAAAACGTCCCACAGTTATTCATCGCTGAATAGGAACAGGATGGCAAAGGTGCCATGATTTGGGTAGTTGATGTTGGTCTAACGAAAGCAGGTTACGCATGTCCGTTCAACCTTGCGAGTCAAGTATCGACCCCGAAGTGGCAAGAATCATTGCCAAATCGTAGCAGGTAATAATTAAGGCCCTCCGTGTAGAGTTTGCAGGTGGATGGACCTGATGATCAACCAGCTTAATCGATGATTGGCTGGAAACAATATTGGGTGGTGGGTGTCGAATGGTGCATTCAAGTTTCTCAGACGCCCATCAATGCGGAGAAGCCCGAACTCCATGTCCATGGTTATGTTCAGGTTCTTGAGGGGTAAGTTCGACGCTGTTATAATGCTTACGGTTTGATTTTTTCCATACAAACGAACTTCTGTAGAAAGGGGCTGCAAAATGGTGAGTAGACAACTGGGATGGAGCGTGCGTCCCCGCAACATAGCACTGGTCCTCACAAGTTCCTACCTCATGCTTCCACGGGTCAAGAGATGACAAAGACCGCCAGCTAAGGGTTGCGTACTTAGCTGGTAGTGCAGCCTGGGCACTGTTGTCCTTCTGACTTCAGCTAGATTGAGGAGGTGCGTTCCGAGCGTCTGTCCACCAAGGAGGTGCGGCTCATACAGCGTCTGTCCTGGCATCCAGCGGCTGAGTGGGAAACGCTGTATCGCGTCATCTATACCTTATGAAGCAGTCCCACCAACGCGATGAAATCTTACCCTACCACATAAAATGGAAGTCAGTTACGAGTGAACAAGCGAACGGAACAGTTCGTTCGGTCAGCTTTCCGTTGCTTTGGAAGCTTTTCACAAGTTGTTTCAAGCCTTCAGCGCTATTTTTTTTTCTGAGTCGCGAGTGAAATCGAGTCTTAGTTTTCTGAAGTAGAAAACGTTGAGTGTTAAACAGTGCAACAACGTCATTAATTGCAATTAGCGATATTGTCACGACCTAAACGCCATATTGCTCCGCATCTATACGGCACGCACACCAGCAGTCCATCGTGTGTAGCGTGCAGTCGATCATCTGCAAACCACCACCGATCAGCAACATCATCATCGTCATCATTATCATCATCGTTCAGCTCAACGTCTAGCCGGCACACGCGGCCACGAATCGTCGTTCGACAGCAGCACATTCGTCGCCCGGCTGCAGCAGATCAGTGATATATATAAGATAAGCTTTTGTTCTCTTTCTTCTGAATATATTGTTTTGTATTGTGTGGAGAGTGAGTGAGAGTGTGTGAGAGCGTGTGAGAGAGTGTGCTTAGGTTTAGTTTGTTGTGTGCTTAGGTTTAGTTTGTTTATCTGTGATTGATTGTAGATAATTGCGTTAGTGGTTGAGCATCATAAGCTCCCACGGGTGCGACATGGATGCTTTGTCGGAAGATGATTCATCCATGCCGCCAAATGATGGGGTAGCTCTTAAAGTTACCCGATCGCGTGCTTATCCAGATAGTTCAGCTGGTCCTTGGGTTGTCTATTTTCGGCCCAAAACGAAACCTCTCAATATTTACCAGATTTCAAACGATCTGACGAAACGATTCTCGGCCGTGACCGAGATAATTAAGGTGAGACCCAATAAATTAAAAGTTGTTGTGTCCAACCTTAAACAAGCTAACGAAATTGCTGTCTCTCAGTTTTTTACACTGGAGTATTTAGTGTACATCCCAGCTCGAGGTATTGAGATTGAAGGGGTGGTCACCGAAGCGAGCTTGACCCCTGAGATCCTGTTGAAGCAGGGGGTTGGTCGCTTTAAGAACCCTCTGCTTCCTTCAGTCAAGATACTGGATGTGCAAAAACTAGGCACAGTATCGATCAGTGAGGGTAAAAAGAAATTTACCAACTCGGACTCGTTTCGTGTGACCTTCTCTGGTTCAGCCCTCCCTCAATACGTCGAGTTGGGAAAACTTCGACTACCTGTGCGGTTGTTTGTACCTCGGGTCATGATCTGCCAAAAATGCAAGCAGATGGGACATACGACCTCCCATTGCGGCAATAAGGCACGCTGCTCCAACTGCGGGGAGAAACATGAGGATGGCGCCTGTGCAGACAGCACACCAAAATGCGCTTTCTGTAAGGGAACTCCTCCTCATGCTCTCTCTTCGTGCCCGGCGTACAAACAACACGGGGAAAAAATAGAACGCTCGCTAAAACAGCGTTCCAGGCAATCTTTCGCCGAAATGGTGAAAAAGGCCTCCCCATCACCCAATGCCAATACAAATCCCTTTGCTCCTCTGTCAGATGACGAGTCTGACTTTGATTCGGCTGAAGAGGGAACATCGTTCACTTTTCCGGAAGGTGCTTCAAGGAAGCGAAGACGCGTCCGCCCACGGAAAGTTGCTGAAAAGAAGCCCGAGACCAGCATGCCCATTTCAAAAAAAGGTGGGAAAAAGGAAAATCCAATTCCTCCTGGTTTTCGTAGTACTAACTACACCCAGGACTTTCCATCTCTCCCGGGGACATCCAAAACCCCTGATGCCCCAATTTTAAGAACAGAAGCCCCTTCCTCGACTGGGCTGTTCTCATTTGATAACATTGTCGAAGGTATCTTCAAGTACCTCGAAATTTCTGACCCTCTCAAAAGCATTGTTTTGGCAATGCTTCCAACAGTGAAGACTTTTTTGAAGCAATTGACAATTAAGTGGCCCCTCCTTGCAGCTATCATCTCCTTCGATGGATAATTTTCCAAATGAGGTCGGGGATTTGATCACTGTTCTACAGTGGAATTGTCGAAGTTTGATTCCTAAATTGGAATCATTCAAATTTTTAACTCACAATACCGGTTGTGATGCTTTCGCTCTTTGTGAAACATGGCTCTCTTCCGAAATCGATCTTCCGTTTCATGATTTCAATATTATTCGTCTTGATCGTGAGGATTCACGTGGAGGAGGAGTACTTCTGGGGATCAAAAAGTGCTACTCCTTCTATAGAGTGAATTTTCCTCCTATTCCAGGTATTGAAGTTGTCGCATGTCAGGCTGTTATTAAAAATAAAAGCCTTTGCATTGCTTCCGTTTATATTCCTCCTAGAGCCTCAATAAACCGAAAACAACTTTCAGATATTTGTTCGGTTCTTCCTGCTCCGCGGTTGATCATGGGAGATTTTAACTCTCACGGTACAGGCTGGGGAGAACTGTACGACGACAACCGGTCTTCCTTATTATATGACCTCTGTGACAACTTCAATATGACAGTTCTTAACAATGGAGAAGTAACACGTTTGGCTGGAACATCCTCAGTTGGCAGTAGATTAGACCTCACACTTTGTTCGAATTCATTATCGTTGGATTGCACATGGAATGTGATTCAAGATCCCCACGGTAGTGATCACTTGCCCATAAAAATTTCGGTTGCCACCGGGTTCAATCCGTCGAAATCTGTAAACGTCACGTATGATCTTACCCGTCACATCGATTGGACAAAGTTCAGGACAGCAGTAGATGAAGCCGTAACGACGGTAGAAAGGCTTTCACCGCTAGAAGAATATAACTTCCTCTCCAACCTGATCTTAGACAGCGCGCTTCAAGCTCAAACTCGACCAGTTCCAGGGACGTCATTTCGCAGGAAACCTCCTTCTCCATGGTGGGATCAGCAATGCACCGAGGTTTACCGTAAAAAGTCCGACGCGTTTAAAGTTTTCCGTAGACGTGGAACACCTGAGCACTTCGAAGTATACACGGCTCTTGAACGTGAACTTAAGAGCCTCATCAAGGCCAAGAAACGCGGATACTGGCGAAGATTCGTGGACGGGCTATCGCGCGAGACGTCGATGAGTACTCTTTGGAACACGGCGCGAAGATTGCGTAACCGAACTACGAACAACGAGAGCGAAGAGTACTCGGATCAATGGATCCTCAAGTTCGCGCGAAAAGTTTGTCCAGATTCTGTGCCGGCACGGATCATTCCTCGCGAAACCGAGAATCCGATAGATGAGATCAGCCAACCTTTTTCAATGGTAGAACTCTCTCTCGCGCTCCTTTCGTGTGGCAATACGGCTCCAGGAGCTGATAGAATCAAGTTCAACTTGCTTAAGAACCTTCCAGACGTCGCGAAGAGGCGCATGTTGAACTTGTTTAATCAGTTTTTGGAGCTCAACATTGTACCGGAAGATTGGAGGCGGGTGAGAGTTATCGCCATTCAAAAACCTGGCAAACCCGCGTCCGACCACAACTCCTATCGACCCATCGCGATGTTATCTTGTATTCGAAAGTTGTTGGAGAAAATGATCCTCTTCCGTCTGGACAAATGGGTTGAGACGAACAACCTGCTTTCAGATACTCAATATGGTTTCCGTAGGGGTAAGGGAACGAACGACTGTCTCGCGTTACTTTCCACGGATATTCAGTTAGCTTTTGCTAAAAAAGAGCAAATGGCTTCTGTATTCTTGGATATCAAGGGGGCTTTTGATTCAGTATCTGTTGAAGTTCTTTCAGATAAACTCCACGCTTGTGGCTTTTCACCATTAATGAATAATTTTTTGTACAATTTGCTGTCAGAGAAACATATGAGCTTCTCTCATGGAACCTCTACAGCTTCACGATTTAGCTACATGGGTCTCCCCCAGGGATCATGTTTAAGCCCCCTTTTGTATAATTTTTATGTCAAAGACATTGACGGTTGTCTAAGTGACAACTGTACGTTGAGACAACTTGCAGATGACGGCGTAGTGTCTGTCACGGGACCCAATGGGGTCGATCTGCAAGGACCCTTACAGGATACCTTAGACAATTTGTCTACTTGGGCTTTAGAGCTAGGTATCGAATTCTCTACGGAGAAAACTGAGTTGGTAGTTTTTTCTAGGAAGCATAACCCAGCACAACCGAAGCTTCAAATTTGGGGTAAGCCGATAACTCATTCTATGTCATTTAAATATCTTGGGGTCTGGTTCGATTCTAAGTGCACCTGGAGATCCCATATTGAGTATCTGAAGCGAAAGTGCCAGCAGAGGGTCAATTTTCTCTGCACAATTACCGGGACCTGGTGGGGAGCGCATCCGCAAGATCTTCTAACGTTGTACCGGACAACGATTTTGTCGGTTATGGAATACGGTAGTTTTTGTTTTCAGTCAGCGGCTCGGTCGCACTTCATTAAACTGGAACGTATTCAGTATCGGTGTCTTCGTATCGCGTTAGGTTGCATGCACTCGACTCACACCATGAGTCTTGAAGTGCTGGCTGGCATGTTGCCACTCTCGGATCGGTTTTCAGAATTATCTCTCCGGCTCCTCACCAGGTGTGAAGTTATGAACCCCCAGGTGATCGAAAATTTTGAGAAGCTCCTTGAGTTGAATACTCAAACCCGCTTCATGACCTTGTACCATTTGTACATAACACAGGATGTCAGCCCTTCGCCGAACATTTCCAATCGTGTTTGCTTCTCCGATTTCGACAATTCGGTTCATTTTGATTTATCCATGAAGCAAGAGCTTCATGGAATCCCAGAGCATCATCGTCCTATGATTGCTCCGGTAATATTTGCTGCAAAGTTTGGCCAAGTTAATTCCACTAAATCGTTCTTCACTGACGGATCTTTGATAGAGGAGTCAGCAGGCTTTGGTATATTTAATGAAATTTATAGCGCCAATCGTAAACTTCAAGCTCCTTGTTCCGTATATGTCGCCGAATTAGCGGCAATACACTTTACGCTAGAAATCATTGCCTCATTAACACCGGATCAGTACTTCATTTTCACGGATAGTCTCAGTTCTATAGAGGCTATTCGCTCATTGAGGCCGGTAAAGCACTCCTCGTATTTTCTCATGAAAATACAGGAGCTTCTAAGTGCTTTATCTTCGCGTTATTTTATCATCACCTTTGTATGGGTCCCATCTCATTGTTCAATTCCGGGCAATGAGAAAGCGGACTCGCTTGCAAAGGTGGGCGCTATGGAAGGCGATATTTGTGATCGACAAATCGCCTTCAACGAATTTTTTCCTATTTTTCGTCAACAGTCACTTGTCAGCTGGCAGTATAAATGGAGTAAAGGAGATTTGGGGCGATGGCAACATTCTATCATCCCAAAGGTGTCGAAGAAATCCTGGTTTAAGGGGATGGATGTGGGTCGAGACTTCATTCGTGTCATGTCTCGCCTCATGTCCAATCATTATTCTTTGAACGCTCATTTATACCGGGTTGGGCTGAGCGACAGCAATCTCTGCGAGTGTGGACGAGGCTATCAGGACGCAGATCACGTTATTTGGTCTTGTGCTGAACATCGTGGAGTCAGATCGGAGCTTTATGATTCCCTTCGGGCTCGAGGTAGACAACCCAATGTGCCAATTCGAGATATTTTGGCTGTACGTGATTTGGAGTACATGAAACTCATTTATGTGTTTTTGACTAACATTAGCCTTAGATTGTAGTTAGTTTAACCTGTATGTTTACTATAAGTTTTTTTTTATCTGTGTATGTGTGTTTTTTTTTCTTTTTCAAAAAATGTTCAAGTCAAAAGTAAACCATAAATTGTATAGTTATAAGTTTTTAGATAATTTAGAATTTAAATTTAATGTGTTATGTAAACCATACCTTAAATTCCCACCCTCTTTCCCATCCGTAATTTGTAATTCCTATTAACCTCGAGACGGCCGCGAGTAATCGGCTCTATCCTCCTAACTTTAGTTTTAAGATAAATGATGTATATAAATATGAAAATTTGGCTCTGTAAAGTTGATTCGATTGAGCCTGTACAAATAAACGATTATTAAAAAAAAAAAAAAAAAAAAAAAATATTTTTTTTGTGTTTTTTTTTTTTGTATCTATTATGTATTTTTGTTTTTTATTATTTTTAATTTTTTTTTTTTTTTTGTGGCAGTGAAAATACAAGAGCGTCCACAAATACACCCGGACACCACTCCACACACACACACACAGTACAAATATAATTGTTACTATCATTTTGTATTGTGGCATCCCTTCACAATATTTTTAAAGCTATTTTCAGGTTCGCATCTATGCATCGTCGTAAGTTTTGGCCCACCTAACCCACGATAGGTTTTTGAAAAGAAAGGATGGTTTTTAATGTTTTTTTTAGAAAGGATCATACGACAAATTCTACTAAATAAAATTTCCAAAAAAGTTTAATAATTCAAAAACTTAAATTGTTGATGATCTCTAATTTTCTATTGCACAGATATAAAGAATTATTTATGGGCCCAGTAGAAAGCAAGAGTTATCGGAGAATTCAAGTTTCATTTTTCTTTTCTCTCTCTCTGATTTTTTTTGTAGATTTATTAAGCTTCCGTTTTTGGGCAGTAATCATAATCATATGAAATTTATTCCGGCTAATTGTTAGCTTAAATTTTCTCTGCTATTCTGCTTGGCTACCCGGTGATCAACCTTCTTTCATTATATCACTTTGGGAATTTTTGCCGTTTCAGAGTTTCAATCATCTGACATCGCAGCGGAAGGGACAAATGGTTGCATTTAATTTTTATGTGTATACTATTACAACATCGTATTATTTTCATCATATCATCATTATTTATATATTAGTATAATCATATTAAAAATATTTACTAAAAGATTAATGATAATAATTAAATTTCATTTGCAGGTTACAAGGAAATAGATTCCAGATAGTACAGATATTTTATTTCAATGTATCTAAAGGTGTTTTTCTATGAATTTAAATCATTGAATATTATTAAAATTAATAAATGCTCTTCAATTCTGCTGATTATGTATATCTATATGTCATGAATACATGCATAGTTGTTTGATTCATGTATAATTAAATGTTTTATGTTTTATTTAATTGCAATAAGACCTTCACATTCCAGAGTTTTATTCATCTGCCACTGATTGAGCTGTAAAGATGCACCAAGCTGTAAAGATGCACCAAGCTGTAAAGATGCACCAAGCTATGATTATTATATGCCTATTATTAATATTTTAACTATTTCATCATATTATTTTATTTATAACCATATTTTAATTACAGGATGACGAATTCCAACCATGGCATATTTTAATTAAATATAATAGTATATTTCATTGCTCTATTACATACTGCATATATTGCATATTATGACATATTATGTACATTATATATGATAAATACTGGGTTGGGAGGGAGCATCAGGGCATCATTCAAGCTGAAACTGAACGATGGTTTGATTGACTGCCTGAGTCTAGGAGGGAACGAGCATTATCATTTTCTTTATCCTACCGATTCGATTGTGATGCTGCGAATTCTACTCTAACAGTTTCAGTGAGAGTGACGCGCCCTTCTTAACAAGCCATCCTGTAGAAAGCTTAATAAGTATTGCGAATTGGGTTATTCGAATTGTTGGATCGTATCGTTGGAAGGAGATTCTTAATTTCCCGTGGATTTCACGTGAGTGTCTCTGCTTACGGGTCCACCCCTCCGTTTTTGGCCCTTCATACAGCGATATTGTGAATTCAGATCGGTGGCTCAATTTGATCTTTTTATTAAGTGGAGCTGCATCCAAGCCAAGGGCATGAAGGGATGGTGGCTACCATACATACATACATACATACACAAACGAACTTCTGTAGGAAAACCTCTACAGTCTACAGAGCGAGGTGAATCAAAGTTTTTAGAGTGATGTTGGTTTCTTTTAGCGATAGATCAGACACATCACGTTGTTCCTTATTGTAGAATCGCAAACATGTGAATGTAGAGAAACTACTGGACGCCTCGCTCCATCCTGCTGTTCTTGAGATGGCACGGAAATTACTTGCTGAGGCCAGTTCTCGAATATTGGGCCATGCCACCATGACGTGTCGTTCAGGACCTGACTCGCAAGCATCCCTCGGTAGATTCGACCAGTAGGATTGACTTCAGTCGATGTCTTGACATGTCTCCACTGAGAACCCTTTGTGAGACGTTGGATTTCAGCAACGTGAGTTAAGAAGAAGATCTTCCAGGAGGTTGATTAAGATTTGATCGAGTGTAGGACGGTTGTGGAGTCGCTCAAGAATACCACAGGTCCAGTGAAGTCCGTAATTCTCGCAAGAGTGTAGACTAGTTGACTTCCGAGGACACCTGCGCAGGGCTCCAGACGTGGGATCGAATGGCCTCGGAGCGACGCGTAATTTCTAAATCAGCAGTTCTGCATGTAGATTGCCATGCTCGTCTTCGGAAACCATGTAAATGCAACATCCGTCGCCTTTCTTTGACGCATCAGAGAAACAGTTCAGTGTATAATTGCGTTGAGTGTTCCATATGACACGTCTTGGAACTTGTAGTGCCTGAGGTTCAGAAATCTCACAGCGATAACTCTTCCACCATGTTTCCAATTCTGCGGGAAGCTTTTTTAACTGCTGCCGACCGATCCAATCTTTGTGGTATTTGAAGGCCCATTTGCAAAGCACAAAACCACGTGTTGTGTCAATCGGTGAACTTGCGAGACCGTAAGTGACAGCTTTTAGCTGATATACGCTGATCGGGTCTCAGAGGCTTTTTCGAAAAATGACTAACTGGAACCTTCTATCGTCTGAATGGAACCATATCTGAAGGAACAGCTGACTTTGTGGTCGTGCTCTCTGGGTGCTGGACGGCGCTGGACGCATGCGAAATCAACGTCATATGCCCCAACCTCTCGCACTCTTCCATGAACTCAACTCAACTCACGGTAGCTACTACGAAGATCAAGATCAGTGGCGAACTTTTTCTCTATTTGTAGGAGCTTCCAAAGGGCGGGAGTATACGAATCCACAAACAATGATAACTGGTCTTCCTTCAGTGGAAGTCGAACGACCTAGCGACCTGTGTCATCTCGAGCAACGGTAGCCCGAAAATGTTCCTCGCAGTACTGTTCATCTGTAGTGAGAGCTTTACCACCGTCGAAATTATCAATTTCCCAAAAACTTTCGAGTTGGCAGTCGAGTGTATCTTCCACGCAGTTATTATTGGCCTGCGGTTCTGATACTTCTCTAGCTGTTCGATATAGTTTTCCCGAAACGACGTTTCCTAATACCGTTTTTCGCACCGATGGATACCCAGTGGTGAGGGAGATGTGCTGATGCTCTAGCAGGTCAACGAACAATTCAGCACCGAAAATTATGTCCACACCTTGGCAGATGTTAAATTGTGGATCAGCAGGAGAAACATTCCGTGGTATTCTCCACTAGAAAGTTGAGAGTAGAAATAAAATTTTCTAAAGATGCTAAAGATTGAACTCCAAAAATAAAATGCTACAGACAAAAATGATCACCAAAAATTCATTCTAAGCCGAATATTTTTGAAACTCTCATAGAATATATCAGCGCCAACATTAGATTAGGACGAATCTGTTTTTGTAAACAATGGCTTTCGTAGTCATTTTCTCTTGAACAAAAGGTCACAAATAAAAATCAAGCACTCTTTAAGGAAAAGGAGCTTTATCTCTATACGCTGATATATTCAATTTGAAGGAATTGTATTCAACTTCCGATAAATTCGCAGACAAAGTGTTTGTTTACAAAAGCAGATTCGTGCTAATCAAATGTTGGCGCTGATATAAACACATATAAGCTATGTTTTTACATACCTGGTTTATTCAACCTCCTCTCTTAGGCTAAATGCCCGCACATTGCACTTAACGCTACAAATCAAATCCTGTGCAACACTCGCGCCATCTTTCTTACACACTTTCATCCACTTTTTCTTCAAATCCTTGTCGTTTTTGAAAACCTTCCCTGTTTACGGAGCTTGCCCTTCACAGAATTTTCCTATTATGGCGGATTTTCCTACTCCAGCACAAAAACAACATCGTTGGCTTCGTACCACTCCATCGCCGGTAACGCGAAATGGCACGATGCCAAATCCGGCCAAAACAGATTTTCAACTTCGTGGGACCGCTTCTGGAGGCATTATTTTTCATATATTTGGCCGTTGATGCTGCCCGTCGTTATTTACGGCTTGCTAACCCTAGCAGCACAATTGTTTCCATCCGGTTGAGATAGCATAAATGTGACTTGTTTTAGTCATAATCAACTTGCTGCAACTAATTATGACCCTAGTGTGCAACTTGGGAAATTTGCCGCACCCACAGATCACCTGCCACACCAAGTAATTCTTGGCAAATTTGTCGACCTTCTTCTTCAAGAACTTCTCCGGATCATCCAGAGGAGACTTGTCAACAAAAAACTCCAGGCCGGGGATCTGCGTGGCGTCTGCTTTAATGTACGTCTCGTCGTCCATTACGATGCATTTCGGCCGCACCAACCACTCACGCTACAGCTAACTGGCGCGGGATTGAGCCGTATTCTATAAATCGGTTCGGTTAGACGCACGCCTCCCTTACTTTGAAGATATGAAGTCCGGGCCGCTTCATTGGCTGCTGGACGAATCAGACGGAAGAATTGACCTTCTTGGCCCCTTTCCGAATCGAAGGGTTCGGATTGCGCTTGAAGTAATCCCTCACCTTCCTTGAGTTCACGGGGTCGGTCGTCTTCGCCTTTCTTCCGCTGCCAGCACGCCGCTGGGTCCTTGAACGATTAAACCACACGGGACAGAGCCAAATTAACGATTCTAAAATTTAGGAATAAAATTGGTATTTGGAAAAGAATGCGCAGAGCTAACTAAACACGAGGTTCTTTTAAAGGGCAAACACGAAATTATTGCGACACCAAAAATGTCATGCCAATTTTCTTATAATGTTTAGAATCAAACCAAAATTTTAGGGTAGTTTTATACATATATTTACTTCAAAAATCAAAAGAAAAGTTAATCGATGGAGCCTTGAGTGTAAAATTGAACGCATTTTCGCTTGATGCCCTCCATCAAAGTCTTTACAGTGTCATCCGGTACCAGTTTCTCAGTTTTTTTTTTCCATTTTCTTAACATGTCCTTCTCGTCTTTGACTGTCTTCTTGCTCTTCCGAAGTTCCCGCTTCATCATTGCCCAGTACTGCTCCACCGGGCGCAGCTCCGGACAGTTTGGCGGATTCATGTCCTTTGGAACAAAATGGACAGAATTGGCCTCATGCCACTCCAGGACACTTTTAGAATAGTGGCATGATGCCAAATCTGGCCAAAATAGCGGAGCCTCGTCGTGCTGCTGCAAGAACGGCAAAAGGCGCTTCTCGAGGCACTCAGATTTGTAGATCTCGACATTTACTGTGCCCTTTGTCACGAAAGGCTCACTCCTCAGTCCGCAAGAGCAGATGGCCTGCCAAATGAGATATTTGGAGGCGAACTTTGACATTTTCTTCTTCTTAAATTTGTCGTCCACATATAACTTGCTCTTGCCGGTGAAAAACTCCAACCCCGGAATTTGCTTAAAATCGGCTCTTATATACGTTTCGTCGTCCATCACACAGCAGCCATATTTTGTCAGCATCTTTACATCTTTATCAGTTATTTACATGTTTTGTCACTCTTAAATCTATATAAATATATTTGTTACAGTATTAAGCTTACATTCTAGTACATTTATGAGCAGCTTTTTATCAAATATCATTAAAGTATTGCTTCAATTTATATTTTGTCGTTGTGAAGTCAACGTTTTCGCAATGCATATTGTATGTTGCCATCATCCGATTTAAAGGCCCAAATTTAGCATAATTTGTACGATAGTGGCTTGTAGTAAAAACATTTCGATTTCGTAGTTGTCGACTTGGAATATAAAAATTAAGTTTTGATAAAAGTTCCTCAGAATCAATACGATGCGAAACGATATCGTTTACAACTGAGACCATTGCGAATTCTCGACGCTCTTTTAATGTTTTTATGCTGATGAGCATACAACGAGCTTTATAAGATGGTAAAGGAAATCTTGTCCAACCTAATTTTCGAAGGGCAAACAGTATAAATTGCTTTTGAACTGATTCTATTCGTTGTTCGTGCGTGACTGAAAAAGGTGACCATACTACGCTACAATACTCAAGTATTGACCTCACATATGCAACGTATAATGTTTTTATTGTGTATGGGTCATGAAAGTTGTAACTAAATCGTTTTATAAATCCTAGCGTGCTACTTGCTTTACTGATTATTGTGTTATAGTGGGCAATGAATGTTAGTTTCTTATCTAAAATAACACCTAAATCCTTAATTCTTCCGCACTTTTCAACTGCCTGATTTCCTAGCGAGATTGTACAGTCTAGTGTATTCCGCTTTCTACTAAATGATATTGATTTACATTTTTGGACGTTTAGCTGCAAAAGGCTTTTTTTTTGCACCAATTATAAAATAGGAGTACGTCGTATTTGAATAGTCTTATATCTTCCTTGTTTTTTATTTCTAAAAATATCTTTAAATCGTCGGCATAAATAAGAATTTTTACGTTTTTTAAAATGAGGGAAATATCGTTTACAAATAGTATAAACAAAAGAGGGCCGAGATGGGAGCCTTGAGGAACTCCTGAAGTAACTCGAATAGGATTTGAAGTCTTTCCTTTAAATCTGACTATTTGTTGTCGGTCAGTGAGATAAGACTCGAGCCATTTAAGAAAATTTAGCTCAATACCCATTTTTTGCAGTTTGAATAGAAGCATGGGTATATCAATGCCATCAAATGCCTTGCTGAAGTCTGTGTATAAAGCTTCAACATGGTTTCCAACCAGCGAATAGTTAACGAATTCTAGTAAATTTGTATTAGTTGAGCGTCCTTTGAAGAATCCATGTTGCAAGGTAGAGATTCTATTTTTAATTTGACATTGTTGCCGCTCATCGCGGTTTGGGAAGTTCTGTACCTTGTATGTAAGTAGTCCAGCTCTCTTCTTTGCATTCTGGACGTAGCTCTGCGACATGCGGATCTTTTTAGCCAAATCTTGAGACGTTGGGATTTGCTTTAATCATCCGCTTCACCTTTCCCTCCGTCTTTTTGTTCTCCGGTCCCGGTTTCCTTCCAGCTCCTTTGCCGTGGTCCAACGTCAACCGCTCCTGGAACCGCTTCAACACTCTGGAGACGGTTTAATGGTGAATGTTCAACATTTTTCCCAACTGCCGGTGCGACAGGTCAGGAAATTCCAGGTGTTTGGAAAGAATTTGTTCTCTCAACTCGCGTTGGTTCACCTTCATTTTCGTTGAATCGAAAAACACGACTTCGAGTTTGACAGCATGTAAACAATACACATCAATGAGAAAGTGTGCAAAATTTGGTTGATTTTTACCCAATGGTAAAAAAGTTATGCCCTGTTGAATGTGTCGCAATAATTTCGTGTTCGCCCTTTAATGCAAGTAACCCGTTAGCAGGATGGAAAATTCAAGTGCATTGCTGACAAAAAATACACTTACGATCAGGCAGTTATAAATTATGGTAACTTCAAGCGAAATTTCCAGTTCCATCCATTTGTGTATGACAGGCTAGGATTGTCTTCACCTGTAACTGATGTTGACGACTCAGCGACTGCGCAAATGAAACCCCAAAAACTTGTCGTGGAATCAGATAAACAGAAAGTAATGCTGGGTACTCTGGGTAGAGCTTTTTCGAAACTTCTTCCAACAACATCCACAAGGGCTACTATACGAAGCAGCTGGTTTTACCATCAACAGGAAGACCATTTCAGGCCTCATTAACAAAAGCGCTGTGCTGGCACACAGCAAGATTGAGGTAGAAATGGCCAAAAACCTAATCAGTTTTAAAATTGGTAGCGCCTCTCGTGGAAACCGACAAGTGATTAATGCACAGTACTATGACGGAAACAAAATGGTGATCCGAAATCTAGGTAAGTTTAATTTATCATAAAATCCAGAAATTTCTACCGTAAAACAAGGTAGTATAGGTCAAAGCATTCGCAAGCAAAAAAATCTCAATTATCCCAATTCTGGCTCAACAATAGAATAACTAATTACAAATGCTCCTGAGCCTTTCTCTTCGCAACCCGAAGGCCACCCACGGAAACTTTCCCCTAAGAAATGTATCGAAAATTTGCTTTCCACGTACATTTGCGTTGTTCGTAAGTGTAAAATACATCATAACTTAGTTTGGGAAACACTGTTCTATGGATGAACTGCCAGAAAGAGGCAGAAAATCCGGATCTTCCAACCCTAATAGAAACAGTTGTTAGCAGATAATTGAAATCAATTATCTGCTAATTACTGGTAACTGGTCATGCTTATGTTGCTAGTTGATTCATTTTCTACACACATTAGCGAAGATGATGGTAACTGGCTTATACCGTTTATACCACTCAACGTAGCGTCTTGCCGAATTGATGCTACCTGGCCAATGGTTGCTCGCCAGTGCACCCTCCAGGGTGCTTATAACTACAAGCTGCCAATTCAATACTGGCTCATTGCTCCGCACAGCTTCGTTACTGCTGAACGAATGAAGCAATTGGCGAAGGTGTACCCGTTATATATCGTTCACTGCTGCATGTGAGACCTCCCTTACTCACATTTAAAGACTGTGATAGGAAATATACAGTGCATTTAATAAATTTACTCAGCAAAACGTAATTATAAGGCATCACCTTTTATTTGCATTATTTTCAAAAGTTCAAGGTGACAAAAGAATAGTTTTAAATATTGGAATCAAAGTGTAGAAAATGTCGATTGGTGCAAACATTTTGGAAATTGATCGTGAAATGATTTAGTTATTAACGTTCAAGCACTTTTCGCGACGCTTCAACGTCAAAAATTTAATTTTCATCAAAATGCTCATAGATATGAAAATGATGTACTTTTTGGCGAATTCATTAGCCTTTCCATATATATACATACAGCGATTCCACGGGAAAAGAATAGAGTTGAAAAATAAAGTTGGCCGAGTTTGCTCAAAATCGCTTGGTATGTTCTTATAATTAGACCCGTATTTTTTTTTATTGATTCGGGTGACCATGTTCGATATAGGGTTACCAAAAAAATCGACATTTTTCGATTTTTTTTTATTTTTAAAAATCATAACTTCTGAACCACTGAATCGATTTGCAATGTTTTTTTATAAATAGAAAGCTTATTACTTTTAATTTTTTCTTAAAATATTAGTTAAAATAATTAATGTACTCAAATTTGCTAATACGGTCAAAATATTAGTTTTTTTATGATTTTTGTAATGTTGGACCACAACGACTATTTATTTTTATATTTTTTTATGAAAATTCAAACATTTTTACATAACATATCAAAAAATTTAAAAAATGTTCATTGTAAATATTAGAAATGTTCATTGAGTCGTTTTTGAGTTACATTTTTTTGAAAATTTCAAGTTTTTTGCCCATACACACATGGAATGAACGTTATTCTCCATTACTTCAATTAGCTCAAATTAAATCAAAAGTATGAAAATGTTATTCAAGAGTGTTTGTTTGGTCCCGTTTATTATAAGAATTTACAAATCGCAAAAGCTGAAAATAATTCAGTCGGAATAGTCTGGTGTTGTTATTGATGATTTTATTTTTCAAAATCGGCAAAGCAGTATGTCGTTTTTCAAAAAAGTTGGTTTCCAGCGATCCATACAATAGGTTACCTGCTTTGTTTATATGTCTTCAATAGTTTTGATGCAGGTAATTCATTGTATTTTTTTTTTTTTTTTTGATTATGATTCATCTGTCTCCTTTTTCTTGTTCACTCTACCTAAATGATACTCAAAATGACTATTTAAAGTGGTCTATAAGATAAAGCATATGTTAGTCAAGAAAATCAGTGAAATTGTCCAGTTACCTTACTGAAGAAACGTTTAATACAATGAAGCACGAATGCTCAAATTGCCAAGTTTGGAGTAATAGTTACAGGAAACTTACTCCTAAAATATATGGTTATGCAGCGGCAAGAAGAATAAAGTTGGATAAAAGCTGTTCCTACATTTGTAATACCTGCTATTGCAGACTGTATCGCTTTATCAAGAAAGAAAACGAGCCAGCAACTCCAAGTGCAGTTAATCTAGAATGTGAAAATCAAGAACTCACCGTTTCTGAACCCTCGAAACTTGATGACCTCGCCGTTGCCGGACCATCAGGCACCAATAATCCCGTGGCCGGACCATCTACAGTGAACAATTTCTCCGCACCAGCAAACATCAATAATAGTGGTTTCGAAATAATCGATCCCAATGCCGCTGGATCATCGGAAATTGACGCTGTTCCTAGTGTTGGTAAGTAGAATAATCTCTTCTTTTTGTTCATTCAGACGTCATGATTTGCTACGTTATACAAGTTGTACTCGATTATTCAGAAAACTGAAAAAAATATCAGTTCCGTATAATCTTACCTAATCCGACCTGGTAGCTCAATTTGTAGAGCAGTTGCCTATCATACAAGAAAATACATACTTCAAATAATCGAATACAATCTGTATTACATTATATAAATAAAAATGTTCCTAACTAATTGTGATATTTTTCCATCTTGTTTTCAGAATCATTGTTTTCTTTGGAATCAAAAAGTGCTGAATCAATTGGGAGCGCTGCTGCCCAGAAACCCGGAGACGGTCAGGAAATTCTTCAACAGATGAAGGCAAAATTTGATGAAACATCTGACAGAAACGATCGATATAGGATTCTCATTCCTAACCATTTGAAAACGTATCATGACTTGTTTTTTAAAATACTCTGTGAAAATCCTACAGAGAAATGTTGGTTGAAAACCTGTGATCATTGCCCGGGTACGCAGACACTGGAGAATTACCTGATGAATTTTCTTGAAAATATCGATGCCTTAGAATTTAAACAATGGAAGTAAACAGATCGTTGTCATCTAAATTCAATGCGAATGGATGCAGAAGAGTTTGTGGAAACATTTTTAGAAAAATTAAGCGAATTGTCTCCGCATAATTTTATTGCAGAGCAACAAGGTAACTACTTAAAACAACTTAAAATTAATTTGGAAGCAACTGACTGCATTATAATTGCTGACTTCTCTGAAAATTACTCTTTTGTTATTCAGGACGCTATACAAGGTTTTCATTGGGCAAACGCTCAATGCACAATCCATCCTTATGCCATATATTATAAGGATGAAGCACACAATTTAAAGTTTACAAGCTTCATAGCAATCGCAGAATTTACTAAACATAACCATGTTGCCGTTCGGCTGTTTATAAAATTGTGTGAGTTTCATTAAAAAAAAGCTACCTTACCAGAAAAATATCCATTTTTTTCTGATGGATCAGGCAGTCAATACAAAAATAAGATGACTGCTTTCAATTTGTGCCACATGTACAAGGACTTCGGTCTTAATGCAGAGTGGAACTTTTTTGCCACTTGCCATGGAAAAGGGCCTGGTAACGCTTTAGGAGGTTTTCTAAAGCGAAACGCTTCAAAAGCAAGTTTACAAGGCCATCATATTACAACTGCATACGAACTTTACTCTTGGGCTGTTTCTAAAGTAGATTCCAAAATATATAACGAGTTTTTCTCGGAAAAAGATTACAATGCAATGGAAAAGAAAATAAAGAACTGTTATACTCGTGTAAAACAAATCTCTGGGGCAGAATCGTTTCATTACTTTAAGCCACAAAATGAAAATATATATATATATATATTTTTTTTTGAGATCTAAAAAAAATCATATCATTGTTTAAACCTAAACATTTCTCATTGGAATTATTGCACATTATTTTGAGAAATAAATCATGATATGAGTTGATATCACGTGGAAGTTATTTTTTGTCTGAAATAGCCTGATAAATCGATTTTACATTTTGGTGGTAGATGCATACACACATCGTACAGATCACATGAACAGAGTATATTTAAAATATGTATGGACGGAGAACCACTAAAGGGGGAAAGTCGAGTATTCCCTAAATTGAGAACACGTGGTTTCAAAAAGCTAAATGAATATTTAAAAATAACTTCTGATTTATGGGGACGCATGGTTGGCAAGTTCCTTGAGAGATTTGTGGTTGCCTGGCCTAAATCATGGATGACAATTTTACCATCCTTGATGGAAATCCTCAGATCGAGATCAGCGAAGGGATAAATGTCTTCCAACAGTCTACAGTGAGTTTGCTAATCCTATTTTTAACAACCCAACCTACTGTTCCTACTGTATATTGAAATTTGTCAGAAGCAGATCATTTCTATCAACATGAGAGGCTCTAGGAGTGGACAGTAATTTATTGCTAGAACTAAGAGAATTGAAAGCATTGATAGTTCCGTATAGAGTAACGGCAGGTTATGAAAATTGAAAGATACAAGTTGAAAACGAGCGGAGAGCATATGAAAGTAGTATACAATCGGGCGCATAATCTTTTACCATACTACCATACTACATCTGGGTATGGGTACCTTCATATGCTCTCCGCTCGTTTTCAACTTGTATCTTTCAATTTTCATAACCTGCCGTTACTTTCCATGGGTTTTCGTGTAAGTGCTACTGCTTTCGGGTCCATATCCATTTTGACATTTTGACTCTTCATACAACGGAATAGCGAAGATTACAGGAATTTTGAGTTTGATCTTGCCATTTGGAGGAACTGTACGCCATGGCAAGTCCTGCACTGGTGGTGGCTTCCTATCACATCACATCACATCAAATGAATTCATACATCAATGAGGCAAAACTCAACTCGCCCACGCTAATTACTACAACAATCTAGTTGGGGTCTGGATAATCATTACTGTTTTTGATAGTGGTGTTAGTTTACGTGGGTGAGCTGAGAATTTCGCCTCATCGACGTTTGCATTTTAATTTTCAAAAGCTTTAGTCTGCTCATTTATTACGTAATGAAAAAAGTGGATTTAAAATATCCCGGCTCTCTCTTCACGCAGTTTAACTAAACATGAAAACATGAATACATGCATACCTTGATATAAAGCAACTGTATTTTTCAACTTCTATCGGACATTTTTCATGAATGAGTTCATCTATACAAATCATTGCAACCAATAGATTGAAAATTGTCTTATCTATCCAAAGATCTTAATACTTTTCTTGAAGCTTAGCTTAGTTTGACTGACTGCACGTATCAATGGTACTCCGTGATTGATTAGAATCAGTGAAATTGCACAATGAATCAACTGAATGGGGCTAGGAGTAACCGGCCATTCTCACTGTACACGTTTCAGTGGCTCAATTTCTTTAATAATCAATAACGGCGCCGGCCACGTCCTTGCGATCAGAAAAATAAAAAAACATCCCTACCTATTACTTGTTGCGTGCAAGCCCCTCGAACAAATGAGCCAAACATTATCACCCAACCGGTACAAAGAGCTAGCTGTAGAGGTAGATAGCATGTATAGGCCTATTGTGTAAGTCTTGCTTTGAATTTAATTGCCTTTGAAATATTCAAGTGAGGAATTGGAATTTGCCTTCAGTGAATTTTGTAATTTTTATGTTTATATCTTTTTTCTTATATGTACTTACGAAATACTAATGAATTTACAGACTAAACCTAAATATTAAAGCTAAACCGTAAGACAATTAATTGTTCGCATCTAGAATTGTTTGGGCACTAAATTGTGAGTATGGAAATAATTACCAATTCAAGCTAATTATTAATAATAAACTTTACAGCTTGAGCCTGTCTTGAACCAAAAAAAGGACTTTGCTTCAGGAATCCCGAAACGTTGCGAACATAATCTCAAGAATTTACCGTTCACGGTTCTGGCAATGACGCGTAAAACGAGACAACAAACTAGAGCCAAGCAAATGGCAGCAGCAGCGGCTACTGCTGCTGTGGTCAACCGGGAGAACAATGGTAGAACACAAGGTGATGCTCCCAATTCGACACCTAACTCTGTGAAAGAGGTGGCAATGGCTGAAATTGTTCATGAAGAGAATATTACTTGTCAGCCGATATCCCAGGATGGATGCATGACATCAGCGATAGATGCTGATAACGGGGAAAACAATGACCGGTCCGTTTGTGATCGCCCGATTGATGACGAACGTCGTCAGGTACAATGCAAGAAATGTACCAAATGGTACCATCTATCATGCGCCGAAATGACTAATGATACAGCGCAAACTGGATCGTTTACGTGTAAAGCCTGTATTATACGTAACACTGTACCGCCACCGAGCTCTGCCACTGGACAATCGAGTGCTTCCAGTGCACGGAGAGCTAGATTAGCCCGTGAGCTGGAGTTACTCGAGGAAGAGAAAAGAATGCAAGAAAAAGCTCATCAGGAACAGCTAGATCTAGAACGACTTTTGAACGAAAGGGCTACCAAGGAGAAGATGGAACGTGATAAGCAGTATATTGCTAAAAAGCGCGATCTTCTTAACCAGCAAGAAGAGGCAGACGAGATTGCCAGTGTCAGGAGTCGTCGTTCCGACCGATCAACAGCGAGACGGGTAGAAGATTGGATCGTTCAGCAGGGGAATGTAGCCAACCATACTGGGCTCAACGTCGTTGTAGAGACGTCTAAGCCAGACCAAGCTCCAGTCAAGCAACAAACATCTACTCCAACTTTGGAACAGGAGCCTTTCCATCTCCCAAGTGATCGATTTAATTTCAACGATATCAACTTTTCGACTGGCGGTATCTCTATTGGCGAGGCGGAACTCGATGGAGCTGTAGGAGGTGATGTCATTTCGCTGGTGGACCTTCAACCGTTGCGGAATATTCTGGACGAACCTAAGCCTGTCGTGTCACACACTGGAACAGTACCGAAACTACTGCGCAGGGCAGTTTTACCTTACGACCGGTGGCAAAGCGAAACGGGCAATCTCCGGAAAATGAACGAGTTAGAATTGCGTCATCGACAGGACATTGAAATGCGCAGAAAACGGGAGCTGGAACTTGTAGACCAGATAAAGGTTTTGCAGCTTCAGAAGGATGCGGATGTGGACCAACTTCGCAGGCAAGAAGCAGAAATGAGAAAGCAGTTGCAGCAGATTACGGACAGGCAAACCACGATGGAAGCACAACGACAGCAGGAATTGAACCGACGAGATGCGGAGATAGATCGTCTACGAGCTGCAGAACAACAGTTGAAGAACCAGCTGGATTCGTTTAGTGGACAGCAGCAGCAAGCAACAAGCATGAATCCCGACCTCCACGTGCCCATTCGTGTACAGCGGGAGCACCCGGATCGACCCATTTTCCTACAACCGGAGAGATTCCCAGGGAACAGTAAGTTTGAGGCAGGTTCCTATCCGGTAAGTTTTGCACCACCTATTCCAAGCGTTAGAAATAAAGACCCTCAACCTATACACCACATGCCTGACTACCACCCCTCAACACCTTCGACTCCAATCAGAGGTCGATCTTCATATTCTACCCCAATCTCACCACAAACATCTCAGCGCGCGCCACCGTTGGCAAGCTACATTCCTGACCTACCCAATATTGTGATTCCGGGTAGCAATCTCCAGCACGAAGCCCTTCATCCAACTCAACAACAGTTGGCTGCAAGACAAGTACTGTCGAAGGAATTGC
The DNA here is from genome assembly GCA_024533555.2 of Aedes koreicus. Classification (NCBI taxonomy): domain Eukaryota; kingdom Metazoa; phylum Arthropoda; class Insecta; order Diptera; family Culicidae; genus Aedes; species Aedes koreicus. Next base: position 213,980 of record JAHHFK020005954.1, on the reverse strand, counting down.
CTGTCTTCTCGGGGGATCCTATCGACTGGCCTCTGTTTTTTAGCAGCTATCAACATTCCTCGGAGGCTTGTGGATACTCCGACTCCGAAAACCTACTTCGACTTCAACGTGCCTTGAAGGGAACCGCCAGAGATGCCGTTAGCAGCTTTCTACTGCACCCGTCCACGGTTCCACAGGTGATGTCAACGTTACAGATATTGTTCGGTCGCCCAGAGCAAATCGTGCACAACATGGTTATGAAGATTAGGGCTACTCCTCCTCCTAAACCGGACAAGCTGGAAACACTGGTGAATTTCGGCTTGATAGTGCAGAATTTATGCGGACATCTGAAGGCAGTCGGATTAGAGTGGCATCTATCAAATCCCACCTTATTACAGGAGCTTGTAGACAAGTTGCCAGCAAACGTGAAATTCAACTGGGCGATGTATCAACAACAGTTTCGGGTGGTAGACCTCAACGTTTTCAGCGAGTATATGGCTCGTGTGGTATCTGCCACTAGTAGCGTGACTCTATCCGGTATAACACAGCATAGTCTCAAGGAAGACCGTTTGAGAGCGAAGGAGAAAGCCTATGTGAATGCGCATACGGAAACGGAGCGAGACGGGGCGTCGGTGACCAGTGGTGATGAACATACGGAAAGGAAGGAGCGAGTAGCAAACACTAAGAAAACAGAGGAAGTCAAGAAATGTCCCGTGTGTAATGGACAAAATCATGAAGTTGGTGAGTGTTCAAAGTTCAAGGGACTCACACTTGATAACCGTTGGAGCATAGTGAAGGATCACAAACTTTGTCGACGATGTTTGAAGCCACATCTCCGTTGGCCATGCAACGGGAATGCATGCGGAGTCAACGGTTGCCAGAAGTTGCATCATCGGTTACTGCACTACGAGCCATCGGCAGATTCAAGAACCGCACAGACAACAAGCGCTACGGTAACAGTTCATCAGAAATCAGCTCCACTTACGCTATTCCGCGTGCTTCCTGTTACGCTTTACGGGAAGTACGGTGAGGTCAACACCTTTGCCTTTCTTGACGACGGATCGTCAGTAACGTTAGTCGATCAAACAGTCGCCGATACTCTGGGTCTAGATGGACAATCCGAGCCACTTTGCATACAGTGGACAAGTGGCATCAATAAAACGATATCAGACGCACGGATGGTGCAGATGGAGATTTCGGCACAAGGTAGCAGCAAGCGTTTCAAACTTGGAGGTGCGTTCACCGTGAATGGCCTGGGATTGCCGGAACAATCTTTGAACTTTGACGAGATGACAGATCGGTACAAACACCTAAGAAAGCTGCCCGTAAAGAGCTTTAAGTCAGCTACTCCAGGAATATTGATCGGACTCAACAATTCACATCTCCTTGCAACACTCAAACTGCGGGAAGGCCGTTCACAAGAGCCAATAGCATCAAAGACTCGTATTGGCTGGGCAGTCTATGGCAGCATACGAGGTGGAGACCAGCTACAACATCGGCAGATGCATATTTGTGCTCAAACTGCGACCGCCGATCTACACGAATACGTGCGAGAGTTTTTCTCCCTGGAAAGTCTCGGGATTGCGTTAGTACCGAATTTGGAAAGTGCCGAAGAGGAGCGTGCACGAAAAATTTTGGAAGAGACTACAACAAGGACTGAAAGTGGAAAGTTCGAAACCGGTTTACTGTGGAACGATGACTACATCGAGCTACCGGACAGCCGGCCCATGGCAGAAAAGCGATTGAAATGTTTAGAGAAACGACTACAAAAGTACCCAGCATTGTATGAAACCGTCCGTAAGCAGATTGTAGAGTTCCAGATGAAAGGATACGTGCACGAAGCAACCAAGGAAGAATTGAAGAAATTTGATCTGCGACGAACATGGTATTTGCCTCTTGGTATTGTGATGAATCCGAATAAACCTGGCAAGGTTCGTCTCATCTGGGATGCGGCGGCTAAGGTAGACGGCATTTCATTGAATGATCAACTACTGAAAGGACCAGACCTTCTGACTTCGTTGCTGGCTGTGCTGTTTCAGTTCCGCGAACGCGAAGTAGCAATATCAGCGGATATCATGGAGATGTTCCTGCAGATTCTAATTCGTCATAACGACCGAAGCGCTCTGCTATTCCTATGGAGAGATTTTCCAGACCATCCCATCAAGGTGATGGTTACTGACGTAGCCATTTTTGGAGCAACCTGCTCACCAGTTCAATCACAGTTTGTAAAAAACTTGAATGCAACAGAACACGAGAAAATGTACCCGAGGGCGGCTGCGGCAATTAAACACAAACATTACGTCGACGACTACCTCGACAGTGTCGACACCATCGAGGAAGCGGTTCAGATAGCCACAGAAGTTTCCACGGTGCACGGAAAAGCTGATTTCTTCATTAGAAACTGGATGTCAAACAGACTGGCAGTCCTCGAGCGCATTGGAGAGGCCAATCCAGCTGCGGTCAAGCAATTTGCAGTCGGCAAAGATTGCAAGTTTGAGCGGTTGCTCGGAATGATTTGGTCACCAGAAGACGATGTATTCTCATTTGATCTTTGCTTACGCGAAGAGCTCCGACAGCTAATAGAAGGTGAAGTTATTCCGAGTAAACGAGAGCTACTGAGCGTGGTGATGAGTCTTTATGATCCCCTTGGACTAGTTTCTGCCTTTGTCATTCACGGGAAAGTGATAGTTCAAGATACGTGGAGGGAGAACATAGCTTGGGATGAAAAGATTCCATCTGAGTTATTCGACCGCTGGAATCAATGGTTGAAGGTACTACGAGAGATGACCAAAGTAAAGATCGATCGTTGCTACTTTCCAGGATACGATCCAATCAGCTACGATTCGCTTCAACTACACATCTTCGTCGATGCGAGTGAACTAGCATTTGCCGCCGTCGCATACTTCCGAATCGTCGATAGGGGAGAAGTTCGGTGTACTCTTGTCTCATCAAAAACCAAAGTGGCACCTTTACAATCACTTTCGATGCCACGGCTGGAGCTAATGGCGGCTTTGATAGGAGCTCGTCTCAGGAAAACTATCGAGGATCAGCATTCCGTGAAAATCACTCGTACTTTCTTCTGGAGTGATTCTACAACGGTAGTTGCGTGGATAAAATCCGACTCACGGCGGTACCGCCAATTTGTCGCCTTCAGAGTAAACGAAATCCTAAGTTTATCAACGATAGATGAATGGAAATGGATTGGAACGAGAACCAACGTTGCAGACGAAGCAACAAAGTGGGGAAGAGGTCCATCAATAGATAGAGAAAGTCGATGGTATCGAGGCCCTGCATTTTTGTACGATCATGTTGGAATTTGGGAGGACGAAAACGTAGCAGGAACGGACGAGGAACTCCGACCAGCCTATGTCTGTTCACATTTCGTCATCAAACCGATGGTGGAATTCGAACGGTTCTCTAAATTTGAGCGTTTAAAACGATGCGTTGCGTATGTCCATCGATTCATCGATAACCTCCGTAAAGCTTCTAAGAGTAGGGTTCGAGAAACAGCCAAGGAGTTAAGCCGAGAAGAGCTGCAGAAGGCAGAATTGACTTTGTGGAAGCTAGTACAGTCTGAAGCTTATCCGGATGAAGTAGCTGTCATGAAGCGTAACATGGAAACAGGAACTGCACAGAAGCTACTGGAGCGTTCGAGTAACATTGGGAAGCTGCCACCAATGCTGGATGACCATGGCATTCTCCGAGTAAACAGTCGGATCGGAGCCGCAGAGTATTTACCATTTGACACTAGGTACCCGATAAGGTACTGCCACGAGAACATCAAGTGACAGAGCTTCTTGTTGATTGGTATCACCGTGAATTTCGCCATGCTAACGATGAAACGGTGGTTAACGAAGTACGCCAAAGGTTTTATATATCTCAGTTGAGGACACGAGTATGTAAATCGAAAACTCGATGTATGTGGTGCCGAGTATACAAGTCTGTTCCAGTGGCACCGAAGATGGAGCCGTTACCGACAGTAAGCCGTGACGCCGTATGTTCGCGCCTTTACTTTCATCGGAGTCGATTATTTCGGGCCGTACTTGGTCAAGCTTGGACGAAGCGCAGCTAAACGTTGGGGAGTAGTGTTCACGTGCTTGACAATAAGAGCCATTCACATTGAGGTAGCAAGTAGCCTGACCGCCGATTCTTGCAAAAAGGCAATGCGAAGGTTCATTGCTCGACGTGGGGCTCCACTAGAAATTTATTCCGATAACGGGACCAATTTCGTCGGACTCAGCCGTGAGTTGATCAAAGAAATAGAGGAAATCACCACGGAGCTAAGTAGTACGTTCGCGGACACAAACACACAGTGGAAGTTTAATCCACCCTCAGCGCCACATATGGGAGGCTGCTGGGAACGGATGGTTCGGTCAATTAAATCGGCTCTTGGAGCAATTCCTTCGGAACGTAAACTGGATGACGAAACGTTGGCAACACTCTTTGCCGAAGCCGAGAAAATGATTAACTCACGGCCTTTGACCTTCGTTTCCCTGGAGGCATCAGACCAAGAAGCGATAACCCCAAACCATTTCCTGATGCTAAGTTCCACCGGAGTACGACAACCTGTGAAAAATCCAATCAGCGAAGGTGAGTCACTGAGGAGCAGTTGGAATTTGCTGCAGTACACTTTAGATCACATCTGGCGCAGATGGATCACCGAATACTTGCCGACCATCACAAGGAGGACTAAGTGGTTCCAAAATGTCCGGCCAGTGAAAGAGGGTGAGTTGGTAGTCATAGCGGATGAGAAGGTTAGGAATAGGTGGTTGAGAGGTCGGGTAGTGCGTACGTATCCAGGAAAGGATGGGACGGTGCGACAAGCTGAGGTGGCGACTTCGACTGGTGTACTACGGAGACCTGTCGTCAAGCTTGCACTGTTAGATGTGGAAACGGAAGATGACGCCGAAGCAAAAGCTGAGGCGACATGAGGGGGAGGATGTTGCGTGCAAGCCCCTCGAACAAATGAGCCAAACATTATCACCCAACCGGTACAAAGAGCTAGCTGTAGAGGTAGATAGCATGTATAGGCCTATTGTGTATGTCTTGCTTTGAATTTAATTGCCTTTGAAATATTCAATTGGGGAATTGGAATTTGCCTTCAGTGAATTTTGTAATTTTTATGTTTATATCTTTTTTTCTTATATGTACTTACGAAATACTAATGAATTTACAGACTAAACCTAAATATTAAAGCTAAACCGTAAGACAATTAATTGTTCGCATCTAGAATTGTTTGGGCACTAAATTGTGAGTATGGAAATAATTACCAATTCAAGCTAATTATTAATAATAAACTTTACAGCTTGAGCCTGTCTTGAACCAAAAAAAGGACTTTGCTTCAGGAATCCCGAAACGTTGCGAACACTGGCAATCAATAGATTTAATTTATTTGCTATATTCTTTTTTTTTTGGTTACGCTTTAAACATGGACGCAAAATGAGAGCTGGTATTCGATTTATATTTGAAAAAAAATAATAGAACTAGTGAGATCTTGAGATGCCTTAAACATATCGGTGTGAACGAGAGATTTATTTTTCGCACCAAAAACAGGTACAACGAAACGGATACGTAAAAAAAACAACTGTGTGGTACAACAATAATAGATAACCAACACTGCCAGTAACGTCCGTTACGTCCCTTAAATATAACTACCTTGTACGCATACCCTTGGCACATAACTATCGCAGTAGTCATACATTCATGACCAAGCATCTTCCCTTTTCGTGTCTGGCAGTGAACGAGGTAAGATCGTTTTAAAATATAGTGCAACGCGTTGGGTGATTCCTCATCTCGCGTTGTCAATATTTACAGACTAGGTTGAATTGGTTTAAAAAATAGGCAAATATAAATTGATCGCTTATAATTTCGTTTTGCAGAGTAAATTTGCTAAATGCAAAGTATTTTCCTATCACATATGCATTTGTTTATTTATATATGTCAATATTCTAAAGTAAATATAAATATAAAATAGTCGATTCCCTTACGTTTGACATAAGCACATTACCGCCATCTGTTTAGCTTTATCACACATAACAGTTTGCTAAACAGATGGTGTGTTTTTTTGTATTTCTTTTTTTCTCTGATATAAAAAAAAAAAAAAAAAAAAAAAAAAGGAAAAAAAAAAAAAAAAAAAAAAAAACAAAAAAACCCACAGAAAAAACCACATAAATAAAAATTGTTGATGTTGCTGCACAAAAACAACAAAAAAAAAACAAAACAAAAAATTTTATAATGCATTTTTATCCTAAAGCAGGCAGGAGAAAATCATTGTAACGATATTACAATGATTTTGATGATGATGATGATGATGATATGTACTACCACCCATTGTAGCACGGAAACTAAGTCTGACAGCAATGGGTTCTCCCCTCTGTTAGACTTGATCAAGCTTTAATAACCACTGATTATCCTAATCATGCCGTTGTATGAAGGGCCAAAAAGGGGTTGGGTGGATCGATATGCAACATCACTTATACGTATCCACGGGGATATAGAGAATCTCCTTCCAACAACAAGACTGAACAATTGGTCAAAAGAGCAAGCTATCTAACATGAGGATGCCCCAATGGGCGGGGAGAAGGGTCCGCCCTCTATTCACAAACTGTTAGCAATGGGGAGTTGGCATTCCCACTCTCCCCATCCAGAGTGCTTCAATCGGGTGCCCTGATGGTCCCTCCCATTCCCATGAAATATTTATATAATCGTGTATACTGTTTATGTAAATGATAAATACTACAAGCATTCGTATCTGTAATGTATGATCTTCATTCGGTTGATCCTGAAATGCAAGAAATGTTGTAAAATATTAAAGTGTAGCGTTCTGTGGTTCACGCTTAAGCACGTTTTCGTTCGTTTTCAACGATAGCAGCATTTCACCAAAATCTTGATTTGAGGTATCCTGAAAACGTTTATTGAATCTATTGAAATTTTACAAAACTAACATTTATACATTTTAATTTACTGTTGCCCTGGTCACAATTTTCTACTTGATGCTGATTTTATAACAGCAATCTGCTTTTCTTTTTGCTGACCTAATAGTTATTGCTACCGAGTTAGAAATGGGAGGAGTTAAAGATAAATGGGCAAAAAAACAATAAGTAATATTTAAATCATCTATAAAGTAAAATCAAAAAAACAATACATATTGCCAAATATAATGATGGTGTAAGTTATGATGAAGTAATGACAAAGAATGAAATGTAAAATCAAACACTAGCCAAATGGCACACAGCGCTGCATGAATCAGATCAGCTCAGAATTGATAAAAAGTCCATTTGCAAACCGGAAATGAAAAATACATTCAGCAATAAGTGCAAAAGCCTACCACAGATTCCGTAATTTTCAAAAGCCTACCACAGCAGTAATTTTCTGCATTTTATACTGGACATATATGCTACGCTAGATGTCATAAATTGAAGGTATGTTTCGTGTTTAAGCCAGATACCGCCTAATTCAGGTTTGTTGTATGAAAATGTGAAGGTCATGCTTTGATGGAAATAATACGATGTTGTAAAGAAATACTACATAATGTACCTATAATAATAATTCACTGCCGCTATATGCATCTTCCGCTGCGATGTTAGATGATTGAAACTCTAAAATAGAGAAAATTCCAATGTGATATTATGAAATAAAGTTGATCAGCTGGCAGCCTAGCAAAATAGCAAAGAAAATTTAAGGAAACAATTATGCGAAATAAATTTCATATGGGTATGATTGCTGCCCAAAAACGGAAACTCAATAAATACAAAACAAAAAAAATTAAAAATGAATGACAGGAAATTCTTCGATAACTCTTTTTTCCTACTGGGCCCATAAATGATTCTTTATGTCTGTAAAATAGAAAATGTAGGATCATAAACAATGTTATTATAGTTTTTGAATTAACAATTTTGGATGAAGAATTTTTTTTTTGTAGAATTTGTCGTATATAATCCACTCTCTAAAAAAATGTAAAAAACCATCCGATCTTTTAAAATACATAACGTGAGTTAGGTGGGCCAAAACTTACAACGATGCAAATGCGAAGCTGAAAATAGCATTGAATAATATTGCGAAGGGATGTTATAATATAAAATGATAATAACAATTATATTTGTAATGTCTGCATGTCTGCATGTCTGCTGATCCTGCTGCAATTGTAGTAGGACTTGCATTATCATAGCCACGGGGGAAGAAAAAAAATTCAAAATTATTATACAACACTTGTGAATTCCATTGTTGATCTGAAATTATATACCGTATAAAGAATACTTCCATTTATCGTGGTAGAGTAAGATTTCAGCATGCTCCTTTACCGGGATCACGCTGCCTACATCGTCTTGGTGCGGCTGCCACCTAATGTATAGTTGACGCGATACAGCGTTTTATACACAACCGCTGGATGCCAGGATAGACGCTGTTTGAGCCGCACCTCCTTGGTGGACAGACGCTCGGCACGCACCTCCTCAATCTAGCTGAAGTCAGAAGGACAACAGTGCCCAGGCTGCACTACCAGCTAAGTACGCAACCCTTAGCTGGCGGTCTTTGTCATCTCTTGACCCGTGGAAGCATGAGGTAGGAACTTGTGAGGACCATAGCTATGTTGCCTGGACGCACGCTCCATCCCAGGTGTCTACTCACCATTTTGCAGCCCCCGTTTTCGACGCGATGGGGTGCCGTTCTTTGAACGCGCACACTTTTGAACGGAGTTGCTTCACTGTTTTTACCATCACGGCTAGAGTTCGACTGATATAGCTGTCAAATTTTGTCTGCTGACTCATGGGTTACTATGATTGATGCTGCATGGGTAGTTTCGTCAGTGCGGGTGAAGGTAAACCCATGAAAAATCGGCATTTTTTGTCTATATTTTTAAATGCAAACGTTACATAATTTGCGTCATTGTATGCCCTAAAAGTCATTTCAGCAAAGTTTCCAAATTCGAATTGAAATTTAAAAAATCAGAGCAAAAACTAATTTTTAAGGCCCACCCTAAGGACTGTAAGAAAAGCTGTTATTAAACGCTGTTGGCAGCGGATCCTTAGGTCCTTTTTTGAATAACGATGATCAAAACTGTCTTTATAACACTGTTATCACCAACAATGCAAGATATTACCAAACTTCGTCTCAAATAATGAAATGCTGTACGAATTACCCAACTGGCCATATTTGGGGCTATCAAAGATTATTCGAACTCATTCCAGAAAAACTGCAACTAAATTTTAAAAAAAAGGTTAGTTAGTAGTGTTTTCCCAGAGTTTATTTTTATCGAAACCATAGAAAAATTTAATAAAAATTGTTTCCATTTTCGGGTTTCTATATTTTTTTTCCGTCTTTAGGGCAGTCGTTAGAAAAGCTAAAAAAAAACTTGAAAGGAAAAGTATCCATTAGCCTTCATCATGCACCTCATGGTATCCCGGTATTCTCAATTGTATTCAACTCCATTTACACCAGTACTCCATCACTGCATTTCCAACAACGGACCCTGCATTGAACACTAATGCTAATGAATGCCGTTCTACCAAAAACTAAGCGAAACTCTGCCAAATAACTCCGTCCACTTCTGCCCGACCCCGTCAGTCACCTTGCATGACTTTTTCTCGCAGCGGGAGTAACACGGAACAACCCTCTCTGTCCGTTGAGTGCAAGTGGCGCCCAGCACACTTTTCCATAGTGACAACTTAATTAATTAGAAAATTGTGTTTGGGGAATTGGTGCGACATCGATGCGAGTCAGTTGATCTATTAATGTCGTCCGGTCCCGAAGCATTAGCCTCTTCCACTTACTTACTGGTTGACTGACTGACTAACTGACTGGTTGAGTTCCACTTACGGTTACTGCTAGGGTATTTGGTTCGGATGGTTAAGCAGTAGAACGGATTATATTTCAAGCTCGTTGACGGCAGGAGTGGACGTTGGATGATGGATTGCTCGGGACTTTGATACTTTGCAGATGCTATCGGAACAGTCAGTGGGACCCGTTAATTCGGAGTCTACACTCGCACAAGGCCTAATTAGTTCAACTGGATGTTCGTTTTCTAAATTTGATTTCAATCAAATTGAGTAACACGATTTTTAGACGACAAGACAGCAAAGAAAATTACTCGTTCGATTTCCCTTGCCTGAACGACAATGAGTGCAATCCACAAGAGAATTTGCTCCAATTTCCTGCCTGCATTGTACGGCGACATATCGCAACGCATTTATCAACTTTAAAACTCGAACTGCCTATGGTTTGGTTCCACACCTTCATCGAGATCATATCTGAGCCAAGTGTAACAAAAACAACAACTGTTGAAGCCGTCTCAAATTTCATTCCACTACCCCTGCAGGACTGCTGAGCACAAGAAAAAATATATAGCATTTTCTGATTGCAACTGGTACCACCGGGTGGAATGTATGTTACTGCTTTTTTTGTTTCCTGAGTAACAATTTACCCGCTTTCTTCCTGTTCAGTAACGAACAATTGTAACCGGTGCGGGACTGCAACCGAAAAGGGTAGATAACAGTTTCATTACGCTTCCACGAGCCAAGTGTCGATCCCCCAGGGGGTGGTTTTAAAATTAAGACCGTTAAAAAGAAAATAGGGCCCGTACTCCGCGGGTGGGTGGAAACTTGATGAGTTGAAGGGCTGGCCGGGGTGAAACGTGCGCCATGTCCCCATAGACACATCAGGTTCAACAGCTCCTGCCTCAGCGCTTTTAGTTGTTTGCCTTACTTCAACCTGTTTCTTTGCAGTTCCTACTGAGAGGTGATGCTTATTTTAAACCGTCCCCTAAATATTAAAGTATTTGTTTAAATGCACGCATCGAGTAGCCACAGATACATATTGATTCACCTCTAATAATTTGAAAATCTGTTCAACACGATGGCATCCACCTGTGAAATCGACAATTTGTCATCATCAGCCAATCACGACCAATGCGAACTCCAAACGAGAGGATAATCTAAAAAGCATTTAAACATAAATAAAAACATCACACAGAAAAAGCTCGCGTCCAGAAAACATGGCAAAAATGTATCCCTTCATGTCACCTCCTCACCTGACATCCTCGCAGGAATTCCCACCAAATGAGCGCCGACACTCAGTGTGTTTATAGGTATCCATTTCTCTCGCTCATTAGACTTTCAGTGTGAATTTCAGCCAACCAATGCCCATATAGTCAAAGGGGAAAAAAATGAAACCGAAATTCATAAATATTCATAAGTCAGGAAATATTTTGCATTTGATTAATATAACTGTGGGGCTGGCTCATATGTTTAGCACCACCAGCCCCCCGAGAGCCACTGGCTGCTCACCACCAATACCTAACATATACTTAACTCGACCGGTCGATAGATCGGTTCCCCCGAACAGCGGAATGGTAATAATCAACGTCGTCGGCGTCGTCATCGTTGTCACAAGCGGTGTTGGGGGGAAGCGTGATGTTTGGACGACTAACTCGCGGCCAAAACACTAGCTCTTTCTCTCACTCGCCGCCGCAGCCGCTGGATCATCCCTCCTTTGCGCCTTCCATAGAGTTCGCCATGATCGGCTTGGGCTGGTTGTTTGTGTTTATCTTTCTCCCTCGGCCGCTTCAGTCTTCCAAGGTCATTTGTAATTTATTACATTTTTAACACAACTTATAGATTATGGAAGCATTTGAAAGATATTGCTTTTTCGCTAAGCCAGCGTTGGTTTGTGGTATCAAGGCAATCGACGTTTCTGTTTTATGTACGTGGATTCTTGTTCGTTGAAGACAGTATTCTATTTTTGAACAACTCTAAGATGACTTCAGAGAGATACACGGTGATGCCCAATCAATTTGAATCGAACTATCATTACTGGTTTGCCATAATGACGTACTATCTTTTGTGTCGCTCTAAAACTATGTGATATGTTCCAAAAAGTTATAATCGCCTTCAATATCTTACATCTGAATTTTTTAGCCTCCGAAGTCGTGAAATTATGACATTTTTAGGGCATTGTTAGCATATTACCCAGGTAACCAATAAGCATTAGCATATGCAGAAATTCAACCCTAAATCTGCATTTCAGATGCTACATGCATTATATTAGCATTATATCGGCATCTTGAATGCTACCTGTTGTAAAGTAATATTTCAAATGCTATTTAAATGCTTGTAGCTTGTTATAAATATTTCAAATGCAAAATAGCATTAATGAAGCATTATCATAGCATCTCAGTAAGGCAGCCGTATACTGGGCCAAAAGTGGCATTTACGTTGCATTTAAGGCGACTTAATTACTTGATAAGCTGCCGTTAAGACGCTTTGGAACTGTTTATTGGTTACCTGGGTAGTACGAATCCTATACTATGTTCAAAAAGTGGTTTTATCATCAAGGAATCTTCAAAAGAGTTTTGGCAAATAAATAAGCGCAAAGACTGATGAGATCGAAGCAACCCGTGCTTCAAAAGTGAAGTGTTTCCCTTCGCTGCATCGTTTTCGCAAAATTCAACAATCAATTTATTTGTGATATGCATAACCAGTCAAAAGTATCGACTCACATCGAAAAATTTTGCAACACACACTTGAATATTGCATCACCCTCAAAAGTTTCGACAAACCTTGAACAGTAGAATTTATGATACTATATTTAGAAACCTATTACGCTATTTATTATTGCATACCCATACATTTAATTTACTTTCAGGAGTAACGGAGAGCAACAGTTAAAATTTTCGTACAATATGTTTGGGTAGCGGGCGGAGGCAACCGACAACGGACAAACTAATCACCAACTTAATTTCTTGAATATTTAAATATGAAAATTGCAAACATCGCTTGTGGAGCTTATCCTGAAGCTTACCCTCTCTATTTACTAACCCAATTCCTCTTTGCCCGTGACACTTATGAGGGGTCGTGGAGCTCTTCGTATCTCTCTTAGGTAAGTGTCCGACTAACATTCCTTCCTTATCTCCACCGGTTGCAAGGACATGGCCAGGACAGCTCTGATTTGTTGGAAGGGGCACATCCTTTATATAAGAGGTACGAATTGTTAAAGTCACTCACAGCAACCGATGAAGCCGTGTCTCCATCTTAACAACAGTTCAGAGCTTGTATCACCTATGCTATTGTGCGACCTGGTTCATGTTATGCTATGCTATATTTAGAAACCTAGATAACCTGCAAAAATGTTGACTTCAGCTAAGTTGTACCGTACGTCAAGAGCTTCCAGAAGGTGGAGAGTATAGTTTGGAATTGGATCTATGCTTTATTACTGAAGAACTGGGTCAAAGATGTTCTGTCATTCAAGCTCCGGCACCGCTTGTCAAAAGCTGCAGAAACCATTCCCTCTGCTACTGCCGCTGGAGTTAAATCCTGAGTACAGCTTCCATGACAACTTCGAAAATGTTTATTATGACTTCAACCATGTTGACTACGAGGGAATGAACAACTTTCTCGCCGACGTGGACTGGAACACGACTCTTGCAAACGGGGATGCAAATTTTGCTGCTTCGACTATGTGCTGTCGATCAATTCGTGCCTAAGAAAATCAACCGTAAGCCTCCCAAACCTGCCTGGTCTAATTCTGACCTCAAACACTTGAAACGAGTTAAAAGGGCTGCTTTGAGGAAACACAGCAGATATCGCACCGATTCCACGAGGGCAAACTACGCTCGCGTCGACGACGATTACAAATACCTCAATAACAGCTTATACAACGCCCATCAGTTTCAATTGCAGAGTCGTCTCAAAACGAACCCGAAAAGCTTCTGGCGGTTTGTGAACGAACAACGGGAAGAAACCGGCTAACCCTCTACTATGACTGATGGCACTCTTGAAGCTGACACTATCGTGGATATCGCCAGCTTGTTCCGTACGCAGTTCAGCAGTGTCTTCTGCGACGAAATTCTGGACGCCGAGAGCCTCGAATCGGCTACTAGTAATGTTCCCCGCATGTCTGTATTTGGCTCTGCTTTCACTATTCATAGTGATATGGTGATTTCAGCCGGGAAGCAGATGAAAACTTCAACTGGATGCGGTCCTAACGGTATTCCTTCATTTGTCCTGAAGCGTTGCCTAAACACGCTTGCTTCGCCCCTGGCTACGGTATTCAATTTGTCTGTAACTTCCGGCGAGTTTCCTGAATGCTGGAAAGAGTCATTTGTATTCCCAATACACAAGAAGGGATGCAAACGGTTCGTCGCCAACTATCGTGGGATTGCTGTACTAAGCTCTGTACCCAAGCTATTTGAACTAATTGTTCTCCAAAGGCTGGTCAATGCCTATTCACAGACTATTTCTCCAGACCAACACGGTTTTGTGCCCAAGCGCTCGACGGCGACCAATCTAACCGTATTTACATCGTTCATCATGCGCGAAATGGAACGCGGTCATCAAGTAGACGCAATTTACACAGATCTCTCTGCGGCCTTTGATAAAATGAACCATCAGATTGCCATTTCTAAATACAACATCAACAAGTTTTTTTTCGCGTTGCAGTTCGAACGTGTTTCATAGAAATAGAAAATGGAAGAAGAAAGAAGAAACATAATTATGCGCAATCATTTGGAAAACCCTTCGTGGTCTGGGCCAAAACTTGCTGATGTGTTGGGTTTTCCCCGAAATACCGAATGGCATGTTTTGCAAAAGTACAGAGAAATTTTGTCGACGGATCACAAGCCTCAGAGCCAGCGTCGGGCGGGTACTGTCATCCGTCAACTGCGGAACAAAGTCATCAAGAACATGCCAGCGTCGGTGGTGTAGTAGTAAGCGTGACTGCTACTTGGCATCCCAGTGGGCCTGGGTTGAATCCCAGTCGACGTCGGCGGTTTTTCTGAGGTGAAAAAATCTGGTCACGTCTTCCTTCGGAAGGGAAGTAAAGCCGTTGGTCCCGGCTCATATTCATGAGTCGTTAGGTAGGGTCCAGGTGGTGGAGTCGTCTTCCTGGCGTCGGTGATTGTCACCATATGAGGAAATAGGCCGACGGAAAATAAACAAAAAATAAATACATTAAGGCAAACCCCAACATCTCAGACCGCGATTTGGCCAAAAAGTTTCACCCCACACGCAGTACCGTGCAACGGATTCGTCTCCGGGAAGGCTTTAAGTCATACCGTGCCTGTAGAAAACCAAATAAGGATCAAAATCAGAACAATGTGGCCAGAATCCGTGCCAGAAAACTGTTGTATGATCAGGTGTTGACAAAATTCAATGGCTGTCTCCTCATGGATGACGAAAATTTTGTAAAGGCTGATTTCAAAGAGCTACCGGGACAAAAATTTTACTTGGCTACGGCTCGGGGAGATGTTCCTGCTAAACCTAAGAAGACCAAGGTTTTCATCACTGATAAGACATTTAATTCAGAGCTGTACAGAACGGAATGCCTCCAAAAGCGAATATTGTCATTCATCAGATCCCACAATGAACCTTTCATGTTTTGGCCAGATCTTGCATGCTGTCATTACAGTAAAACAGTGCTACAGTGGCATGAAACCAACGGGATTCAGTTTATACCGAAAGAACTCAACCCACCAAATTGTCCCCAGCTCGGACCTACAGAGAGAGTTTGGGCTATTATGAAGAGGAAGCTGAAGGTGAATGACAGTGTCGTCAAAAGCATCAGTGAATTGAGAACCAAGTAGAATAAGATTGCCAAAACGATGGATGAGAATAATGTGCGCCGGTTGACGAAATGTGTTCTGGAAAAAGTCCGCAAACTGCTTCGAAATCGAGATGGTTTTTTTAAAGGTATTTTCCCTCTATAGTTCACATAAAGTCGAACATTTTAGTTAAAACAGAATACTATTTTGTTAATGTAAATCCGAAATATTCGCAAAAGTCTATGTTTCAATTCTTACTGGGCTACACCTTACGAATATTACTTTCAGCAAAATTTTCTAAAACTAGGTAAGCAATCAAATGACCAATGGCAAATGTAATAAGTATTCATTACATAACACATAACGAAAAAACCGGCGACCATCAGGACATCCAAGTGAAACGCTATGGATAGGGAGTATGGGACTGCCTCCGCCCTGTTGTAAAATTTCACGGACTCGCCGACCTCATCTTTTGGGTTTATTCCGTCAAGAGAAGGCTCGATTCTATCGTTATTTGTGTAAACTTGCTTCTGCCCACCCAAACGTTGTTTGCCCTTCATTCAGGAGCTTGATGATCACAAACAACAATAGAGTCCTGATCAAATCGTTTTGCAGATTATTTCACTGCTTTGGAAAGATACCTTGCTACTACAGATCGTATTATTACATCATCACCATCATCATCATTAGGGGCTATTCATGAACCACGTAGACTTTGCTGGGCGAGTGGGAGGGTTGTTTGACCAAAGTCTACGCTCCATATAAAATTTCAAAAAAATTGTATGGAGAAAAGTCTACGAGAGCGGAGGGGGGTATGAACCGGCCCTTTGGTCAAGGACTTTCGAAAAGTTCAGAATACGTAAACGTGGCGCTTGTAGGCTCCTAAAACAGACCATTTTCGAACATGTTCATATCTTTATCCCGACCTCCAAGAAAATTCAAATCTCCAGCAATGTTTTTCAGATGGTCAGGGGCCTCCGGAAGGTTGAGAGTATGGTCCGGTTTCTGCCACTAGATCGCGCAATTGTGTATGTGAGAGCATTTTCGAACATTATATTGTGATATCGAACACCTAGTCATTTGTATCCTTCAGCAAAGCAGTTCAGCTATACTGCAATGCTATGAGAATGCTTTATTAAGGCTATTTTACATTTGCAATTTGTAATTTTGCATTTGCATTTGTAATTTTCACTTCGCACGTCTTCCTCTTGATATATACGCTCTTTGAACGACCTTTTTCCTGCTCTCAATTTTATAGATCTTGTATTCTAGAAACACTTCCACAGTTATTAATTGAGATTCCGATAGGAAGTCGAGAAATTATCGTCTCCAGCATGGTTTTGCATAAAAGCTGTGCCTACCGACTGAGCTAAGGGAGGCCTCCATTTCATTATCAAATGATTCAAAATCGATTCAGCTCATATTTGTGTGATTTAAAAAAATTATTGTCACATAATTTTTTTTTTAAACTATTCCACACTTAAGAGGAATAAGTAACTTCATATTTAAGTGATTTTGAACTTTTCAGGGTTGACATAAAAAAATTCAGGACAGACTAAATTTATATTCAAGTTGTTCAGGACTGACTCACATCACATTCATATGGTCCTACATTTTACAGGTATGATTCACTTCGAATTCTTCAAACATTTTTGGACTACTTCAATTCATATTCAAATGGTTCCAACCATTTACTCAAATAATTTTAAGTATTTCAGGATTGATGCCCAATTTTGAAGGACAAAATAACCAAGTATTCAAATGATTTAAGGTTGACTCACTTCATACTGACTCCAACCTCCAGAGCTTAAAAGTCGTTGCGGGATATAAATATAAAGCCCAAATACAACTTTCTAGGTGATTAGTATCACTGTATGAAAAACTCGCTCAAAAATTCTCTCTTTTCAACGCCCACTAGTGCTACATATTGACCAAATTTTGAACCATACTTTCCATTCTCCGAAAGTTCTTGACCTTATGAACAACTTTTCCTTGGCTCGAACTTTTGAGGTGGTCTGGATCATTATATAAACTCAATCAAAAGATCTCTCTGTTCCATGCCCACTAGCACTGCGTAGCGACGGAATTCCGAACCATACTTTCCACCTTCTAAAGGTTCTTGACCTTATGAACAACTTTTCAGTAGGAACGATCATAGTATAATATAATCGAGATCACGATATAAAGTCAGTGAAAACACTCTTCCATGTGCACCAGCGTCACGTAGGGGCCGAATTTTGAGCAATACTCTACACGTTCCGAGATTATATGACCTTCTGAAAAACTTTGCGCAAGGTTTAAACTGTAAAGGTGGTCTGGATCACTATATAAACTCGTTATAGAATGTTCTCTTTCCTACTAGCGCCATTGTTCCATTCCCATATTCCGCCATGTTCCATTCCCACAAGCGCCATGTAGTGACCGAGTTCCGAACCATACCCTACCACTACCAAATTCGATATTGATACTTTTTGCAGGTATCAGGCAGCAAGTGCTTGAATAATCTGTGAACACAAATTGAGATTAATTGGATTCTGGAATAATTATGACCTGCTTTAGTTTACGATAAAAAGGGCAAAGGGTAAATGCACCCTTCTTTTTGGGGAAATGCTCCTTAAACTTTGGAAAAATGCTCCTTAGATGCGTTTGCCCGGTATAATGCAATCGGAGGTATTAACCTTCTGGTTAGCGCTTGCCGGGTGTTTTGACGGGTCTTTAATTTTTTCAAGATTGTATAGTTTTGACGGGTTTTAAGTTTCTGAATTTAAGACCCGTCAAAACGAAATTAAGACTCCTCAAAATGAAATTAAGACTCGTCAAAATGAAATTTAAACCCGTCAAAACTACCTCGAAAATTGTGGAGCGAAGTTCCGCTATACAAACTTGAAGAAACTTAAGACCCGCCAAAACAACCGGCAAGCGCTAACCAGAAGGTAAATACCTCCGATTGCATTATACCGGGCAAACGCAACTAAGGAGCATTTTTCCAAAGTTTAAGGTGCATTTACCCTGCTGCCGATAAAAATGCAATGAAAAAAAAAATTCAGTTTGGACAAGAAAAAGTTGTAGTTAGAAAAACATGTTTTTCTTAAAGGATCACCTCTAAATGTCAAGAAAACCTTTGAGTTGAGAACATAATAAAGGGCGATACGGTCAAAATTTGGTCAATATCAACTTGACGTATTTCTTTCAATTTTGCATTTAAAAAACCTGAACACCCCTCATTTTGAAGGTGTGTGTGTGTAGAATGTTGCTCCTATTTTGATTTTGGAATTCACTCTTCAGTTGTCAAAATGCCGTCCAAGCAAGAAGAGCAGCGTATCAAAATTTTGCTCGCGCATCGCGAAAATCCGAGCTACTCGCACGCAAAGTTGGCAAAATCGCTAAAAGTTGCCAAATCAACCGTTACAAATGTAATTAAAGTGTTTGGGGAACGTTTGTCGACAGCCAGGAAGTCTGGATCGGGGGGAAATCGAAAACCGGAAGCCGCTGAGACGACAAAGAGAGTTGCCGGTAGTTTCAAGCGAAACCCTAACCTATCTCTCCGAGATGCCGCAAATAAGCTGGGTGTATCGTCTACAACCGTGCATCGAGCCAAAAAACGAGCCGGACTATCGACTTACAAGAAGGTAGTGACTCCAAATCGCGATGATAAACAAAATACGACGGCCAAAGCGCGATCCCGGAGGCTGTACACGACGATGCTGACGAAGTTTGACTGCGTGGTAATGGACGACGAAACCTACGTCAAAGCCGACTACAAGCAGCTTCCGGGACAGGAGTTTTATACGGCAAAAGGAAGGGGAAAGGTAGCAGATATTTTCAAGCACACGAAACTGTCAAAGTTCGCAAAGAAATATCTGGTTTGGCAAGCCATCTGTATCTGTGGCTTTAAAAGCAGCATTTTCATAGCTTCCGGGACTGTCAACCAAGAAATTTACGTGAAAGAGTGTTTGAATAAACGTCTGCTGCCTTTCCTGAAGAAACACGGTTGTTCCGTACTGTTTTGGCCGGATTTGGCATCTTGCCATTACGGTAAAAAGGCCATGGAGTGGTACGCCGCCAACAACGTGCAGGTGGTTCCCAAGGACAAGAACCCTCCCAACACGCCAGAGCTCCGCCCAATTGAGAAATACTGGGCTATTGTAAAGCGGAACCTAAAGAAGACCAAAAAAACTGCTAAGGACGAGCAGCAGTTCAAGGCAAACTGGCTTTCTGCGGCGAAGAAGGTGGACAAGGTGGCTGTACAAAATCTGATGGCAGGGGTCAAGCGTAAGGCCCGGCAATTCGGATTTGGAAAAGCGGAAGCCTAACTGAATATTTTTCCTGAATTTTATACTAATTGAACTTGAAAAAGAAATTTAATTTGATTTTTTAAATAAACGATTTCACCGATTTACACGCGTTTTCCCTTGACCAAATTTTGACCGTATCAGCCTTTAGTATAATATATTTATAATTTCATCCAAAATAAATATGTTTTTTTGTTGTAAAATAATTTTTTTAGATTCCATTTTTCTTAAGTGTTGAATTCAGTTTGGATTATATTTCATTCAATAATTTGCCTTCCTTCGTGCTAAACTCCAACTCCACCCTTCTTTGTGCGATTTGTCATTTTTCGATGATATCCATTCAAAGGAAATCGGTTAAATAAATTTAGCTCTTTTCAAAAGACAGTCTAGACCAATTTAGGGAAAAAAAAAAACTTTGTATGCAAAGTAGCTTCTTGTGGCAAATCCTACATGTCCAGAAAGTTTGATTGAAATCTGAAAGGGTGCTGCCAACATTTGTTCGAGTTGGCGTGAAATGCGTCAATTCTTATATTTTCAGTGCTCCGCCCCGCAACGGAGGAATGTGGGAGAAAATCATGAATCGCGAAAGATTTCAATAATTCAACTCCGAGTAATTAGTTAAAAATTGCATTTCTTACGTAATAATTTCTGGGAAAAAGAATGGTGAAAACTCAACACACCGCAACATTCAGCTGATGGAGATATTTGCCCCGATTCCCCCGATTTTTTTAAACAATGTCTATGTATCGTTGCATCCACCGTACGAGTCGTTGAAGAAAAATATTGCTGATTTTACCCCGCTTCCCTGTATTTTCGAATTTGGTCAGTTTAGCTATGCTTGGAGGGAGCTGCGTTAGTCCAAATAAGCCTAATCTTTGTAAAATTTTCTTAAAAATTCAATGGAGGTGGTAACATCGTTGATTTTGATTCATATTTCCGAAATATGCTCATTTATCTATGGTCGGAGGCGAGTTTGGTAGTCAAACTATGCCTGATCTTATGTTAATTTTTTTCTAGAAATTGAATGGAGGTGGTTGCATCCACCACATGGTTCGGTGAACAAGTTTTTTGCTGATTTTACCTCACTTCCTCTGTATTTCTAAATTATGCTCGTTTATCTATGTTCGGTGGAGCTACGGCTTGTCCACGTCCTTTGCTTACTAGTGGAGAAAATGAATAGCATGTTAGCATTTTAAAAATCGGACTTTGAACTGTGGATTAACTGAGGCAATAATTTGGTCAGGAGATGTTCCTGCGAAGTTTAAGTTTGCTTTTATGGACAAATTTGCCAAAAAACTGATGATTTGGCAAGGGATATGCAGCTACGGAGCAAAGACCAAAGTGTACGTGACGAATAAGACGATGGACTCGAAGCTGTACAAGGAACAATGCCTCAAAAACCGCGTACTACCTTTCATTAAAGCCGATAAAGGTCCCGTGAAGTTTTGACCAGATCTGGCGAGTAGCCACTACAGCCGGGAAGTCATCCAGTGGTATCGCAATAATAACGTAGGTTTCATCGATAAAAACATAAATCCACCCAACTGCCCGCAGCTCAGGCCCATCGAGAGACTTTGGGCAATAATGAAGCGGAAGCATAAGAAAAGTGGAAAAACGGCTCGGAACGCGACTCAGATGACCAAAATGTGGAACAAATGTGCCAAGGAAGTTGACTCCGGAGGTGTGCAGCGTTTGATGGGAGGAATAAAGAGCAAATTTTCATTAGAAACGAAGAGAAATGATTTAGATTGATATTTTATCCTTAAATAACAGTGAAATACCTTTGTTTTGATGCATTAAACTTATTTGTACGTCAATCCGTTACCGAGATACAGATGATTTTATTATTCTGGATTCTAAATGGACATAGCTTTATTGAGTGTCTCAGAATATCTTCTGATGAACAATCGCCAGCTACGAAGCTCTGGACTATCTGTATCTGTATCTTTGGCCTCAAAACACTGGTGACAAACAGCAGCAGAACTCGATTAAGCGATCCAGACGAGCAGCAAATAGCTGCAACTCCCGCAGGAAATGATTTCACAATCTCTTTTATTAATGTTTGTACTGTTTATTCATCTTCACAGTTAAGGATACAAATTTCTTCTAATGTTCAACTTTTTTTTAATCTTTGCTGGTTCAGCAAAAACTCTCCGGTTAGTGTTCCCATCGTTGATATTTCCACTCCCTGCCTTCGGAATATCAACCATCCTGCTTGAAAGCATGCTCTATTTTTGGTTTCGTCTTTGCAACTACAGCCTTTTGCTACTCTGTCCTCGCTAAACGAACCTAATTTATTGATGTTCTTGGATGTTTCTTCACAGACGAAGTATTACAGAGACGATGCAGTACCAGTTGCAGCGTTGCAGACTTTCGCGTTCACCCATGTAAGGATCAATTTGTGAGCAATTCGTACAATTTCTCCATTCGCTGTTGACACTTCCGTTTGCTGCGGTCTACAGGCTGCCTGAAATTTGTGTCTGTGGTCAGGAGTCATTTTTCTTTTCAGGTTCGAACTCTATTTGCTGTCTTATAGTTGGTCGTATAAATCCAGCGCTCTTAGATATTTCAGTACAGGTAACTCTGTACCACAATACTTCACGAATTGAGACTTAAAATTCCCTGTTAACCCTCAATTGTTTAACATCTACCTCCAGTTCACATCCTTGGCAGTCGGCCTTACTGCCGTTAAGACGAGGCCTGTGAGTGAGTCGAGTATGTCCTATCCAGAATCTTCTGATCTCGAGAGTGGGGCATATCTTTCCACTCTTGTGTTGTGTTCTGGATGCGACGTAGGAACGCATCGCGGTTGTCATACCAAGATTTGTCCCACGCACATCGGCAGGTCCACTTTACCGTCGCTGTAGGGGATAGGTATATCCTCCAGCTGAGCAAGACGACCGCGGTTTGCTAGTCTAGCAGTGGCCTCATTACCAGCTACACCTGCGTGCCCAGGTACCCAGGTTGCGTAAGCGTACCGTTGCATTACTATAAGCCTCGAGTGTTCCACCTGCCCATGCTCAAGTGCAGATAGACAACTCACAGAGTCGGAAAATTGGAAAAGTTTGAGTCCTTGCATGCCCGCAAGAACGCATGGGCCTCAGCTGAGAAGATATCGCAGAGACCGGATAACCGGCTGCAATGGATTATGGCCTTCCCAGACACCCCGTAACCAACCTCATCCTCGATTTTCGAACCGTCCGTAAATAACAGGTTCTGGCCATCATATGTGGAAGCAATTTCCCCGTAGGTAGCTTAAGCCACCTTAAGGTACACATAACTGCCGGATGCGCCAATCCACTTTGGGGCGCGTAGAGTCCCATGCCCGTTGCCACAGCCTAAGAAGCTGGCACAACGTGGGTATCTCTAATCCTGTTAGGTCTCACCACCATTCTCGGTAGATCTGTACTCGAGAGTGGTAGTAACCTCATGGCTTTAGTAGCCATGTCTTCGGTTACAACATTTGCCAGAGGAGCCTCACCACCTTCCATCAATATAGGAGCTATTGGTGAAGTCCGAAAGGCTCCGCTACAAATCGTATAAGCCTCGTTGTATTGAGGTTCTAGGATTTTACGCAGTGACATGGTGCCCCTGCTTCGTAGCTCCGATCCATAGAGTATGCACGGTATGATCATAGCCTGTGCAATCTTGGTCGGACGGAGTACGTTCAACTTAACGTTGCACTTCACTGACTTGGCGTGCATCACAAACCGCAATTTGTGATCGATAATCACACCAAGAAACTTTACTTCGCGTACTGTCTTCTTGGGTATTACAAAGCAACTATGCTAGATCTTAGTCTTCTCGGCGGAAATCATAAAGCCAACACCATCCGCCTAGCCAAACACATCACCAACTGCTCTTTGCATACGGCTACTGACTGCCCTCACGTATTTACCATATACAACAAGGGTTATGTCGTCAGCTTGCACAATAATGTGAACTTTATCGGGAATGCGTTGAAACACTGAGTTTATCGCAATGAGAAACAGTGTGACTGATATGACAGACCCTTGTGGGATGCCATTCTCTAGCAACCTAGGTTCAGAGGTTGCACCGGTGTTCAAGACTCGAAACTTCCTATAGGGGCCAATATTGAGGGTAGTCAAGAAAGGAAGCCTCCATGTCATATCATATGCCTCGGACAAATCGAGGGACACTACAGCAACATGTAGGTCCTCCGCTTTGGCCTTGTCCAATAAATGATGGAGCTCGGAGAAGAATGACAGGCGTCGTGACGATGGTTGCTTATCTAATGAAACGAACTCGAATTGGTCTACACAGAAAAAAAAATTGGTTTTAACAAGCGCGTACAATTTTCCCTCGCTTAATTCCAAGCCAAAAGAGACGTAAACAACGAAATTGTTTGCAATCTTTCATGCGCCATACAACAATGTTTGCTATCTTGCATGCAACAAGCTAGATTCAGGCGTTATCTGGCTAAAATTTACATGAAATATCCCGTTATTTTCTGCCAAATCTAGCATTCCCTCTATGAGCATCAGGTAACGCAGAAAATTCAATGTTTCTTTTTATCTGTGAACAGTAGCAAGGTGACGAAGGAACTATGAATTTGGAAGGATACAAAAGTCAGTGCCTCAACAAACGGATGATACCCTTCATTAAGTCCTATGCTGGTCAAGTTACATTTTGAACAAATCTAACCAGCTGAACCCACCAATTTATCCCAAGTTTCGTTGAATAAAGAAGTATTGAGTGATAATGAAGAAAAAAAAAATGATGAATTTCAACAGACGCGTAAAATAAGCCTCAACAACGAAATTGTTTGCAATCTTTCATACAACACATCTGATAAAGGCAACAATTGGCTTGAATTGACAAGAAATATCCCATGAATTTATTAAAAAATCTTGCGCTGTAGGTATGTGCATTAGATAACGCAGAAAGCTAAATGTTTCTTTCAAACTGCTTAGCTAAGACCATGACTGAAGAAGGCATGTGACTCCTGATGAGTGGTATCAACATAAAAATGCTGGATTTTTAATTCGAAATAGCGATGAATAATTTGTTTAAGCTTTTTTTTCATGAAATAAAATACTGCACAGACAAAAAATTATGACTTTTAACAGACGGGTAAAATTTCCTCGAGTACAATTTCAAGCAAAATTAAGCGTAAACAACGAACTTGTTTGCAATCTTGCATACAAAATCCCCGATTAAGTTAATATCTTGCCTAAATTTACATAATATATCGCAATAATTTATGCAAAGTCTAACATTCTATATATGTGCATAAATTAACATGATTTGTTCAAACAGTGTAGACAGATTTTCAATTACTAGAAAGGTTAGAAAAATAAGTGCCTTCGAAGGAACCTCATTTTTCAATGATCTAGCCTTTATTTCAATAAACGAAACACACCTTGCGTTAACTCCAGTTGATCTGCGCCTGGTTAAGGCAACAAGTAAATTTATTATGCATCTGAAATTACCAAAGGTACCTCTGTTGAAATATTTTCAGAACAAATCGCACCAAAATCCCCTTGGCAAAATGAAAAAAAATAAAACAACTCCATGCATATACAATCGAGCCCAACTGACTCTTCTTAAGAAACAATCGAAACGCATTCCACAGTTATCTTACGGTTTGTGGTTACTTTTTTTTGTCCCTCACCTCTCGGCAGGATGAGCATAAATATTTATGTAAATTTAAATACTGTCGGGACACGCGCCATATCAATTTCTATTCGAAAAAAAAAGCCTTGAGAGTAGGCCATGCAGAAGGAGTAGCGAGGAACAAAACTGTCGAAAGCGTAATTCGTTCAATCCAAATTCCGGGAGGAGTGAGCTCAAGATAAGAACTGCATTATCCAAGAAACAGCGTAGCTTCGGGGGTCTCTGAGATATGTATATATTAATGGTTACTTTCCGAGGGGAATGTTGCCTATGTGCTTTTGTTTTGAAAATGGTTGTAAGCTAAAAATCTTAATGATAGTGATCTGTGTTTGTTGCTTCGAGTAATAAAGTTTTTGTTTTAAGGTCCTGCGCAAAAGTTTGGCACCGTTAGAACAGCAAGAAGCAATAAGCTCCACCACAGGAGACGACTTTTGCTCATAGCAACAAACAAGCCTAAAAGTTGTTCAACCCCCGAAATCGTTCGTAATTTCGACTCGTATTCGGCGGTAATCATAGGTTATTATAATATGATATTTCAAGTTTTTTTTTTCTCCTCTCCTCAAATGCACGTGGTTGTGGTTTCGTCCTTCTGCTCTACTGCTCTGCCGGGATGGACGGGGAAGTCAAATTCGAAGGGCCAACATTAGGCGATTAGACAACGTGAGATCCGAAACGATGATATCGAGAGTGGCTCAAAGTGCCGAAGGGCAAAAATTAAAAGGAACAAAAAGTATGCGCCGTCAAAATCGGTTTTCGAAGAGATAAAGTTTTGGTGTTAAATTTAAATTTGTCCCGCAGTTATGTTTATCATTCCTTTTGCTGAGGGAGGATCGTCGATACGAGGGCATGGCACGGCGTTAAACGTATTTAGCTGGAAAAGTGAAGCCATTGGAACTCCAATGATTGATATTTAAGCTCTTTTGTTGGAATTTGCCTAAGAAACCGTTACCTCAGGAATGTTTCGTCGAATGGCGCCCTTTATGGTTCCCTGATGGAAAGGACTTTGAACAAATTTTGTAAGCTAGGAATTTTGAGGTGATTTTTTTAAAACTAGTTTGGCATGTTTAGAAAAAGGCTTTATAATCATCCTTGTTTTTAGTCAAACAGTAAACCTATACAGAAACAAAAGTCGAGAAGTCACTAGCGGTACCCACCCACAATGCTTGACATTTTGAATAAATGTACTGGCATTGTATATAAATTGACATAAGACTCCTTGGCTTATATCAACATTTTTTTTTCAACTAGTTCATTTATTTGGGAGGCTCAGCTGCATTAGCTTTATGGAGCCGATAATTCATTGTTTTTTGTATAATGTAATGACTTAATACTAGGATTAGTAGGACTTGGGCCGTTCACTCGTGGTTTACCCGACGTTAAAAGAGGTCACATTTTTGGGGATGGGTTGGACAGAGGAACATGGAAGTAGGATTCTGTAGTCTCATCAGATAGTTGTCGCCAGCACAATAACTTGGTGCGGAATGGTCAGGGCTCCATTGCTGTGTTCGGCTGGTTGTGGTTACCATTGGGTGACGACGAGACTCCTCAAGATTTCGGAACAAAACCACCACAAACTAATAAATAAAAAAAAAAACACAAGCAGATTAAACTCTCATACATTTTAAGGAACACATAAATCGATTGCATATAACAAAGATCGCGAAATGCCAACACATATCTTATAGAAACATACGGTTGTCTTCCTTGGGCTTCTAGGGTATTCAAAAGTCGTGTTCTGTTGGCATCGTTATCCGTGCATTGCTAGACTGCGTGATCGATGTCGTCATAACCGTTTGCTCACCGGCAAAGATTGCTGTCCACAAGGTTAATTCGATAGAGGTGTGCATCTAACTGGTAGTGGTTGGACAGTAGCCTACTCATCATCAACCCGGTAACAACTTGACAGCTCCAGAGTGAAGTCAATGCACCTCGATCATCTTGGCTCACTGGTTCTGTCAAATCAAGTGTATCCTAGAACAAATTATGAAAACAAATATGTATTTACATCGACTGTTATTTTCAAAGCTGTGCAGCTCATATTCGTACTTGATGAATATAATGCTGACGATATGTTGTAATTTTTTTTTCCAAAATGTTAAATGGTGGATACACTTATCTTTCGTACAGAGAATATATAGAAACATAAACGCACTCGAGACATAAACAACTAGCAAACGATTGATTAATTTAAAAACCGTAATTTTAAAAACACTCCAAAATGTTCATCACCTGAAAAATATTGAAAAGCTAGCAAGACGTGAATAAAATGGACTTCTAAATGGTGCCATATACTTCTCAATGTAAGACGCTCTGTAACCTTCAGCACAATGGAAAGCCACCGAAGCTAAGAAAAAAATCGCTTTGCTAAGGGTACACTGAGAAAAACGATTGGCAAATGCAAACATATTCTAGTTTCATTTAGCAGGAATCTCACGTTGAACTGGGCACAAACATCATATTAGTTTGATTTGACTACCCACGGTGGTTAAAACAAGTTAAAATTTAGAGTAAATTTTTCAAGCACTAAGCAGTTATGTTCAATTGACATCCGTTTGAATTGACCATTATGTTGGTTGTTTCATTATAACAGCTACGAAAAAAAAAATTGATTTGTTGGTTGATTATACCTTATGGTTTGTTTCAAACAAATATTAGTATGATTTAAACTGAAATGCTTTTTGAAACAAACAAACAAAAACGGCTGAAACAACAAATATTTCCGTTTACAATCACCTTACATTTCTTCTATGATTTCAATTATTTGTGTAAATTGCTAAAAAACATTAGAAAAGTGTACGTTTACATTTATATAATTCTCTCAATCTGAGAAAAATCTACAAATGTTGTTGCGAGCCTACTATTTTCAAGTTTTTTTTTTATTAAAATATAAAATTTCCACCTATTGTTGCGTAACAGCGTCAGAGAATGCAATGGGACTGAAAGACGGAAACTACAATTATAAAAAAACAGTTTGTTTCAAACTAAATTTTTATTTTTTTTTCTCCAAAAAAATATCAGTTTGATTAAACCGCTGCCTCGGTAAAATCAATCTTGAATTTTAATTTGATCCCCTGAGTCAACGCAAAGTTGTAAAAAAAAAATTGTTTAGAACAACCATTATTTGTGTTGTATTGTGGTAATATCTTATGATAGAAACAACCAACCTGCCTGTTTGCTTCGAAACAAAATCGTTGGTTTAAAACAACTAGTTTTCTTTAGTTTTTTCCATATAGCAATGGTAGCCTAAGAGCTCGTTCCCTTTCTCCCTCCTCTTCCCCCCACACAAAGGAAAAAAGCACCCTACATACGTTTCGCCGGTATAATGCAATCGGAGGTATTTACCTTCTGGTTAGCGCTTGCCGGTTGTTTTGACGGGTCTTAAGTTTCTTCAAGATTGTACCTTTTCCATGAAATCGAATATCCATCGGTTGAAATATTCATCACTCTCATTGGAAGATGAGCGGTAACGTATTTTACGAGCCACCCTCCACAAGGTGGTCATTGAGGGTTCTCGTGAGAATCCCTCGACAAAATTTTGCCAATAACGCATTTTTTGCTTTGACAAGTTGTTTTAGCTGTGTTTCAAGCTTTGAATATTCCTCGAAGTAAGTGGAAGTCATGTGTCTACGAAAAGCTTTGAAAGCGTCAGATTTTTGTAAAAACAGTTTTGTGCATTCATCGTCCCAGCCAGGTGTGTCAAGTCTCCTTTTGAAGGGTGCACTTAGAACTTTTTTTTGTGCTTCAATGAGCTTTTGTAGATCAGATCGGCAAGGAATCGATATTCTTCTAACGGTGGAAGTTTATCGACGGATTATGTACCGATTGTTACCGCCGTTCCATATTTTTTCCAATCGATGTTCCTTGTGAGGTCAAATGGAACTCAAAATGGTTCTGAAGGTTGAGGGCCACGCGTAATTGAAGAGATGATCGGTTAGTGATCGCTGCCATGGAGATCATTGAAGGCTCCAATGAAAGGCTCCAATGAAAGTGATCTTGAACAGAAAGATACAGGGGGTGGATAAAATAACTAGGATAGGCAAATATATGGTCAACTTTGGAGTGATCTAACTTCACGAAATATTGACCAATTTTATTTCTCTTAGAAGCATTCGACGGAGAAATTACTTGTTTTATAATGCAGTTACGCCATGACCATTAGGCTCCCGGATACCGGAGATATTTTTGGTTTCTGGAGGGGACGTTTCACATGCCGATTTTCTGGTGAAATTTTGTACAGGATGCCGTTAAGAGATTTTGTCTAGTAAATAGGCAAAAATGAGTAATATTTTCCAAGCGAATGATACGTCGAACTCAAAAATCGGCCCGAAAATGGCCGAGATATGGCCATTTTCCTAGAACAGGTTCCTCTGAAGGGTTCTGGATGCGGCCAGATTTTTCTTTCAATCAAAACATGCCGAACGACACCTCTCTTTTCTTCTTTTTTCATCACAAAGCTTAAAGGGGGGAACCTGTAGCAGGGGCTAATTACATTTTGATGGTCTTTTTACGTATGTATATATAAAGATTCTTTATGAAAAACCATGAAGATAGAGCCGTCGCACGGCATGTTTTGACGTCAAAATGTAATTGGCCCCTGCTACAGGTTCCCCCAGGAACATTCCGGTGGCCCGGGAGTGGCTAATGTCTTCAAATGTCCACTTTTAGCTTAAGCAAAGCTTTGTGATGAAAAAAGGAGAAAAAAGTGGTGTCGCTCGGCATGTTTTGGATGAATGAAAGATCTAGCCGCATCCAGTGCTCAAATTTGCTTCACCAGAATTCAAAATTGACAAATTGAAATCGACACATGAATCGTAAAAGATAGGCACCCTATTGTTATCGTAGAGGTCCCCCCTTTCAGTACCATAGGAATTCATGTCACCCAGAATCAATACAGCGGACGGTAAAATAGAAACTAAATTGCAGAGTTGACTACGGCTAATAGGATCGACCATCTACAAGACATTAATAAGACCGGTAGTTCTCTACGGCCACGAAACATGGACATTGCTAGTGCAGGACCAACGCGCCCTTGGAGTCTTTGAACGGAAGGTGCTGCTTACAATCTACGGTGGAGTGCAGGTGGAAGACAGCATGTGGAGATGGCGAATGAACCATGAATATCATCAGTTGCTTGGAAAACCTCCCATCGTACACATCGCAAAAATCGGTCGACTACGATGGGCTGGGTATGTCGTAAGAATGTCGGACGACAGCCCTGTGAAAATGGTTCTCAAAAACGAACCGCCAGGTACAAGAAGAAGAGGCGCGCAACGAGCAAGGTGGATTGATCAAGTAGAAGGCGACCTGCGGACCCTCCGCAGACAGCGAGGCTGGCGAGGTACAGCCATGGACCGATTACAATGGAAACAACTTCTGTGTACAGCAGAGGCCACACCGGCCTTAGTCTGATTGGTGAGGTAAGGTAAGACTACGGCTAATGGAAGTTCTGGGAGGAACGTAAACTGAGGCTTTGCAATTTTATTTGACAAGTGACGATTTCGACGCCTAAAAGAGCTGATAGAGAAATTTTGTAGAAATGGTAGCACTTTTTGAATCCCTTAAAGCACTCCTCTATAATAATCACTCTCTATCCAGGCGTATAAAGTTAAAATCGTGTAAGTTGAGTTAATTGTCTGAAGAAAGCCATGTTTCACAAAAAACAAATACGTCACAATCGGTATTGAAACTAAAAATTTGAACGAGTCTAGCTTAGGCACCTGACTACGGTAGCTCCACTGTAGTATAGTAATCATATCTCTTACCTCATTCGATGAATTATCCATCGAAAGATATGATCGATGCTAGGACGGGCCATGAAACAGTCATATGCTTAAGCTATGATTCCAGTGTCGGAAACAAGGCAGAAACTAAGCTTCTAAGAGAGTCTTGTATGTTGGACATGTCCAAAATGAATGCCGCAAGTAATGGATGCTGCGATTAATCGGCTCTCTTTCCCTTACTTTAGTTCTAAGATAACTGATGTATATTAACATGAAAAATTGGCTCGGTAAAGTAGATTAGATGGAGCCTGTACAAATAACGATAATGAATAATGATCGTAAAATGAAATTTAAAATTTACACGAAAGCGTTAGTTTTCGGAATTTCCCGATATACCTCCTAGCCTTAGGGCCAGTGCTGGAAAAAGTCATTTCGTGCAATTGGATAAATTTACCGATAACTTGGGTAAACAGCTGAATTTATGTATACATATGGTGTATGATTAAATTGTAGCTCTTGACAAATTCTTCAATTTTTCTAACAGTGCATTGCCTTAACATACATAAAAAGTGTTATATACTGTTATCTTCAAATGATATTCATTGATGAATATCATTTGAATACTCAAATATTACGCTCTCGCGTCTTAGGTTTTAAAGTGAACCTAATATATGAAAATAAACAAGCACAACAATTTCGTCATACGGGATATTGGGAAAATCAGCCTCTGGAAAAAGTTGTTGGCAAATTTAGCGCATTGGGTCGAAATGACTATTTACAGCACTGCTTAGGACAAAGCTTTCCTTCCATCCTTTCAAAATACAATCGACGATCCTTTCATCTATTTTTAACAATTGGCATGAACTTTCATGAACAACAATGTACATGAAAGTTCATGCCAATCGACGTGTGTCGCATCACCAACCAACGCTCATTTCAGAACTCTCCCTTATCAGCAGCTTTATTACTGATAAGAATGTGTCAATGTTCGCCATTCATCATCTAGATAAACATTGTCAAATTGAAATTAATTACTTCCCATGCAAATTTCCTACGAATGAAAGCTTGGTCTGATCAAGAGATATTGTTGCCTCCGGGTTTAGCAACCATGCTTTATTTGTAACCCCTTCGCTCTTTGGATTTCATCTCTCTAAAACACATCGTCCTCCGCAGTGGAACGAATGCTTTTATCAATTAAAGAGATGTAATTGCCACCGATACGCACATTCTCTTCGCCACATCCTGTCTGGAAGGTGGAAAGTGGATTCCACCCTGATTCCAATCCTTTTCCCTCGAACGGTGGTCGGTGGCTTACCTATGGCATCTTCTTCTCATTACCTGGGGCAGACTTTGAGCGTACGGAATTTTATGACTCTAAGAATGTCGTTATCTAGCCCATGAAAAAATAATTATGCGCGCATGATTTAGGAATTTGGATCTCGTGTGCAGACTCGTACGAAAGGAGCAAGTTCTGGCATCAGCCGCCAGGAAAGGGTTAGATTTAACGACTCCAGAATGGTGGTGCGCCCTCGTATCTTCGCTATATCGCGCGTTTCGTGTGCGTCGGTGGGCAAGTTCGAAAGGGTTCTAACCTCGACCGTGCGGATCACTCTCCGGAATGGCTCGGGTTAGGGTGGATGGGTGAAAATGTGCTCGTAAATGTTTATCGCTTGATACAGCAGCCAAACCATTCTGTGGGGTTATAATGAGTGAGAGAAAGAAGCGCATCATCAAAAGCGACGTATGCGATAATGAATGAGTAATGATATGCTTAATTTGTAATAATTTATCTCTTATCAGAGGATATGTGCTTAGTGTTATGGTTAACGTGTGGGTGAGTTTAATGGGTCTGGAAGCACGTGAGAAAATTTACCGATGATGTTGTTGGGGTAAATTTACTGCTAAATAGGGTGATTCTATGTAGATGTTAAATCTTAAGCAACTGAGGCAAATTTGACAATCTTTGAAGTCGAACGAAGTTGTAAAGATTTTCAAGTTATAAATAACATCCCATCGATTGATTTCAAACCGATTGCTGAGGCCCACACACAAGCGAGTTCCGATGGTACGGCATTGCCGCTTTGACAGCGACGCTCCCTAATTCCTATCCCGTCCGGTTGTCACAGCGAAACAAGCCCCAAAGCGAAGTCAGCCTGAATGTGTAAGGCAATATTTTAATTGCTTAGAAATATACATACGTGTGCGAAAACCTGTTTCGTGATCAGAACTCCCCATAGTTGTCACTTGACCTCGTGTTGTTGCCGTCCGTCACTCACTACAGCCCCCGACCCGGATCGCACGACACTACTAGGCAACCATCCTCCCAGCCGAGCGGTGCGCTAGTAGTTATGCCCTCTTGCCCCGTTTTTTCCAACCCTCGTTCCGTCGTTGGATTGACTCCACGGTAGAATGAAGTCGTTTCACCTAAAAGCTTGCCAACACGCGCGTTCCCTCGTGGGGGTACAAAACTATTTGCAACAACACAAGTCACAATCATCCCACAACTAACGAACATTCGCTAACATATTGACTTGCTGCCTGGTGGCAGGTTCTGGCACCAAGCGGCTTATATTATATTTTTTTTTTTTACTTTTAACAAATTTCTTTCCTTAGGTCCGACTTCTGGACAAGAGGGACGGGAGGGTAAGGCGAGCGCGCGAAAAAGCTGTTTTCAAGGTTAAGCTGTCCACTTCCTCGGAGGTATATCCCACAGCTGTTGGGAACCGCAGGGGTGGGCATAAATTAGTTGATAATCAAAACGAGAAACTGTGTCATACTGGGAGTGGATATGAAACTGAATAAAATTATCTGCATTCTCGTTTTGGAACGCAGATGATAGCTTATGGTAATTGGCGGAAGATGCGCAGCGAACAGGTTGATCTACTTTTTGGAAATGAATTCCAAAAGTGGAAAGCCAAGGCAACAAGTGTCGCAAAAGTCAAATCAAAGCT
Organism: Aedes koreicus; assembly: GCA_024533555.2. NCBI lineage: Eukaryota > Metazoa > Arthropoda > Insecta > Diptera > Culicidae > Aedes > Aedes koreicus. Next base: position 179,872 of record JAHHFK020005954.1, on the reverse strand, counting down.
TATTTAAGGTAATCATTCATTTGTTCTCCGAATTCATTCCATTGTTTACGGCAGTGAAATCGATCTATGTTGTACCGTACTGGACCGAAATCCGTACACCTGGCTGAATATATTTACCTCCAAAACCATGAACAACGTCATGTTCTTTTGTTAAACCGATTCACTTGAACCTCGCGAATAAGAACAAAGGCAAGTAAATAAAAATGAGAAAAACATTAATTGAATTAGGTGCCATTATTTCGATAACATATTACGTTTTTCATTGCGACCAAATAGAACACATGCAAAAGTTAACTGACATCTGAGAAAGTGTTATGACATTTTTTTTATTGCCACCAGCCGATGGTTTTTAAACATATATTTATGTCGCTCAGACATTTTATTGATTACTGGCTTATTATGAACTGAATTCGAACAATGTTTATTATATGGAATCAAATTACAGATGAAAAACAAGTTTATCCATCCCATATCACCACGTTTCAGTATCATTTTTTGACGTATTTTGGAATTAATGTATCATTTGCATAACGTTTGACGCTAATAATGTTTATGTTTACTATACAAGGATACAAGGATGAAAATAGTATTGTTTTGTAATAAAACAGAAAAAATACCAAAATGAGCCTAATTAAATTTAACCTGTCATCATATCAAATAAAATCAATACAAAATACTATTCCAACATAATTTATATTGCTTTAGGACTTGAATAAATTCCAGTTCACGATCAAAATACAGAAAACTAGCATGAAATTACTGGGGTTGATAAAACTTTGATTAAAGGATGGAACCAAGCTAAAATTTTGATTGACCTTACTCCATTGCAATCCATTGTACGACCAAAATTGATCGTATAAAGCGCATAGAATCGCTCTGCGTGAACAAAAGTGGAGGCCATACATGTGCATATCGGCATTACTTACAGTAGGTTATAAGATGTATAAAGACTGTATTCGATGAAATTTGGATACACAAAATAGGTCACCAAAAATTTTCCTTGAGCCCGATTCTTTTCAAACATTCTGGAAATAAAGTAATACTAAATGGTTAAGTTTTGACATCATTGGTTTATTGAACCTCTTCTCCAAACCCAAATGCCCGCACCTTTGCCTTGACCGCTTTCATCAAATTTTCAGCAACGATAGGACCGACTTGCTTACTTACTTTTAACCACACGTTCTTTAGTTCAAGTTCATTTTCTATAAATTTTGGAGTTTTAACGAGCTTTGCCTTCATGATTGCCCAAAATTTTTCAATTGGGCGAAGTTTCGGAGGTTTTGGAGGGTTGACGTCTTTTGGTACAAAAACTACATTATTATCTTTGTACCAGTTTAAGACGAGCCGGGCATAGTGGCAAGATGCCAAATCCGGCCAAAACAGTGTCGGATCATCGTGAGATCTCAAAAAGGGCAGAAGTCGTTTTTGGAGGCATTCGTCCTTGTAGATCTGTCCGTTGACGGTCCCAGAGGTGATGAAGGGCTGACTCATTTTGCCACATCCGCAGATCGCTCGCCAGACAAGGAATTTTTTGGCGAATTTCGACAGTTTCTTCTTCCGTACACTCTCCGGAACGGCCAACTTAGAGGTGGCGACGTAGTGTTCCTGTCCTGGCATTTGTTTGGTGTCGGCTTTAATGTAGGTCTCATCGTCCATCACAATGCAGAACGGTTTTGTGAGCCACCGAGGTTCTCTTGTTCTCTTTATCGCTCCGGTTCGGTGCCTTCTGGACCTTGTACACATGTAATCCAGAACGTTTAATTGTTTTCTGCACAAAACAAACTGAAACTTTCGCCTTTTTCGCAACGTCCCTGATCGAAATGTTCCATCGAAATGTAACGCTTAAATTGGTTCAATAACATCCTGGCCTTCTCCGGATTTGATGTGCCACGTTTTTTGCCATCACAATTTTTCCGCTTGGTTGTCTCACGGTCCTTGAACGTTTTGATCACATGAGATACGGTTGAATGTGCGATTCCGAGCTGTTTTCCGATCCATCGATGAGAAGCGTTTGGGTTTTCGAAGTGAGTGCCCAAAATTTGTTGGCGCACTATTTCTTCATTCGAAGCCATCACTGAAATCACTCGACCGATTTTCACGAAACTCATTACACAATCTACACAACACAATGAAATACATTCATTAAAATATCAATAATTTTTACCCACACGCTAAAAAGTTACGAACAATTGCGTGTGTCCAAATTTCATCGAATACAGTCTTTAATTATTTCAGTAGGAACAGTCATCTCCGTTTTCTATTTGAGATTATATAGTTGCATTAACAAGCCATTACACGGTGTTCAAAAAGTTGATTTTAACGCTCTCAACTCATAGCTCCCTAAATAGTGGAGCTAGAGCGATGGCGTCTTTGGCAAAGTTGATGGATATGACAAATTTCGCATTTTGTCGGCATGAGTTTTGTAATAAATTCTTCTAAAGGTGAGATAAAAATTAAACTTTTTTAGGAGTTTGAGATAGAGAATTGATGTCTTCAGCAAAAATGAGGAAAAAGTCAATACAAATAACTTTGATGGAGACATATTAATCGTATGTTTCACCCAATTAGAGATAGAGAGCGTTTTATAAGAACTAACCCCCCAAAAGCACATTTTTCACCGAAAGATTTTTGTTTTAATTTAAAGGACAATATAATAGTCCGTTGATTACAAGAACTCGTGGTTCGCCCAAAAAGCACGAGAAACCATTGTCTGACGATGAGAAGCGGTTACAATTGAAAACGGCATTGAAAATATAAATGTTTAAAAATAATTGAAATAATAATCGGTTAGATTATAGTTACATGAAATGAATGTAAATATTGACACAAACAAAATGCAAAATTTATCTGGAAATAATGAGTTTAAGGGTGTGGCTATCATGACTACGCATTTTTTTTATACTGTTTTAATCATGATATTTAGTAAAACTGTCAATATTTGTTTTGAGCATAACTCCCCAGCAGACAGTCGTGGACGAATTAACTAATCACCACTTGAAAGTTCTTTTAATGTACTATTAAATCCACCTCTTCCTATTTGCTTCGAAGTGAGGTATTCGTGGAAAATACGCGAAAAAAACGTAAAAAAAAGTTTAATAACTCATCCAATTGAAATAATGCAGGTATATTATGTTCTAAAAATTTTTGTATTTTGATATTGCAAATAGCTTTGCAAAACATTATATTGTCCTTAAAATTAAAACAAAAATGTTTCGGCGAAAAATGTGCTTTTGGGGATTAGTTCTTATAAAACGCTCTCTATCTCCAATTGGGTAAAACAAACGATTAATATAACTCCATCAAAGTTATTTGTATTGACTTTTTCTACAACTTTGCTGAAGACATCAACTCTCTATTTCAAACTCCTAAAAAAGTTGAATTTGTATCTCACTTTTAGGGGGATTTATCACAAAATTCATGCCGTCAAAATACAAAACTTGTCATATCCATCAACTTTGCCAAAGACGCCATTGCTCTAGCTCCACTATTTAGGGAGCTATGAGTTGAGAGCGTTAAAATCGACTTTTTGACCACTGTGCATTACAATAATAAATAAATGTTGAAGAAATAATTAATTGCAAACAGTAGTTAATACATTAAACTATCGCAGTGTATCAGATACATATTGTAAATCAAAAATAAATCAAAAAAAAAAGGAATTGACAGTTATTTTTGAGCTGTTGAAAATTATTACTTTTTTTTTTTGGTTTACATGCTTTGATAATTACCAGCTTTACCTGCTGAAGTGTTTCGAACCAGGAAGATCGTAGTAGACTCTGGTTACAAGTGGACGTGTTTTCCTTCGCTTCACTTTTTTTTTCATAGATTTATGAAATGAGATTTTTGTTTAAGAATTTGTCGCGAGTGAAAGTGCGAAAGCTTCACAAAACAGATGATCCTGAAGCTTAAATTGAAGAAGAAATGCTGATAGTTGCGATTTCAAAGGCTATTTATCTACCGAAGAGCTAGCTAATGTTATGGTTCGAGCGAAGGTAATCGGAAAATTTAAATTTTCCCGGAAGAACAGGGGGAAGAAAAAAAACAAAAGAACCCACCAAAAAACCAAAACCCCCCAACATTTATTTGTACAGCGGCCAGGGAAATGAAGTCATTGCCGTTCGTCTGAGCAGCCGCCGGAATAGGACGCGTCCACTTCTTAGTCTCACCGCCGTCATCCGTCCGTCGTACGCCGCTTCTTTTGTCGGGAGAGTGAGTAACGTTTGCATTTAAAAAAATGGACAAAAATTGCCGATTTTTCATGGGTTTACCCTCACTTGCTTTGACGAAACTACCCATGCAGCATCAATCATAGTAGCCCATGAGTCAGCAGACAAAATTTGACAGCTCTATCAGTCGAACTCTAACCGTAATGGCAAAAACAGTGAAGCAACTCCGGTCAGAAGTGTGCGCGTTCAAAGAACGGCACCCCGCCGCGTCGAAAACGGACATCGTGTGGCACTTTGTGGACGCCGGATACGCCCGTTCCGGCATCTACAACAGCTTGGCAATATTAGACAACAATCAGTGCATCGAAAGAAAGCCCGGTTCCGGACGGCCGACGACCCTGAGCAACAAGAAGCTCCAAAGGATGCTAAAGAGGAGGACCAAGGGAAAGGCGGCTTCATCACTGCGTGTGCTTGGCCGGGAGGTCGGTTCAACCGGCCAAACAGTGAAAAAGTACCTGGCGAACATGAACATACATGTCAGAAAGCGGAAGTCACGTCCACTGGTTACGGAGCTGCAGGCAATGACGCAGCGGCAGTGGCTGAATAAGATGGTAAACTCGATTTTCCCGGCGAATCGTGACGTGGCGGTGATGATGGATGCCGAGATCTATCCTACCCTGGATGGCAACGACTGGCAGGGCACTTCGTATTTTACTTCCCCCACGAAGGAAGTGAGGTCCGAGGTTAAGTTTATTGCACACAACAAGTTCCCCAAGAAGGTGCTGCTGTGGCTGAAAATCAGCGAGAAGGCGATGTCAAAGCCGCTCTTCTTTCGCTCTGGACTGGCCGTGAACGGGGAAATCTATAGTACGAAATGCCTGCCGGAAGTTGCGGCGTTCATCAAGAAATACCATAAGGGCGAAGACGCGGTGTTCTGGCCGGATCTGACGTCGGCCCACTATTTGAAGCGATCGTTGGAGGAGATGGAGCGGCTGAATATCGATGTGGTACCCAAGTCGGCGAACCCGCCCAACGTCCCCCAGCTGCGTCCCATCGAGAATTTCTGGGCCAACCTGAACAATTTTGTCGCGAAAACTGAGGAGGAATTGATAAATAAAACGAAGAAAGAACTCAAAAACATGCCTACACGCATGTTTTCGTCCGCCATGGCGAATGTTCCGGTTAAATGCCGGAAGGCCGCTCGCACGGACGTAGAATTTTTTTGCAAGTAAGCTTAAATAATTACCTTTCATGGAAAATTTATCAAAAGCAATTATCTGTCTTAGCTATTTTTAATCACCATCCGAAAAAAGTCCATTTTTTCAATGCCAACGTTATTAAATTATTTTTTATATTTAAAAAAAAAAGAAATACAATTCTCTCGCTTTTTTATTTTAAATCAAATATCCCCTTTCCCTCCCTCCCCAGGCGCGTGCGCACCCCCTCATTTTTTTATTAATTTAATATATAATAAAAACCAAATATCACTACCGCCGACCCCCCCCCCACCGAATATTTATTAATATTATTCGTGGGGGGGGGGGGGGGATAAGAGAGGTATTTGTTTTGTGGTCCGCGCGGTGTGTGGGCGGATTTTTTGTCTTTCAATTTTTGGGAAATTTTACTAAGAATAGGCTTTTTTGACTACCGCAGACCCCTCCAAGCACAGATTACTGGGCATTATTCGAAAATACGGGAGAAGTGGGGTAAAATAAGCCCAATATCTCCGTTCAGTGTATTTTTCGGCAAGTGGGACCCCTTCCATTCGATTTTCCAGAAATTTTCACATAAAAAATGCTATTGTTCACTAACCTTGTGCTACTTGAAGCTGAATTATCTTACTCTTTCGCGATTCATGTACTTTTTTTTTTCACTGTTCGTCGGTAAGAGGCGCATGTTGAACTTGTTTAATCAGTTTCTGGAACTCAACATTGTACCGGATGATCGGAGACGGGTGAGAGTTATTGCCATTTGAAAACCTGGTTAGCCCGCGTCCGACCACAACTCCTATCGACCCATCACGATGTTATCTTGTGTTCGAAAGTTTTTGGAGAAAATGATCCTCTTCCGTCTGGACAAATAGGTTGAGACGAACAACCTGCTTTCAAATACTCAACATGGTTTCCGCAGGGGTAAGGGGACGGACGACTGTCTCGAGTTGCTTTCCACAGATATCCAGCTAGCTTTTACTTCAAAAGAGCAAATGGCTTCTGTATTCTTGGATATCAAGGGGACTTTTGATTCAATATATGTTGAAGTTCTTTCAGATAAACTGCACGCTTGTAGTTTTTCTCTATTGATGAACAATTTTTTTATACAATTTGCTGTCAGAGAAACATATGAGCTTTTCACATGGAAACTCTACAGCCTCTCGATTTAGCTATATAGGTCTCCCACAGGGATCATGTTTAAACTCGTTTTGTTTATTTTTAATGTCAAAGACATTGACGGTTGTCTAAGTGACAACTGTACGTTGAGACAACTTGCAGATGACGGCGTAGTGTCTGTCACGGGACCCAATGGGGTCGATCTGCAAGGACCCTTACAGGATACCTTAGACAATTTGTCTACTTGGGCTCTAGAGCTAGGTATCGAATTCTCTACGGAGAAAACTGAGTTGGTAGTTTTTTCTAGGAAGCATTACTCAGCACAACCGCACATTCAAATTTGGGGTTCACCGATAACTCATTCCATGTCTTTTAAATATCTTGGGGTCTGGTTCGATTCTAAATGCACCTGGAGAGCCCACATTGAGTATCTTAAGCGAAAATGCCAGCAAAGGATCAACTTTCTCTGCACAATTACCGGGACCTGGTGGGGAGCACATCCGCAAGATCTTCGAACGTTGTACCGGACAACGATCGGGTCAGTTATAGAATACGGTAGTTTTTGTTTTCAGTCAGCGGCTCAGTCGCACATCATAAAATTGGACCGTATTCCGTTTCTTCGTATCGCGTTTGGTTGCATGCACTTGACTCATAGCATGAGTCTTGAAGTGCTGGCTGGCATGTTGCCACTCTCGGATCGGTTTACAGAATTGTCTCTACGGCCCCTCTACCAGGTGTGCAGTCATGAACCCTCAGGTAATCGGAAATCTTGAGAAGCTCCTTGAGTTAAATCCTCAAACTCGCTTCATGACATTGTACCATTTGTACATAACGCAGGATGTCAGCCCTTCTCCGAATGTTTCCAATCGTGTTTGCTTCTCCGACATCGGCAGTTCGGTTCATTTTGATTTATCCATGAAGCAGGAATCTCCCACAGCATCATCTTCCTATGATTGCTCCGGTGATATTTGCTGCAAAGTTTGGCCAAGTTGATTCCACTAAATCGTTCTTCACTGACGGATCTTTGATAGAGGAGTCAGCAGGCTTTGGTATAACTAATGAAATTTATAGCGCCAATCGTAAACTTCAAGCTCCTTGTTCCGTATATGTCGCTGAATTAGCGGCAATACACTTTGCGCTAGAAATTGTTGCCTCACTAACACCGGATCAGTATTCCATTTTCACGGTTTTTTTTTTTTATTCCTTGTCGGGTATTTTCATCACTGCGACCATTTTCCAGATGACGTCCCACTATTGTAACGAATTTTCAACGCTTGACTTAGTCTAGCCGTATCCCAGCACCGGCTTTTTGATAAAACTACATTCAATGAATTGTCTACCATCACCTCCACTATGCTGATTTGTACTCCAAATATACAAAGGGTTCCTATTATAGACTTTGTTGAAGAACTGATTTACTAGTTAATAAAACCATTATGAGACAGTGGCAAAACAAATGTTCCGATATATTCTAGTGATAGATACTATGACCACTTGAGAACCATCATAAAGCCTTTTGGCTATCAGCTGCAAGTGAAAACGTGCATGGACCAATGGCCAGCTGTAAAAATTCACTGTGGTTGGTTTTTGTTGTTCTGCTTTGTTCGATTCAAGTATGCTCTTCCGATTCATTAAGGAAATAATATGGAGTAAGTCAGGTGAAGCGGGAAATTTGTTCGATTGCCAAATACAAGCAAATTGTGAATACAGCGTCATGCTCCAAATCATATGCGCATTTAATTTTGTGGTGATATAGGCCGATAGGAGCTCGAACATTAATGCGCCTGGAAATTATGCGAGTTCACAACAAGCAAATACAAAATTAATACAAAAGAGCTCGATAAATTAATCATGAATTTCTTGAAGATTGATGGAATTCAATAACGTTATCTAGAAAATGCATTGGTCTCCGATATACAGTTCATAAGCATTACATTTAGAATTTGTGATTGAATTTCACATTCCAAATATGCTTAGATGTGCATGTATGCCGACTTTAAAGCATTTAGAGCTGCTTGACTGTCTGACATAAGACATATATTCGCAATGTCTACAGTTTCTACGCAAGCATATATATTTAGTCAGAACATTCCAGAATTGCTTGAATTTCAGCTTGGAATACAAGCAATTCGCCCATCGGAATTGACATGTCTATCCCTGGACCAGTTACTCTTGCTCCAACTTGATTGTTCATTCTTGAACCATCTGTAAAGAAAACTATCGATCCTAGACGAAGATTCGGACCACCGCATTCCCACGAATCACGCCCAGGATCAAATACTTGATATGCACGGTCGAAGTTGTATGTTTTTTTCATCCAATCTTCGTTGTTCATAATTAAAGAATTTAGTTTAATTATTTTTAGAATGCTTAGATGTCCTATTAGATCACCATCAAAGAGGTTCATAGATCTTTTCATTCTCATAGAGCTCTCTTCAGCTTCTAGTTGTACGACTTGATGCAATGGTAGTATGTATAGTAAAGCATCCAGTGCTTTCGATGGTGTACTTCCCATTGCACCAATGATTGAAAAAGTTTCTAGTCTTTGAAGTCTTGCTAGCTTTCTCTGAGCAACTCTCTCTTTCGTTTTTGGCCACCAGATCAATGAAGCGTAGGTAACCCGGGGTCTCACAATTGCCGAGTAAATCCAATGAATCATCTTCTGCTTGAGTCCCAATTGCTTCCCAAATGTTCTTTTACTTACCCGAGTAACACATCTTCATAATTTTATGTTGAGTAAGCTTCTTTTTAACCAAATCTGGTCTTATAGAAGTATTTTAAACCGTTATAAAACTTTTGTGTTGCTGGGGTATCCATACAGCATTTTTTATAGACTGCTCTAGATGTGTATTCCAATTAAGTTTGCTGTCAAGGGCTACTCCAAGGTATTTGACAGTATCTGAAAGTTCCAAAAGGGTACCTTTCAATGTTATATTTTCGAATGAGTATTTTCTCCTTCGTGTAAATGGCACAATAGTTGTTTTGAAAGGGTTTATGTTCAGCCCTTCCATATCACACCACGATGAGAAAAAAATTAAAGCAATTTGCATTCTGTTTGCAATGATACCGTCATATTTTCACGGATAGTCTCAGTTCTATAGAAGCTATTCGCTCTCTGAGGCAAGTAAAGCACTCCCCCATATTTTCTCAAGATAATAAAGGAGCTTCTAAGTGCTTTATTTTCGTGTTATTTTATCATCACTTCTGTATGGGTCCCATCTCATTGTTTAATTCTGGGCAATGAGAAAGCGGACTCACTTGCAAAGGTGGGCGCTATGGAAGGCGATATTAACGATCGACAAATCGCTTTCAATGATGTTTTTACTATTTTTCGTCAACAGTCACTCGTCAGCTGGCAGCATAAATAGAGTAAAGGATGTAGAAGAAGATGTTTCGCTCATCGCCATGAGGCACCAAGAGTAGACAGTCATGTTTGCTAGAATGAAAGAAATGAAGAGAAAGTGTTGAAAGTTCCGTTAGTGTACGGTAGGTTGGAAATGGAATAGAAGTATTGAAAATTGAGCGAAAGGGCATGGGTAAAGTAGTACTCGAACCAAGGACGTTATCATTGCCAAACATCCCACTGTGGGGTAGGTTGAGGCACAGATACATCTGCCACTGGGACTGTCTACTCTTGGTGCCTCATGGCGATGAGCGAAACATCTCCTTCTACATCATAATCGTTACTCCACGTTCGGAAAATACAAATATAACAATTAGAGAGTAAAGGAGATTTGGGGCGATGGCAAAATTCTATCATCCCAAAGGTGCCGAAGAAATCTTGGTTTGCAGGGATGGATGTGGGTCGAGATTTCATTCGCTTGATGTCTCGCCTCATGTCCAATCATTATTCTTTGAACGCCCATTTATACCGTGTTGGGCTGAGCAACAGCAATATCTGTGAATGCGGACAAGGTTACCAGGACGCAGATCACATTATTTGGTCATGTGAGCTTTATGATTCCCTTCGGGCTCGAGGAAGACAACCCAATGTACCGGTTCGAGATATTTTGGCTGTACGTGATCTGGAGTTCATGAAACTAATCTATGTGTTTTTGACTAACGTTAGCCTTAAATTGTAGTTAGTTTAACATGTATGCATACTATTAGTTTTTTTTATCTGTGTTTGTGAGTTTTTTTTCTTTCTCAAAAATGTTCAAGTCAAAAGACAACCAAAAGTTGTATAGTTATAAGTTTTTTGACAATTTAGAAGTAAAAATAAAAATGTTATGAATGTTCCCTCCCATCTTCCCATCCGTTCAATGGTTATTCCTATTGACTAGGCCATCCCTTATTTTGAAAAATGTGAACAAGTCAAGAATTCCACCTCTTAAAATGTTCGTCTTGACTAGAAAATAATCATACTTAAATTTGAAGACCGTACGTTCACGTTAAATGGTCCCCCAACGACCCTAAAGAAATGGTAGTACGGGTGACCACCCACGCGGTGGCAAGAACGCTACTGTAGTGTACGGTCCATAGGTATCAGTAAGTTGCTAGTAGATTCCTCGCACTAAACGTTAACGTAGAACGATTACCTGCTGTGTTGATCTTACAAATAATGTACAAACATGCGTGAATACATACCTCTCTGTATCTGTAAATGAATTAACGTATTTTGGAAGATATGACAATGCACTCACTTATACAGATACACAACGCATAAAAATAACATTAGTTTGATCTATTAGTTCGTTGCGCGTGCGTGTGATTTGTTTTGAAACAGTGGTGTTCCGTCTCAAGTCAAGTCGGCGTCACTGGCAAACGCAGGAAAGCTTAGCACCTAGCAAGCCAGAAAATACACCAAAGGTACAGCAAAGGTAAGCACAGGTTCTGCTTCGGTCATCCTGGCAGCAGCTGCTAAGTCATTTGGTGTTGATTTAGCAAAAACTAATATTAACCCTGCCACTATTCATCGTGAACGTGAGAAACAGATCTGAGTCGGTCCTGAAATTGATGGAAAATTTCAAACCAGACGATATACTGTCCACTGGGACGGTAAAATGGTAAATACCTTAATAGGGAGGGATCTGGTCGATCGACAAGCTGTTTTTGTGACAGGTAAAAGCACTCCCCAGCGACTTGGCGTTCCTTTACTTGATAGACAGGACAGGACAGGAAAAGCAATCGGGGAAGCTGTCGTTGAATTGATTAAGAAATTGAATCTTACTGAACGCGTTAAGGCAATGTCGTTTGACACTTCCAGTGTCAATACAGGTAAATCTTAGCATCTAATTATAATAAAATATGATAACTAATATAAACAAAGTGTTATGTTCAACTTAGGATGAAAAAAATGGTGCTGCTTCGTGGATAGAGCGTCAACTTGAGTCAAATCTTTGGTCAAATGGTATTCCATACCATTATGGGACCGGACTGGACCGGAAATTACTATTTTCAAGCAATTTCAAGCCCACTGGAAATCAATTGACAAGGAAAACTACCAAGTCCCATTGACATCCGAATTTCCCCATTTCTTGAAATTTCGTTCAACTCAAATTGCTCGTTTCGCGGAATACAATATCATTGTGAATATTTAATTAAAGCACATGTCATTAAATTTATTTTTTTAATGCAATTATATTTCACAGCTTGAACAGCTGAGAGATGATTACCGTGAGTTGTTGGAACTTTCAATAATTATTTTGAGAAGTGTCTCTCCAAGAGGGATTACATTTCGTGCACCAGGTCCTGTCCATCTGCAAAGGCGATCTACAGTTTGAAGATGTATTTATTCAGGGCACAGTTTCATCAACTTGAAGACTCTTCCGAATTGTTCAGCGTATGTTTTTTCATAGTTGAAGTGCATGTGGAAGCATGGTTTTCCGCACCCTTCGCCAAATCTGCACTTCACAGTGATCTCAAGTTGATAGCGGACCTTATTTATTTCGAGACCTTTCACAAGGACGCCACTGGTGCTGCTCGAAGAAAATTCTCAGTCTAGGAGCTTGTCGGACTCTCTCTTCGACACTGGTTTATCAGATGAAAAACAAGAGAATCTTGTCCAGTGTATAAAAACAAGACAAGGTAATGATGATCCAATGAAAAAAAATGGAATGTCTCTCTCACTGAGCTGAACTTGATTTCGCTGGACGAGCCGGCTACAACTAATACTGTTGAATTTTTTAAAGTTTTGGGTATTGATACCAACTTTTTTGATGAGCCAGTAAATGAATGGAGTTTGAACAAGGAATACCAGAAAGGAGAAGAAATAATAAATCAACTTAGAGTGATACATGATCACGCAGAGAGAGCTATAAAGCTGATGAAATACTATAACAGAAATGTGACCAAAAAACGATTTTCTAAGAATGTGACCAAAAAACGACTTTCAAAACCTGCTGCTCCATGTGGAAGATATCTGGAAGAAACTTCCAAATAAACAGAAGACATCAATCAGAAACTTTGTTGGCTAAATTTGTTGAATAAAAACACTGAATTGGCTTTCGTACACTTTCTTTTTAAATCGTTTTGTAGATATGAGTGTACTTTAGGTTCAACCCTTATTGAGTTGAACCTAAAAACTGGTGTACTGATGATATAGTGTCCCAAACCACATTGAAAATACCAAAACATACATAAAATGTTATCAACCTGACGACACTGATGTCGATCGAACTAGAAGACCGTTTCCATTTAGTGACATATGGACCTATGGACCGTACATTTTAGTAGCTTGCTTGTCACCGCGTGGATGGTCACCCGTACTACCATTTATTTAGGTCCGTTGGGGGACCACTTAACGTCAACGTTCGGTCTTCAAATTTAAGTATGATTATTTTCTAGTCAAGACGAACATTTCAAGAGGTGGAATTCTTGACTTCGTCTTTTTTTTTCGAAATAAGGGATGGCCTTCTATTGACCTCAAGACGGCCGCGAGTAACCGGTTCTATCCTTCTAACTTTAGTTTTAAGATAACTGAAGTATATACATATAAAAACTTGGCTCTGTGAAGTTGATTCGATTGAGCCTGTAAAAATAAATGATTTATAAAAAAAATCTTGTTTTTGTAATTAATTTTGACCTTCGATCATCACGTCGCCATTTGTTTTAGAAAGTCCTGTCGTCCCTACAACTTTCAAGTCATTGGTGCGAAACCATTTTTCAACAATTTGAATGCAGTATTTTGATTCTATAATGTCTTTGAAATCGTACCAAAATACCTCCATACTAAGTTTTTCAGAAAAAATCTTAAATAACATCACTATGAATTTATTCATCTTGCATCGATAATTTCAAAGAATGCAATTTTTTTTAAACAAAGTATTCAGAACCAGAGTTTTTCAAACTGTATTTTCTGAATAACATAGAACCTGAAAACTTATCAAGCACCTTTAAATGGATTTTCTGATTAACTGATCAATATTTCGCAAATTTTAAATGGATAAACATGTTTGACTCTATTTTATTCTGTTTTAGAGCTCAAAAAGCTTCAAACAAGCTTGGAACTATTTGAATAGTATAATGGATTTTAGAAATGATTTTAAATACATAGTAAATAATAAAATGGAAACATGAACCACCCAAAAACATGCATAGAAAAATGTGAGTAAACTTAAAATACCAGTCATAGGAAAAATGACACTAATTTTTCAAATCGGTACTGAATCATTATCTTCTTATTAATGCATATCGTTGTTTGTATGAATCTGAAACTTTATATTGATATCTTTATAATGTCTTTAATATGTATGAGGTTTGTCTGCATGATCAAATGTCTGTATATCTTGCTTTGCTGGTTCAAAGTAAGTAATATTTGCGCCGTTGAAGGTCTACACTGACAGCAAAACCAAACACTGATAGAAAATTGCACTTGTTATAATGATTTGATAAAGTTATAACAAATAAACGCAAACACGCTTTACTGAAAAAAAAAAATTCTTGTATCGGACAAAACATTGAAAATCTATTGCTACAAATTCACACAATAAATCATCAAAAAAAACTATTCTCAGCAATGAAAATTCAATAAATAAAAAAACTCACAACTCATCACAACAATGTCGCCAGCACACAGCTTAGCTGAACTGATTCGTTAAGAGCTTGCTAACCGACTATTTTCCATAAATTGTGGGCCACTTGTTGCTGGCTTCAGTTGATATTTATTGCATTCAATCCCAGCTCGCTATAAACAATCGTTAAATTTTGCTCAGATGATTTTAGAGAACTATGAATCCAACAGAAGAAAAAAAAAACGAACGTCTCCAACGGTGGAATAAAGTTCCCCTCCCCGCGGCAAGTGGGAGAGGTTGACAAGAGGGGTTTTATGTGGAGCATATTTTTCCGACAGTATAAATAAAACGATCTTGCGAATGTGGCATCATGGTTTATTATTTATGATTCTTGGCACACATTCCGCCGTGCTGCTTTGGTCCTTTAGACTCCTTCTTCAACGGCAATATGTATGTGATTCCGTTCTAAAGCAGAATCCTTTTGCAACGAGAGGATGTCAAAATTTATAAGCAGAAAACTTGCTCTGAAATTGGTCATAAAAGCAAGTGATAAATTTACAACGTACATCTCGCTTACGGCTTCTTAAACGATATTGATATCATCAAAACTCTGGAAGGAAGCTGTCGTGTTAATCTAGTGAAATTGATACGGCAAACTGCAGGAGAAAAGGGAAACAGAGAGCAAATCACTGCCCCTGCGGATTTCGCAGATCGATCATATCTTTGTTCGCCGTGGACAATTCATTTCCTTTCACCCTTCGCTGTAATTCCGTTTGTATAAATACAATCAGACCCATTCAATCGCTATTACACCATTCTTGACGACTCAAAATGAGGCAACATTGTCAGCAGCTCTAATTGAACGCTCCTCGCCATTGCATTGGTTTGCTCTTTGCCGTGTACGTATTGTATTAGCTTTGCGAGCACACAAAAAAGGACACGCGTCAATATTATATTCTGTCCCTACCGGCGCGTTTATTAGCTCTGCACTTTACTAGTTTTGCTTCTTTTTCCAAATCATTCTATTTAATTTAACGCCTTTCAACTTTTCCTCCATGCCTTGACCTGAACCGTTCTCCTGGAATCGAGCTGTCAATGAATCGGGTGCTTGTTCTAGCAGGAAGGCAGTTCTGAACTGAAGGGCAGCGTTGTAGTTCTTTAGCAAGCAGCAGCAGTCTTGGGGAAAACTGGCAACCGGTCTCCAACATCGTAAAAATACACGAGATTATTTTACCAGAGTGGCGCTCTAGGGACCATTCTCCCCTACAGCGATTTATTGAATGGTCACACGACGATTTCGGCAGAGAACGCCCAGAAACCGAGAAGTTCAATCCAAAAGAGGAAATCGACGTAATAAGGAGAAAACAAACGACTCCCAACAAAGGCACATTTGCCAAGCGTTGAAAAGAGAGTTTGAAAGGTATGAAATTTGATTCTTACGCATGATTGATTGATTAACACGCAGTCAGATCGATTTTTCTACATCTCACTTCTCGGACTTTGACGATTCGGGCTTGGAGGGTGTCTGTGTGTATGTATGCATTTACTACACATCGACTCGGGAAACAGAATGATACATCAAAAGATACATAGATGTGAAGTTTCTGTCGGCCTTCCGATTTCCCGGCGTTCATTTACGCCTGTCACAGCCGGGGACTGACTTTTTGAAGACCTCATCTATCCATTTTACTTAAAAATCCATTTAAACTGAAGCTGAAGGCCCGGTGATAATCCCGCAGGACGACGTCAGTGCAGAGTAGAGCCGAAATCGAGAATCACCTTCACACCGAGCGGCGAGAGTAGAAGGGGAAAAAGGTTCAGATCTAACGGGGATTGAGATAATTCCCAGAGACCGAAAGGGAATCGAGCCCATCGATGGGCACAGACTCTCGCATGTGCACTTTGCCACCTTCCAAAAGCCAACTGCCGAATATACCGACCACATGATTGGGAGAGTAATCGCGGAGATGATTTCTTGACAGAATGCCAATTCATTCTGAATGAAGCTGAAGAGTGCTCGGTCGGTCTGTCGGTCGGTCGGTGGTGGCTTTCACAAGAAGAGGTTTCAAATTTCAATCGATTGAGCAAAGTGATGATTACGTTCGTTTGATTACGAGAAAATACGATGGCTTAATAGAGAGGACCTAACATGGGGATTTCAGATGCTGTGTTGGCGTCTTAACTTATGAACTGACAACGTACGGTGAAATTGTCGCTCCCCAGGGGCCAAAGAATTGGAAATTATGAAATGTTCATTTTTTTTAATGAATTCGATAAGCAAAGTAGCTGCAATGAATGTAAAACAACGTACATCAAGTACGGCATCGGAGCCGAGCCAGAGGCAAAAAGTGTAAAGTTCAGGAAGACGTTGGCGAAACGTCAAATGATGTTTTAATTGAAAGTATTAGCTTCGCCAATTTAGTTAACAGTAATGCTGGGACTAATAACAATAGTAAAATATATAGAAAAAAAAGCATTGCGACTGAGTCCGAAAAACTTACTCGAAAGGCTCGTCCGGTTATTGTAATCAAACCGAAAGGGACCCATCAGAATAGCGATGATACTGGCAAGTTTTTGAATAGTACACTGGATCCAGTTTACTATTCAAGTTTACACACAAGGTCCGTAACCTTAGAAACAGGGAAGATGGCTCTTCTATTGCTAAGTGTTCAACAGGATATAACGTTAATGTTGTGAAAGATGGCATTTTAAGCTATTAGTAATTTGAAGGAAAGTGTGTGTGTGTGTGTGTGGTGTGTGTGTGTGTGTGTGTGTGTGTGTGTGTGTGTGTGTGTGTGTGTGTGTGTGTGTGTGTGTGTGTGTGTGTGTGTGTGTGTGTGTGTGTGTGTGTGTGTGTGTGTGTGTGTGTGTGTGTGTGTGTGTGTGTGTGTGTGTTATTATATCGTAGAAGGTATCAGTTGCTTTGTTGAAAAAGTCTTCCAGAAGCCGGAAGATTTTCTCATCAAAGCAAGAGGATACCAATGCGAAAAAGGCTGGAAGCAGGACTTGATGCGTGGAAGTTCCGTTTCGAGACCCAACTAGCGGCTCACGGTGTCCGGGAGATTCTATCAGCCGATCAACCACCGGAAACGTCAAGCGCAGTAATCAAGAAAACTTTTGAGGATAAGGACAACAACTTGAAGGCGTTGCTGGTCGCTTTTGTCGCGGGTAGTCACTTGGAGTATGTCCGGGAAAAGCAGACGGCGAAGGCTTTGCGGGAATCGCTTTGCAACACTTTTTCCAAGAAAGGATTTGCGTCCCAAACATATATTCGCCAATCCCTGGCGTTGCTACGGATGGACGAAGGAACTGCGTTAACGGACCATTTTTGACATTTTGACGAGCTCATCAGGCAGCTGAAGGATGCCGGGGCAACGTTGTCAGAACTTGATCAAGTTAGTCAACTGTTTATTTCGTTGCCAAGTTCCTATGATGCTGCGACGACGGAAATGGAAAATCTAGTAGGTGGTCAGATTGAGTTGGACGTTGTAGAGGCTCATCTACTGGCAGAAGAACGAAAACAGGAAGTCAGGAAGAAATTGCAAAACTGGTAGAAGACTAAATCAGGAGAAACATCAAGGTTTTCGGGTGAATGCTTTGCATGTGGTGCTTTTGGGCACAAGCGAGCAGCGTGACCCGAGGCGAAATACCAACTTGTCTGTGCGCAAGTGGTAGGAATTCCAATTGACCACGAAGTGGCCCTGGTAGGCCCGTGCGAAGCAAAAAAAAAACCAGACATTTTCAGGATGCAGTGGATTCTTGACTCGGGAGCTAGCAGACACATGATTAATCAAGAGAAATTCTTTTCACAGTGACAGTGCTCAAAACACGGTAAGCATGGAGGGCTCAAAAGAAGGTATCGTTGAAGGAAAGGTGTCAACGGAAAGTAAACCATTTTCGTTAAATATCAGCAAGGTTCTATTACCATAGTATCAATTTTAGTTGTATTCCAGCCGCATAGCACTTCTCCCGGCTTTTGTTGATAAAATTACATTCAAAACTGTTTTGTCTACTAACACCTCCTCTATGCTTCTTTAAAGCTGAAATTTGTAAAAAGTGGCCCACTCTATAGACGGTTGTGAAAACAAGTTAATAAAACTATTATAAGACCAACAAGATTCTGATGGTATGACCACTTGAAAACCTTCATAAAACCTATTGGCTGCCATGACAACCGGCATACGGCCAAATGGCCACAGCTGTCAAACTTCACTGTGATATCCTGGTTGCTTTTGTTGTTTTCCAAGGTTCGATTATCTGCTCTGCTGATTCATTTAACAGTATTTAATATCCAAAAGAAAAGTTCTTGTGCTGCGGGAAGTTTTGTTTGATAGCAAAATATCCAAAACAAATTGAGTTTTATGCGCATAGAGCTGCGATAAGAGCTGAACATTAATGCGCCTCGGAAATTATGCGAGTTTCAACAACAAAAACCAAATTAAAACAAAAAAAATCGATTAATCAATCATGAATTCCCTGAAAATTTATGGAATTCAATAAGGTTTTGTAAACGAATGCCAAAATTTTCTCCAATCTACAGTTAATTTGAATTAAATTGAAAATTTGGTGCATTTATTGCTATGCATTTCAATCATTTCTTATATTGCAGTATGACGATTCGAAAAAATCACAGTTTTTGACTTCTGTAAAACTATTTGGTCATTTCTTCAGCCGCTTTTAAACCACCTTGAAGCTAACTTAAGTTTTTATGTACTTTTATACAATGATAAAGACATTAAGGCATAAAGACGTTTGGCATACGGACGTTTGGCAAACGGATGTTTGGCCACATGGACGTTCGGCATCAAGACGTTTGACCGAATGGACGTTTGGCCGAATGGACGTTTGGCCCAATGGACGTTTGGCCGAATACACGTTTGGCCGAATCAGCGTTTGACCGGATAAAGATTTGGGGAGAAGATACTTTACAATGCAGTTTTCTTGCTGGAGGCCAGATATCGAACGGAACAAGTAATAATCGGACGGTGCAATATCAGGAGAATATGGCGGGTGGGGTAGGACTTCCCATTTGAGCGTTTCCAAGTAGGTTTTCACGGGTTTCGCAACGTGAGGTCGAGCGTTGTCATGCTGAAGAATCACTTTTTCGTGTCTGTGCTCGTATTGTGGCCGTTTTTCGTGCAGTGCCCGGCTCAATCGCATCAATTGAGTTCGATACCGTTCCCCGGTAATGGTTTCGTTTGGTTTCAACAGCTCATAATAAATAACACCAACTTGGTCCCACCAAATACACAGCATAACCTTCGCAGCGTGAATATTCGGCCTAGGCGACGATGTTGAAGCATGCCCGGGCAGTCCCCATGAATGTTTCCGTTTTGGGTTACTGTAATGAATCCATTTTTCGTCACCCGTCACAATGCGATGTAGACAACTCTTCCTTTTTTGCCGCTGGAGCAGTTGTTCACAGACGAAAAAACGACGCTCAACATCTCTTGGCTTCAAATCGTAAGGAACCCAAGTTCCTTGCTTTTGAATCATTCCCAACGCATGCAATCGCTTAGAAACGGCTTGGCGGGAAACTCCTAATCCTGAACCAAGCTCTTCTTGCGTTTGACACGGATCCTCATCGAGCAATGCCTCCAATTCAGAGTCTTCGAAGTTTTTTTGGCCTTCCTTCACGCGGACGATCATCAACACTGAAATCACCGTTTTTGAAGCGACGAAACCAATCACGACACGTTGTTTCACTCAGAGCAGCATCACCGTAAACTTTTTGGAGCTCTCGATGTGCTTCAGCCGCCGTTTTCTTCGAATGAAAGAAGAAAATCAACACTTCCCGCAAATGACGATTATTTGGCACGAAATCAGACATCTTCAAACAACCAAAATATATAACACTAAACCAAAATCACTGATTTGGCAAAGCGGTTTGTTTACCATATGTCTGAGCTTGGTTTATGACGCTTGAGATGTACAACATTCGACCAGCACTTACTACTGGCGCCATCTATTGCTAAACAGCGGGAACTTAGTTGCGCACCTAATAGGGCTGGGTTCGATTCCCGGTCTGTTTTAGAAATTTTTCGTTAAGGAAAATTTCTCGACTCCCTGGCATGTACTTGCCACACAATCATACTAATGCAAAAATGGTATCTGGCATAAAAAACTCTCAATTAATAACTGTGGAAGTGCGTTTGGAATACTAAGTTGAGAGCAAAAAATAAGCTAATTGCGAAAGCAATAAGCTTAAAACGCCAAGAAAAAATAAGAAGATGACTAACATACTTACTCATTTATGCGGACCTAACGTCCGATTAGAACAGTACTTGCGTTGCAACATAGTTTGAAATAAAAATTTAATTTTCTGCATTATATAATGCGTATATAGAGAATGCTAGATTTGACACGAATTCATGGAATATTTCATTTAAATGTAAACCTGATATCACTGAAATCAGGTCTGTTGTATGAAAAATTGCAAACAATTTCTTTTTTTACGCTTGTTTTTGCTTTCAATTGAACAACGGAGAATTTTACGCGTCTGCTAAAATTCATTATTATTTTTTCTATGAATGTTCTGCTACGAAACTAATCAAACGGTTTAACGTAGTCTACGTCAACCGGTGTGTTAAACACAACCCCACTGATTTTTTGAAAAATATTTCTACGAGTCGTCTGTTTTTGGAAAACTAGGAAGGAATGAGTAGCGTACGACCCACAACTAAGAAAAAAAAAATATTACCATTCCAACCACTCCTTATCAATCGACACGCCTTTCCCGCAGTCCATCGTCAACCTACAAACCACTACCCACCACGACGCTCGAAACCTACGTGAAACCGATACCCGCTTCTAAAAAAGCAATAAAGGAAGAGGAAATTAAATGAAAAACCTAATCATTCTTCTTATTTTCTAAACTAGGGAGGTACCCCCCCATATATACCCCCTCCAACCCCCCTCCTCTCTCTCTCCCTTCCCCTCACTCCTCTCTTCTCTCTCTATTTTCTAAATTAGATACTCTCCTTGTTTACTTTTTAAAATAAAAAAATTAAAAAAACTAAAACATTTCTTCAAATTATTACTAGTATACACGAGCAAATTCCTTTAAATTCCACGAGAAAAAAATCTCCTTTTGACAGACAGGCCTATTTTGTCTGTGAATAACAGACTTCAGAAGTGTCACTTCAGTGTGTTTGTCAGTTCGTCTAGGCGACCACTCGACTCTGAAAAAGTCTCTAAGTCGCATGCAAACTAGGCCTATCTATAAGACGATAAGTTCTTCTTTATGGAATGTAAAGAAATTTGCTTGCGTTTACTAGATTGAAGAAGTGTTTCACTTTTTTATTTTTCATTTTAGAAAGTGAATAAAACAGAATAAGCATAAACTTTCCTTATTTTCCAACATTGTATTGCCAAATACTGAACGTATCAAATAATCTAAGAATCTTTGTTCATCTATAAATGCATAGCTTTAGAACATTCGACGTGGTCAGCGAAAGCTTTTTACGCTTCAAAGCTGCCACATTTCGTGACGCTCTAATTATTTGAACTTGTAAAGTATACACTTTACAATAAAAAAAAGTAAAAGCATTACAAAAAATATTGAAATTATAGAAAAAAAAAGAAAAAAAAAACGACGTTGTCTGCATCAAATGACAAGTTAACTTCAAATGTATTATGAAATAATAACTCAAGTAATATGTTTCAGTAAAATTAACCTACACAAGTGTAGGACACTGTGTTGT
Source organism: Aedes koreicus (assembly GCA_024533555.2). Classification (NCBI taxonomy): domain Eukaryota; kingdom Metazoa; phylum Arthropoda; class Insecta; order Diptera; family Culicidae; genus Aedes; species Aedes koreicus. The sequence goes on along the minus strand of JAHHFK020005954.1, from coordinate 157,724 downwards.
TTAAAACAGGTTGAAAAATGTAGAATGTAAGAAGCAATCATGAGCCATAATATTTTTCTATATTCACAATTTTAATCAGCAGTTGGCAGTTGTGGTGGGTTTCAAGAGTAAATCAATTCAATCATGTAATCAAACAAATGCTCAAATGGACTCCTTGATCGAATAAATCTCTATTACCTCAAAGTAACCACACATAAGTATGAATCTCTTCTGGAGCCTCGTTGTCTCCAAAAATTTGTATCACCTCCTAACCAAAACCAAAGCGCATCAGAGCGAGAACCTGCCAAAACTGTAAGCCCAACCGTCCGTTGCCCGCTTTTCAACTGGTCCGTGTGTGCAAGACACTATTCCGAAATCCGATACGGTTCTTCGCTCATTGACTTTTACTTTTATGCTTTTCGTTCTCGATATGTCCACATAACTGTGTAAGCAAAGGCTGTGGTTTTCTTCTCCACGTGCATCTAAAGAAGCTAGATGGCACCGCATCCCAGGGGAAGGAAACGGCACCTCCAGCCAGCAGCAGGAACGTCAACCTCATCGTATGTAGAACCAGAGTGCGCCTCATAGTTCCTCAGCTTCAGCAACGACGTCGAAGTAGAATCTAGGAAAGGAGAGAAATCGGACGAGAAGAGCCGAACTGATGCAGCTCGGTGGTACTTTATGAATAATGCATGAGCTTAAGAGTGAGGTCAGGTATCTCTATTTTGTACACTTTGGCGTACCGGAAAGCTGTGATCCTATCTGGCTACCGAAGATTTAAATCGAGAAATCCATGGGGTTTTTTTCCTAAGGAGCCACATATTTAGCTCTTCATGGGTTGGCCTCGAGTAGAATTGGGACTGCAGTGCTGAAAACATACGGGGGAGAGGTGAACGCGGATAAATGCCGAATATGTGCTACATCTATGGTAGAATAAACAACCGGCAGTAAACGTAAAAGTCAATAAATTAAAGCACTTTTAGTCTGGTGTTTTTTTCAGCAGCATGGAAATAGTTTTACATTTTCTTTCTTTTTCTGCTGGTGTCATCAATAGTACTCGAAGAACAAGAGCAATGTAATAAATTATCCGCGCAACCCGTTAGGGCAGTGTATCGTAGAAGACAGATTGCCGAATTCATAACACCAGCGAACTCATTAGGCACCTGCAAAATATTTTGCGATAAAAGTTGTGAGCCCATGGAAGAGTTAAGGCCCGAACATAACAACAGCGGATGCGGAACGGCAGCTGGAAAGATAAGTAGTTAGACCCAATTCAACGACCGCTTCTGCCCACATTGCATTTGGACCTCTAAAGTAGATGTCTACTTCGGCATCTTCTAACAAAAATGCACCGTTTAGCAAGTGGCAACCAGTTCCGTCCGTTCATCCTCCGAATGTACGGGTATCGTGCTGCTAATAACTGTTCGTCTATTTTTTACGTACCGAAATTTGAAACACCGACATACTTTCCATCCGCGATGAAGGTTTTCAAAACGATCATCAAATGTACCGTAGGCCGGATCCAACTGTAGGTGAGAATTCCACCAGGACGAGAGCAGCAACGAAAAGGCCAAAGCTTTGCCAACCCAACTCAACCCATTCAACCCTTCTGTAAAGGAAACGCTCGGTAGCAAACAATAATTACCGTTTCGTATCGATGTTGGCGAAAGAATATCGAGTTTCCCCTTGGCCCTCCCCGATTTGTCATGATTTTGAAAAAAGAACCTTCATAATTGCAAAAGGAAGGCAAGCGAGCGTTAGGTGAAATCCCAACCATTGAAACGGAAAGGATTGCCACTCTTGCGTCCTAGAAGACTGAGGAAGCCAGCATTCGTTCGAAGGATCGCTACACCTTGCCCTGCCGCGTGAAATAGCGTTATAATTGCAGGGCTAAAGGTATCAATTATTGCATCGTTTTGTGAGGTGTACTTTTTACGAGCCAATGCTACCGGTTCTTTACTGTTTTTTTTTTCGTTCTTTATTGCCTGTTTTGGAAATATGAAAGAAAATTACGGTCTCACCAATCATCCCCGGTACACGAATGAAAGTGAAGCCGTTAGTCCTGTATGTTGTGTGTTAATGTAATGTAAGATAGGTGTTTTTACTGTCATTAGATCGACAGAAAAACCGAAAGATTTCGATCTAATGAAAAACGAACGAAAATTTCAACGTATATAGCACAAATTTCCATTTTTTGGTTTGAGATAATTCAAAGGATACTGACATTGATTTCCGTAATTGATAATTAACAAAATGCATAGCATGCATCGAGCTTTCTAAAAGGATTTACGAAAACACTGAATACCTATTCAAAGTAACTCTTTGACTTCACGAAGAGAATTTTTCTTTTTTTTTACTAGTTCAATTATTTGAGAGGCTTAATTGCGTTAGTTTTACGGAGCCCATAAATCATTATTTCTTAATATAATGAATGCCTTAATACTAGGGTTATAGGACTTTACTCGCTGTTTACTCGAGGTTAAAATAGGTGAAAGTTTTTAGGGATGGGTTGGAGCATGGAAATAGGATTCTTCTCTTGAAATCATCGGTACCATTTGCTTTCTTCTTAGGTCCGCTTAACTAGAGTCCAGTATTTCTCTATTGGGAGAAGTTCTGGGCAGTTTGGTGGATTGGCTGTTTTTGGCACGTATTTGACCTCTTGTACCTTATACAAGAGTCCTGGCTTGTGATAAACGGTAGCAACCAGTGCCTTGGATTTTCATAAAATATCCATGAGAAGTGAAAATGATTTTATCCCAGTGTAATGATGTTAACTTTCCTGGTTTTTATGGTTTTCCTGGCTGTCACTTCTATGCAAACTGAGTTTTCTTTGCTGCAATGAATGAAGTCAGCTCTAAGTGCGGGTCAAAAATTGGCTGTCACTGTTGTTTTGATTATGAATCGGTTAGCATGAATTTTATTTGTCAAAATTTGAATATTATCTCTTGTGATGATTTTTTTAAAATCAAGTGATTTTGAATCCTATTACAAACATGCAACAACCAGGGCCGTCATGCTAGGCCCAGAAGAATAGATGCTAGCAATTTTGAGCATGAATACCCTGGACTGAGCTCTATTTTATTCATATTTTCCAATCCCGACGGGTAATTGATATTCATTATGGTTTATTGAATTTCATTTCTGACATTTTGAAATTCATATTGAAAATGACCCTATTAACATAAATGAATATCAAAGCATTTAAAAAATTGAACGCTCATTCTTCTGGATACGTTTGTTGGGACGAGTTATCATTTGATTTTCGCATGGAACTTAAAGGTAGTCAATTTTATGTTGCCTGAAAATCCACGTTTTTGAACCTAACGAGCATGATTTTCATCAAGACTAGTAGCAACCGCTTTTGCAGACATTCTTTCTCGTACACATTCTTATTGATAGTGCCGGTAGAGACGAAACTCTTAGATTTTCGACCACAATTGCATATGGCCTGCCAAATCAAAGACTTCTTCGGATATTTGGACACTTTCTCTGTCCAGAAATGCTCGGCAACGGTGTTTCTTTGCATTGCGGTGTGCAAAAGCCAGACCCGGAAGCTGTTTAAACTCTTCGATTACGTATTTTTCTCGTCCATTATAATACAAGAACATGTTTGCAAACAATTGGTATAAAGCTCCTTAGCACGGCTTTGAGCAGTGGAATTTTGCTTGTAAGCACGGTTGGGCACCCTTCTTACTTTGTACACTTTGCCTCTGCTTCACTTTTTGTACGTATGATTTTGACTTCCCAAGTTTGCGAGCCACATTTCGCACAGAAAGATTGGGATTTTTCTCAATAATGGCTACCACCTCCTAGTCCATTTGTCGGGAGCATATGTTTCGATTTGTTACACTTCCAACTTTCCAATCCACAGTCAAGCGCTGGTCAAATGATTTGCAAACACAAAACACGGTACTTTTTGGTAGTTTTAGTTTCTTGGCAAGATTGCGTACCGGTGAATTCGAATTTTGCTGCCTTTCGTACAAAATGCGTTTGCGCACTTCCACTTGATTCGACGCCATTTTACTGAATGTAACAAAAAAAAAAATCGTTTATTTTCCGCTGGCTGATTTCCCCACAACGAGGTGATAACCACCGATGCCAGGAAGGCAACTCCACCACCTGGACTCTACATATCGCACTCATCAACACATGAGCCGGGATTGTGGACACAATTTATTCATGATCTCACAATTTATCAGCCTTGCCACCTTATTGTTGAATTTTCAAGTATATATTTATTTTTTAAATAAATTAATGTTCTAGCAATAATTCAGTTGCGCATTAAAATGTTCGAACTTTAATGTTATAAAACACCAACAAACTGATGGTTGCATGAAAAATTTAACAATTGCAGGCCAAAAACAGATGCATTTATGGTCAATATTACAATTAATTTACATGCGTATCCACTTTGAAAAAGAAACATCATATGTACATCGATATATTTTTTTCTCTATTAGCTTCCACTCAACTATAAACAAAGAAAAGTCCCCATTCAGCAGAACGAATCGTAAAATGGAATCTTCGAAACATATTTGTGACGGACTAGAAGTGTTCTTAAAGAGGAAAATCATAAAACTATCAAAACTTGTGGTAGTTTTATCATAGTTTTAAGCATGTCTTGAATGTCATTACAAGTATGTGCCGATAAAACTATCAAGTTTTATGCGAACCTTGGGAAATAGTCTTGAGAACCTCCTGTAGTATGGGCCTTTTTGAACTTATGAGGGTTTTATGGCTGTTTTATCGATGTAATGTAGAATATCTAGTTTTATGCGTGGTTTTATCAAATGAGTCTTGAAAACTTCTTCAAGTGTACCTTAAAATTAAATTTGTAACTTGAAATCATTAACAAAAGGGGATCGTAGCAATTTCTCGTCTTTTCTTCAGTGGTTCAATATCAATTAACATGCAACGAGACTCATACGAACGAATAGCACATGAATTCCATCCTAGTTTTCTAAGAGCAAATGACAAAAACTGTTTTTGTACAGATTCTATACGACTAATGTATGTTTCTTAGTATGGAGCCCAATCAACGGAGCAATATTCGAGAATGGATCTAACGTTCGTTACATAGAGTGTTTTGATAGTATATGGATCCTTAAAATAATACCTGAACCTTTTGATGAGTCCTAACATATTATTTGCTTTGAGAATTGTTGCATTCAAATGATCGACAAAGGTCAATTTAGAATCAAGAATCACTCCTAAGTCTCTAATTTTCTTGCATCTTTCAATTAACTGATTTCCTAGAGTACACGTGAAATTATTATGAGTCAGTTTTCTTGAATATAATATGATGTTACACTTTTTAATATGATTATCAAGCAGGCTTTTAACACACCATTCGTAGAAAACATTAATTTTGCTCTGAAAATGTTGCAAATCTAACCTACTACAGATTTTCATATACAGTTTTATATCATCAGCATAGATAATAACGTTAAGATGATTGAACACAAGATTAACATCATCAACAAAAAGAATTAATAAAAGAGGACCTAAATGAGATCCATGTGGAACCCCTGAGGTGACATTAACTGCTCTAGAGATCTTTCCTTTGAAACGTACCATCTGTGTTCTATCTGTCAAATAAGAATCGATCCATTTTAATAGTGTCCTGGTTAGACCCACTCGCTAAAGTTTGAAAAGTTGCAATGGAATGTCAACTCTATCAAACGCTTTGCTGAAGTCAGTATATAAAGCTTCCACAAAATTTCCTATTTACACTAAATATCCATTGCACCTAAACAAAATTCTTCAAGTTCCAATAGATAAGTAGATGTTGATCTGCCTTTGAAAAAAACATGTTGATTATTTGTAATACATTTTTTTTATCTGGTTGAATAATTTTTAACTAACAATCGCTTCAAACGTTTTAGGAATACAAGATATGATTGCGATTCCTATAAATTTTTTAATGTCTGATCGTTTGCCAGATTTAAATAATGGTATAAAGAATGATTTTTTCCAGAAAAGTGGAAAGTCTCCTGATTGAAGTAATAGATTGAAGAGCCAAAACAGGAGTTTTACAAAAGGAGCCTTCCTAGATTTGCGGTATCCGAAGGCAAAGGGTAAATGCACCCTTCTTTTTGGGGAAATGCTCCTTAAACTTTGGAAAAATGCTCCTAAGATGCGTTTGCCCGGTATAATGCAATCGGAGGTATTAACCATCTGGTTAGCGCTTGCCGATGTTTTGACGGGTCTTCAGTTTCTTCAAGATTGTATAGTTTTGACGGGTTCTAAGTTTCTGAATTTAAGAGTCGTCAAAACAAAATTAAGACTCTTCAAAATGAAATTAAGGCTTGTCAAAATGAAATTTAAACCCGTCAAAACCATCTCGAAGATTGCAGAGCGAAGCTCCACCATACAATCTTGAAGAAACTTAAGACCCGTCAAAACAACCGGCAAGCGCTAACCAGAAGGTAAATACCTCCGATTGCATTATACCGGGAAAACGCATCTAAGGAGCATTTTTCCAAAGTTTAAGGAGCATTTCCTAAAAAAGAAGGGTGCATTTACCCTGCTGCCGTATCCGAATTGGTTTGCCAACTGGAAGGGGGCCTATACAAGGGGGACACGCGCTCTTTTTTAGGGGGGGGGGGAGAGGGGGGGAGTGAGAGAAAGAGAGAGAGAGAGGATATTTTTCATTGATACGCTTTCAAACTATCAACTATGTTTCTTAATCTAATTAATCTATTATTTGGCTTCTGAAACCTATAACATTGCACAGTGGGAAAACAAGTACATGAATTGCGAAAGAATTCGATAATTCAGCTCCAACTAGCACAAGGTTAGTGAACTATAGCATTTTTTATGTGAAAATTCCAGGAAAATCGAATGGAAGGGGTCCCATTTGCCGCAAAATTCAGTGGACGGAGATATTGGGCTTATTTTATCCCACTTTCCGAATAATGCCCAGAAATCTAGGAATCGAATGAAAGTGGTTTCAGCCACCGCACGAGTCGACAAACAGAAATATTGGGCTTATTTTGCCCCAATTTCCTGTATTTTCGAATATTGCTGAATAATCTATGCTCGGAGGGGTCTGTGGTAGTCAAAATAGGCCTATTCTTATGTAGAATTTCCCTAGAAATCGAATGGAGGTGGTTGCAACCACCGCTCGGGTCGGGTAACGGAGATATTTCTGATTTTATCGCCCTATCCTACGCAACACGTTTTATTATTATGACTGACATTTTGTTTCCGCTATTGCACGCACACCAATGAAACAAATCTGTCAAATTTTCTGTGTTTTTCGATTCAAATTTTTTTTTAAACCAGGAAGTTACGGAAATTTATTTGAAAAGCTGGAAGAAACAGCATGTTTTGGATTTTGTTCGGCAGAATCTTAAAGTGGAAGAAGATGTTGTTGAAAGGAGTAAGGACACTTGGATACACACATTCCAAAGGAGGAATGTTTGCAGTAAGAATAGATTCTTCGAACGAAAGGCGGATTGGCTCGTTTTGCCGTTCCAGGTAAGTGAAGTTTTTTTAAAATTCTTTGCCGTATTACTGCCAATTAAATAAACAAGAAACATATTCTAAAACAAATTGTCATTATTGCTGTTAATATGTAACTGAAACGCCTTAGGTATCATCAGTCCCAACTCAATCTAATTCTCATGAAACTCATACATTACGGACATCACCGTTGTCCCAAAATCGTGGCAGAAAGTCGCTGTCATTCCAACAGTTGGCTGAACACACTAAAGTTAAGTATTGCCAAGGCTTGGCTCGTGGCCGCTGCGTCGAAGAACTTTTACGTGCAGCGGAAACAACAACACGTAAAGCCGGATGTCCCGATATGAGTAGACTTTTGAGAAAGTTGAGAAAAAGGGAAGAAGCGTGGGCAAGCAAGGTACTAAGAGCGTCACAACTTGAGCAAGTTCCGAAAGGGCCTTCATCGAAATCAACTTTGATGATGAAAATAAGATTGGGATTAACAAAAAGCAAATACACCGGAATGACCACATTCATGCGAAAGGAATTGGAACAGAAGGCTTTTGTCCCATGGGCAGATATGATAGCTCACCGTAATAGCATACTTCCGAAATTTACAGAACCCAATCATGACGAAGGATATTTGTCTTCGAATGTTTCGGTTCGGGAAATGATATCGAACGATGTTATGCGGATTATGGAGTTGGAGGACGTACGGGACAATCTCAATGAAATAGCTTTAAGTGGGATCATTGATTGTGTCATGCATGTGGCTGCTCGACCTGACTTTTCATACTGGCTTTAGCCACTATAACCAGGCTAAGTTTCTAGGGAAAGATGATTCCTTATTGACGGAGCATTTAATGTCCTTGAAACTGGAAAGTGGTCATGAAATCTACGTAAATCCAAATCCCCAATCCGACATGTTTTGTCGCGTTCGGTCTATGCACTGGACAAAGGAAACGGATGAAATCACATTAAAGCTTTTCGACCAGTTTTTTAAGGAGGTGGATGAACTGAATGCCTCACCCACCATCTTCGACGCTGGAAACGTGACTTTTCGAGTGAAGATCACAGCAGTCTATTCGATGATAGATGGCAAGGTGGCAAACGCCATTGTAGGAAACCGAATCACTAAAGCATGTCTTGGTAGAAGGCCTCATACGAAATTCTGCTAAGAAAGCTGTTCCTAACCATCCAGCCATGTCCCACCCGGAAGTTAAGAAGGAAGCACGCCGAATTGCAGATGAGATTGAAGCTCACTTCAAACTGAACGTTAATCGCCCCAAAGTTGGAGGCTGTGGAAGCTCCAATAACGGCAACATGGCGAGGAGGCTACTTGCGCAACCTCAAAAGTTCTCTGAAATTCTTGGGGTTGACGTGGATTTGATAAGTAACATTCGGCTCATTCAGCAGTCTGGCACTTTCATCTAAAAAGTTGGACAACAATAAAATCAAACAGTTGAACACTGACATTGAGCAACAAAACCGTTGTGATTTTCCGTTTGTACGGCAGCTCCCTCCTTGTCTACATAAATTTGAGCATCTACCGGAATTGATTGAACGTTTCGTAAATTTAATAAAAAAAAAAATAAGGTATGTGGAAGTATATAATGCTAATAAATTTTTTGATATTTCTAGCCATTTACGATGAACTTCGTCGACGAGCAGGCTGGAGAAACAAGTCACAAGCGAGATCTCCCGATTGCAATTTGCATGTAAAACTTCTGCGGAGGATAACCTTTCTGATATGATGAGAGAAGCTTTGACTTGGTCTGATCCCAAGATGACGTATCTATCGGTCAAATCAAGCGGCAAAAAATCATTCTGGAAGCATGACCCAGAGTTCGAAGCGCAGATGCTACAGTTCTGTGTATCTGACGAACAGGAACACGAAAACATTTCCCAATCTAGCAATCTAGCAGGCAGTACTCACCGCTGGTGAATGATCAGTCCGAAACAGACACAGACACGGAGACTCCCATAGGAAGTGCCAGCATTTGGGTACAACAGCATACAATTTATTATCGCCCGGTGGAGGAGGATTCTAACAGTGCTTCCAAGACTGACCAGTCCAGTTCGTCCCGAAAGAACAGCAAAAATTCCCAATCAAAGATAATGCGCCGGAAACCGGAATTCTGGATCGACGGTGTAGTCCCGTCAGTCGTTTCTCCACTGATTCCATTCCTGACATCCAAACTGCCCGATGTGGTTAGCGTGCAGGATGCTTCGCTTGATGCCCTCTGTATGTATGTTTCATCAATGCTCTAAATCGCCATTGGGCCACTTTGTATTTCTCAGTGCCGCAGAGTCAAATCATTCCCCAGGCTGAATTTATCCATTCGAAGATCGCTGCCAAGGCCAGTCGTCAGCTGCAGGACCCGTTGGTCATTATGACTGGCAATCTGCCACAGTGGTTGCAGCAGATTGCGGCCGCATGTCCATTCCTGTTCCCATTCGAGACGCGCCACCTGCTGTTCTATGCAGTGTCATTTGATCGCGATCGTGCGCTGCAGCGTTTGCTTGATACGACACCCGATCTTAACTCGGCAGACACTAGCGAGAGAGTAACGCCTCGTCTAGACCGACGCAAGCGTGCCATTTCCCGCGAAGAAATTCTCAAACAGGCGGAATCAATCATACAGGACTTTGGACACTCGAAGGCTCTCCTGGAGATCCAGTACGAAAACGTAGTCGGCACCGGTCTGGGTCCAACCCTGGAATTCTACGCACTGGTCTCAACCGAACTGCAACGCTGTGATCTAGGTTTATGGAATGACAGTGATAGTTATAAGAACAACAACAATCAACAGTAGAGCTCGATTGCGGACAACATTGTAAAGTCTGCACTGCATCAGATCGATGATGATACCCACAGATAAAAAGAAACATTGAATTTTCTGCGTGATCTAATGCACATAAAGGGAATGCTAGATTTGGCAGAAAATAATGGGAGATTTCATGTAAATTTTAACCTGATAACGCCTGAATCTAGCCTGCTGTATGAAAGAATGCAAACATTGTTGTATGGCACATGAAAAATTGCAAACAATTTTGTCGTTTACGCCTCCTTTGGCTTGAAATTAAACGAGGGGAAATTTTACGCGCTTGTTAAAATTCATTATTTTTTTCTGTGGACTACGAACCGATCGTCCTTGTCGCCGATAGGCACACGGCATCAACAACAGATCGATAGTGACCATAATGTGAGCGATGGCAGTTTTATCATCAGCAATGAAAACTCACTTAATATGCTGATTGAACAATCGGACAATTTGCTCTTGAGTAGCAACAGGCTGAATTGGAAAATAATCAGACTCCGCCTCCCACGACGCAGCAGCAGCAACTTTCCCTCATATCTGCAGTATCAACTGCACAGATAAAAAGAAACATTGAATTTTCTGCGTTATCTAATGCACATAAAGGGAATGCTTGATTTGGCAGAAAATAATGGGATATTTCATGTAAAGTTAAGCCTGATAACCCCTAAATCTAGCCTGATGTATGAAAGATTGCGAACATTGTTGTATGGCGCATGAAAAATTGCAAGCAATTTCGTTGTTCACGCCTTCTTTCGTTTAGAATTAAACGAGGGGAAATTTTACGCGCTTGTTAAAATTCATAATTTTTTTCTGTGTGGTGCCGGTGGCACCACACGGACTGTTTCCGATTCCGCTTAGCAAAACAGCGAAAACTTCGCAGATCTCACGCTTGAAGTACAAGTTTAAATTTTTAGGCAAATTTATGGCTAAAGCTGTGATGGATAGTCGAATGCTTGACCTCCCCTATTCGATACCATTTTACCGATGGTTGCTATGAGAGGAGAACTCTGTCGGACAAACCGATCTCGACCAGGTGGCACCGGAAGTACAGGTAACACTTTTGCGGCTGAACGAAATTGTTAAGCAATGGGATCTGATACAGGCCGATCCCAGCCTGGATGCCATGGAGAAGACTGAAAAGATCGATTCACTCGACTTGGACGGCTGTCCAATCGCTGACCTGGGCCTGGACTTTGTTTTGTCCGGTCATCCGAACATTGAGCTACGCCGCGGTGGCCGAGATATGGCAGTCACCATCCATAATCTACATCAGTACATCTCGCTGGTGACGCATTGGTTCCTAGTCGAAGGCGTTTCGCGGCAATTTGAAGCACTGCGAGAAGGATTCGATTCGGTGTTCCCGGTTAATCGGTTGCGTATGTTCTATCCGGAAGAGCTGGAGAACGTATTCTGTGGTTCTGGACTGAATGCGGCGTCACACCAACGGTGGGACGTCCGGATGCTAGGCGAGTGCTGTCGCACGGATCACGGGTTCACGCAAGACTCGCAAGCAATTCAGTACTTCTATGACATCCTGAGCACCTACAACCGAGAAGAGCAGCGACTGTTCTTGCAGTTTGTAACCGGAAGTCCCAGGCTGCTGACGGGTGGTTTCAAGGCCCTCACGCCTCCGCTGACAATCGTACGAAAGAAGATGGACGGCCAGCAGAATCCGGACGAATATTTACCATCGGTGATGACCTGCGTGAACTATCTGAAGCTACCAGACTACTCGAGCCGGGAAGTGGTGCGTCAGAAGCTGAAACTGGCTGCCAGCGAGGGCAGCATGAGTTTCCATCTGTCCTAAAACTGGCGTCCCAAGAGAGAGAGAGAGGGATAGAAGAGTTTCACACTTTAAATGCTAGTCGCCGCGGTTTGTTTATCTCATCGTTTCGTTATCGTTTCGAAATCGGTTTTGTTTTCTTTTCGGGAAGACGGTAATAATCCTCTTTTTATTCGTGGATGATGATTTGTTTTGGGGACAGGCGCTGTATGGCTGCTCGGAAGACTACCGATTATCTCAACCAAATAAATGCTAGTGAAATGAAAGTTCATTTGAAATGAAAGACGGAAGAATACGTGAGTGCGTGATGTGTATATTGTTAGTCAGTAGAAATAAGGAAGTTTTTTTTTATATTTGTTTTTCATTATTTTGGACATAAACTTGCCACCCTTGGTTATATCATTGAAAAACGATGAGGAATATAGTGAAGATTAGCGACAACTGAGTGAAGATGAATTATCTGATGGTAATGGATTATATACTTTTTTGTGGTGGTCCGAAAGGGCCCAGTTAACTTGTTTTATTCCAAAGACATCTGAAAAGCGTATGGATAAATGGGCAATATTCCGAAAATATGGGGAAGTGGGGTGAGATCAGCAATATCACCGTTTCCCGACTTGTGCGGTGGCTACAACTACCTCCATTCGATTTCTAGGGAAATTTTACATATTTGGACTACCGCAGACCCTTCCGATCATAGACTATTCAGCAATATTCGAAAATACGGGGAATTGGGGCAAAATAAGCTCAATATCTCTGTTTCCCGACCCGTGCGGTGGCTGCAACCTACATAAACATAGGCTTATTTTGACTACCGCAGACCCCTCCGACCATAGATTAATGAACAATATTCGAAAACATGGGGGAAGTGGGGTAAAATCAGCAATATCTCCGTTACTTGATCCGTGCGGTGGCTGAAACCACCTCCATTCAATTTTTAGGGAAGTTTTACATAAGAATAAGCCTATTTTGACTACCACAGACCCCTCCGACCATAGATTAATAAACAATATTCGAAAAATGGGGGAAGTGGGGTAAAATCAGCAATATTTCTGTTACTCGACCCGTTCGGTGGTTATAACTACTTCCATTTCTAGGGAAATTCTACATAAGAATAAACCTATTTTGACTACCATAGATTACCCCTCCAAGCATAGATTACTAGCCATTATTCGAAAATACGGGGAAATTGGGGAAAAATAAGCCCAATATCTCCGTCCACTGAATTTTGCGGCAAGTTAGACTCCTTCCATTCAATTTCATAAGAATTTTCACATGAAAAATGTTATTGTTCACTAGCCTCGTGCTACTTGGAGCTGAATTATCGAATTCTTTCGCGATTCATGTACTTTTTGCACATTGTGCATTGGTTTGAATATTCAATTATGGAGAGTGTGAGCTGTTTAGTGGAATACCTGTAATTAGAAAATTAGAAGAATGATTAGTAATTTCCATTTAATTTCCAACTACCTTTATTGCTTATCTTGACAGATACGCGTATTTCGTCTACAATGTGCAGACTTCTTCAGTGTCGTGTACTAATAGTCGAGTACCCATCACACCGAAGCCACTGGAACACACGACACTGAGATAAACAACAACAACAGTAGTAGAAATAAAGGAATTTTAAAACCAACTTTTAATCTTCAAGTTCAATTTTTAATTTTTTTTTACCACCAACAAAAAATATAATTACAAAAGTGTCTTCACCACCTTCCGCCCGGGGGGAAAGAAATAATGCCTATCTAATAGTTACACATTACAGGTTTAAGGGGGGGTTTTTTTCATACTTTAGGTTAGATAGGTTGGGTGAGATGGGCTTAAGGGAAAAGATTGTAATAAAATTGTTAGTCTTAACTATTTAAAAAAAATGCTCATGGATGTCCACTTCTTACGCTTTTTTGCTACAACTTGTCACAAAATCGAGGCAACTTCGCGTAATTTGGCTTTTTCATTTAGGCAAAGGGGCAATCTGACGAACATAAAAACTAAATAATAAAAAATTTAAATAAAAGATAAAATTCTGAAAATAAAATCAAAACTTATGCGCACATAATCCATAAAATATTGAAAATATTCCATAAATAAATTGTCAATAATCCATTAAACGATAAATTATTAAAGTAATATTATGAATATGATCCATAGCAAATCAACTTTGTGAACTTTAACAGATAGGTATGATCAATCAATTATGCCTGCATTTTTAGTTTGGAGCATATTTTGTGTATGGATTTTCATCAGAACTGTAAAATACGTTTTTTATGGAACGATTTTCAATTTTTTTATGGATCGTTTCTTCAATTTAAAAGGTGCCAACTTAGGACTGCCCATGGGATGGCTCCATTTGCCGAAGGGTGGTCCAATCGACACATAAATTGGATTTTTTACATATTGGTGAAAGATGAAGAGATCCTACAAGTTTAGTACAAATTAATGAAAGTCGAATACACTTTTGCACTCTTTCTTGGTCACTTCGAATGGAATGACGCATATACTAAATAAGCGGTTTGAAAATTGATTGCTGAGAATAGGCAACTTTTTCCCTATATAATCCACTCCCCTCCAAAAAGTGAAGCTTTCCTATGCAGTTTGAATTCTCTGAAAAAAAAAAGTTGAAAACATATCCTTACTCGATGAGGTTATTAAATCACAACTATCTGTTTTCTGTAACTGCAGTCCTTCTCAGTTGTTGACAGAGTAGAGAAAACATTCATCTCTCAACTATTTAACATAATGAAACAAGATGATTACAACGTTGGTCCGAAGTTCAAAACGCAACCGAAAATCATCATATCAATCTTCTTGTTCCGTTCCACCCGATCATTCTCATAAAAAAAAACATCACACCTCTCTACCGACTTCAGTACAGTTCGATATCCCCCATGCAGAGATCCATCAACGATCTGTCAGCGGCTCGTATGCCGACCACAAAGCACAAGAACCCTACACCCAATGTGTTTTGTGGTCAATGATTGTTGCGGTTTCGCGTGGCTTTGTGCGCTAGAACAAAAAAGTGTTAATAACATTATTAATAAATATCCAATTATCTATAATTTGATGACATAATAATATTTCCGACCAACGATATCGTTCTTCCCCTTTCGAAACACAGGAAACCGATGTCATGAAACCGACACCCGAAATCGGTCATCTGAAGAGAAAGAGCACGGAAACCACGGAACGTAATCAGAGCAGCAGAAACAATCTTAAGAAAGAGGTGATAAATGACAGAAATGATTTTGTGTGATTGGGGCACGTAAAATATCAATTATACAATAAAAATAAACTGCACATACTACTTTCGGGTTCAATGGTGCGTCTGAGAATGCAGGCAAAGTCCTACATCTTCGCCGGGTCAAGAAATGCTTTACAACGTGGTCGTTTAAATTTCTTTGCTTTATTATAGTAATAAACAAAATCAAAAGTTTCGTCACTGATTAAATGTACAAACGGCGATGGTGGGGGAAATTTCAGAGAGTCGCTTTGCTTGGCAATGAAACAAAAGGAACACATAAAGAATGGGGAAAACGCAGACATAAAAATATTGCCTGGACCTATAATTTATTAATTATATAAATTACAAACTATAAAGGAATTCTAACCTACGAGAGGGTGGAGCTGGTGCAGGTTTTAATTTTCAGGTCATCGATGCCATCGCTGTGAGGAGACCAGGAATGATGTGTAAAAGTTCAAGCGTTGGATTGGAACAAGCTTCGGAGTACGGAGAGAGCAATATCATAAAGTTATGCGTATCTATCGAATTCTACTGCAGTCGTAACGCTTGAAAATGATGACAAATTGTTTCTACCAAAGTAATGGCTCCCAAAAGTAAATTTATGAGCTGCAGTACTTCTCGAACTGAACCACCGTCAAAGCATTGACCCCAACAGGAACGGTTGTTTTCGTACTTATTGATAGAGATAAGTTTTTCTTCTCACAAAGACAAATTACCATACGTTTTTATTATTTACACGTTAATCTGTTCTTTCAAACGTTCCACAATAGAAACGCGCTGGCTGAAAAGAGAATCGAAAATCAATTGTCCTCCAACAGAATAATAGCTTTTTGCTACTGCTTTCTTCAGAAAGAACTAAGATCCACACCGATTTACCAGGGGTGAGGCGATGTCAACTTTTTAATTTTTTTTTTTTGTTCGATCTTCCACCTTACGATACCAACACGTTTCTGCCGTTTACTGCATCTTCAGCGTTCAACTATGGAAGCGCGAGATGACCCGTGATGATTGAAGTACGCTATGAAGAGAAGAATCATTTTCAAGCACTTCAAAAGGAACACGCCGTACCTGCTTCTTTGAATAGCTTCTACTTGGGAGAATGACATTTGAAACACATGTGGCAAACAATAGAGATTTGGAACAATTATGGGTCAAAAACATAAGTTCTGCTGCAATGCAGCGTCGAATGCGATGTGGATCCAATTTTTGAACGGCCACTAAATCTTCTTTGGTACACCAACATTTATTCATCACTCACAATGTATAAGCTTTGTTTCACCGTCTCGTTGGTCAAACTTGTTACCTTCCCGAAGGTGGGTAGGTCTGCATGGAAGACTACCCAAGTAACCATGAAGCTGTACATAGTTACATCAATTTTGCATTATATTACGATATATGGTTATGGTATAAAGCAGTTTAATCTTACATTCGCCATGAAAGTAGAATTAAAGTCGAAAAGGGCCCCACTCCTGTCAAATTAAAGCTAGCGCACATGCTGTATTGAAACCCTAAAACATGTATATTTAGGGCATAGTTACTTTTTCAGCAGTTGAATTACTGCTCCTACTGAAATGTTTCATTGTATTTTTTGAAAGCCTACATAGAGCTTGGGATATTATGAAAAAAAAAATTAACATCGAATAGGTATAAAACTTCCAATTGAGTTTAAGATCTTTTCATTGTTATGCTTTATTAGAGGATGTTATTTCATACTTTCATTATATGGCATATCATCGCCTATCATTTAAGATATATATATTATTAAATGCACAAATGTGTTATACCTTCTATCGGGAGTCGAACCAAAATTTCTCACGACTGAACGCTGATTGCCGGTTGCGTTAACGCTCTGAGCTAAGAGAGCAATAGAATTACGAAGGACAACTGCATAATATTAAGGAAGCATACTCTCTGCTCTCTTTGTCGTTCTAGAAAAACATGTATCATGCAGCTATTTTAAGATTTTTCTTGCTGAACACGTCGTAGGGACAGTGATACCCCGAACTTTTATCAGTGCAAACCTCAACCCGATACAAGCTACAAATGAAAGCATACACACCGACGTTCATTACTCAAGCAAGCCGACACAATTTTGATACATTCGGACCAGGTTTAAACTGGATAAAAAAATCAGGGGGTTGTTCCCACCACTGCTACTTAAACCATCGATGCGGTTCTTAGAATCTCCCGACCCCCTTGAAATGACCTACTATAAACAATATTGGTCGGATGAAAGAGAGTATTGTCTACACTAGAAACGAACGATCAATTTAAAAACGCGTATTAGAAAGAGCACAACAGTTGTGAATTCAAAACTAAGAAATTACTCATTATCTATCGGCAGTTGAAGTGAAGATTGTTCAGGATCAACTGAGTAATTAACAAAAATCTCGAAAAATCTCAATTTTTACAATACTAACCCCACTACAAAAATTCGATCGGATTTTTCATATTTTCAAATTTTATTTAACCACTGCCCTTGCCGTAATGTATTCGTTTTATTTAAACTCCACACTTCTTACTTTTTATTACCTCGTGGCTAAAACACCACCCTGTTTTTCCGAACGTTTCTATAATTTCGGGGTTTTCTATTCGTTATTCAACCCGCCCAAAACACACACTTCACTTCTCAAATTATTTCTTCTTATAAATCTATCGAACCAATCGTTACCACAACAAATAACGATTCAAAACAATACCCCCCGTATGCATATTCGGATCAAAATGGGGGTCATACGCGACGTTATGTAAGAAATTCTATGTACCTGCAGAAGGTTTAAATTTAAGTTCCGCCCATAGGTCTTCCTCCCCAACCATAATTGGCAACCTACCCCTGCTTCACCCCATACTAGCCCGCCTACCCGACCGTAGCGAATTAACGCCTTCCAAATTGGTGCCGCGGTGGCATCAAAACGATTAAGCGCACAATCACCACGCCAAACGCGAATAAAACATCGACGCGAACGTAAATACGTATGTTGTAGCAACTCTATACCAGTACTAATTCAGGAATGCAGAGAATAAAGTTTCGCACTAATAGGAGTTTATGGATACTCGCCCACACTCCCCGATTTCCGTAAGACTACGTCTTACGGCAAGGGTAGGGTGTCAAATTAAAATCTGAAAATTGCGACCGTCACGAAAAATCGTTACAAATGAAATGCTAATAACTCAATCAATCATCGATAAATTTTCAAGATACTTACACCAAGCGATTGAAAATTTTCACTCGTATCAATTCAACTATCAAAAGTTATCCTTGATTAATTGTAAACTATTGAAAATAGGGCAAATAAAAGGTGATGTCTTAAGATTCCATTTTGCAGGCTAAATTTACAAAATGCACAGTAATCTCCTATCACAGATTTCAAATGTGAGCAAGAGAGGTCTCATAAGCAACAGTGAACGATATAAAATGGACACACCTTCAAAAAATTCTCATTCATTCGGCAGCATTGAAGCAGTGCGGTACAGTTCACAGTATTTGATTGGCAGCTGGTGGCGGCAGTACCACGGAGGGTGCTCTGGCTTCATTTCGGAGCGGCTGTATATAAGCTGTTCGGAACGGCATTGTATTGGTAGCTAGCGTGTAGCAAGTACCCCAACCCCCCCACAACATGACAGATTAAGTTAGTTTCGTGTAACCATTAGCAAATCGTAGATGTTGCCCCGCGTCGTAAACATTGGGGCATCGGGAGATGCACCGATTTTTATATTCGGAGCAGCTTATTTTTGTTGCGTCATGAGTGGTTGCAAAACAATAAGCAAGCGTACCATATCAAAAGAGTCTATTTTTATATTCACGGCATAACTTCAGTTATAAGTTATTTAAATATTGAAATAAATATTTCACGCGGCTTTCCGCCGAGCAAAGATACAACCGCAGCGTTTTCTCAACCCCGGTTGTTCGTTTTGGAAGTGTTACACTGCGCTGCATTTGGTGAACACTACTACAGTCACGCGGTGTATTGTATCCAATGAAACAGAGAATAATTGAAGGTTATTGATTGGCATTAGAAACCGTTTGAACAATGTTTTTTTGTTGCGTTTTTTACTGAGGTACATTTACATTTACGTTGGGAGGAAGCGGATGTCAAATTCATAGATGTTTTCACCGCAGACAGACATTCAAGCTCTAACAAAACAATTCAAATTTGTTGTGTATAATTTCAAATCTAATTACGTTGGAATTAACTTGCACAGTAACGGCACAGCGCCTAGTCAACTTATTGAAACATTGATTCTGACAGTTTGACTGGCAAACCTTTTTTCCCTTACCAATAAAATACAAATCTTTGGCCTCATCTGTTGGGTTATTGCTACTTGACATCTTGTGGGAAGCCATGTTTTTACATAGGTAAATGAGATGAAGTCGAACGTCTGCCTGCGTATTTACTATCTTGTTAAGGGAGGGAGAGAGGGACTTGAAAATTCCCGAATATTGTGTTACGTAATATTAGAACGAATCCTGGACACCTCTGATGAACTGTCACTGTACTCGTATCAATCTGATCGAGTAAGGTCTGTATTCGCAATAATCCGGACACCTCAAAACATGAATAAAACATAAGTATCGCATTATATTTCCGTCGTAGTTGTTTATTTCAGATTCATGGGATGTGTTTTAACAATTCGTGAAGACAAAACATAGTAATTCGGTATTTGCATAAAATTTTCGAACTTTGCGCTTAACTCCGTTCATTAGGGTTTGTAAGGACTCTTCAGAGATCGTAGAAGCCGTCTTTGTCCAAATTTGCTGGAAGTGTTTGATGTCTTTGATTCCTTGCTTCTTTCCAAAAAGCTTCCGCTTCATCAGAGCCCAATATCTCTCGATTGGTCGTAGCTCAGGGCAATTTGGCGGGTTTGAGGTTTTTGGTACAATGTTCACTTGATTTGCTTGGTACCACTCCATTACAGTTTTAGCATAGTGGCATGATGCCAAATCGGGCCAGAACAAAGGTTTTTCTTTGTGACTTTTGATGAAGGGTAGCAATCGCTTCTGCAGACACTCTTTCGGATAGATCTCCTTGTTGATTGTGCCTGTAGTGACGAAAGATTTACTCTTTTTTGCCACACGTGCAAATTGCTTGCCACACAAGGTATTTTTTGGGAAATTTCGATGCCTTCTTCGTTCTGAAATGCTCAGCTGTAGCATTTCTGGCCATAGCAGAATAAAAAGCCGGCCCTGGAAGCTGCGTGAAATCCTTCAGGACATAAGTTTCATCGTCCATAACAACGCATGAAAACTTCGTCAAATATTCGCAGTACAAACGTCGAGCCCGTGATTTTGCTGCCAAGTTCTGTTTGTCGTTGCGATTTGGAACTGTTTTTACTTTATACGACTTAAGTCCCAAACGTTGTTTTGATTTTTGGACAAAACCAGGTGACATCCCTATTTTACGAGCCACCGTTCGAATGGAGAGATTTGGGTTTTTCGTTAATATCCTTTTCACCTTTCGGTCTATGACAGGATCAGCGCGTCCAATGTTTTTGTCACTTCTCGGTTTCCTCTCCACCGTCAAACGTTCCGAAAATGATTTGAGCACATAGTGAACAGTGGATTCAGGCAAATCCAATGTTTTTGCAAGGTCCCGTATTGACAAGTCAGGATTTGCCGTACGCCCGTACAAAATTCGCTCGCGCACTTGTTTTTCTTTCGTCGGCATCTTGAATACTAAACATGAAATGTAAACATCAATCATAGTCTTTTTCATCATAGACTCTCAGCTATACCACAATGAAATTTTTCATTCTTACGTGCAATATTTCAAAAGTTACAATGATTTGAAGGTATCCGGATTAATGTGGATATAGACCTTAAGAAGGATAGGGTTGCCAGATCCCTGGGAAGATAACCATTTGTTGCTGAAGGAGAATCGTGAGTAGGTTTTAAATAGGGCGAAACTCAAATGTTTTTTTTTAGTTCAAAATAAATGAACTTAAAATATCTCGAAAACGGTTATTCATAGGAAGTTCAACATGGAAATTTTTATTTTGTTCAAAATTGGCCCATATGCCATAATTTGCCATCGAAAACATTTGTTTTCTTGAAAATAAACAATGTTTTGAAAATGCACCCAAAATGGCTTCTGCAAAACCTATTTTGTTTAAATTTTCTTCATCTATTTGAAGTCATGAAAATGCACGTTTAGATGTTTAGTTTTGTGGTCAAAATTTGGTGAAAAATAGAGGTATGCATTTTTTCGTTTCCTGACAGTTTTTTTTTTTTTTTCATACAATCATCAGTTTTCGAGTTAAATTTTTTTGAATAAAACTTGTGAAAAAATACATACGACCTTTTAAAAACTAACGCTAGATTTTTTTTTTCGATCAGTGGAAATCAGTTTCCGATACCAAAAGCATGTGCAAAATTTCATTCCAAACAACGACCATGAAGTTTGGTCGATCGGTCATTTGGCGTGGCATCCGTCTTTATATTTTTGACAGTTACTCGTGTGCATTGAATTCAAAGCTAGCTTTATGAGCTTTAAAAATCAAATTCATTGCAGAAAACAACGAATAGATTCGTGAGTCATACTTTCGATTTCGTATTGTAAACGAATCTCAAAATACTCTGGCGAGTTAAAAGTAGCATCTTGTAGAACAATGCTCGCTCTACCATTTGGTGATTCGTGAGAGATCATCGTCTAAAGTTATTGTTTACAATTGGCTTTTAGGCCCTAATCTTGAATGACTCGAGATTTGTTCTTTACTTGAAAATCACATTCATCACAAATAATTTGGTTCAGTTAATCAGAATACACTCTAAGATCGCTCAAACGTTTTTCAAAAGCACGCACGGAGCAATCCAGAATGCTTCGATTGGTAATTACAGGGAAAAGCCAATTTTTAAAATCCTAAGGTCAAGATTTTCGAATTTCAAACACTACCCAAGTAAAAGCATGGATCCATCATCTAGCGCTGAATATTGGAATGATAAATCAGATTATACATAAAAAAAAACTTTAACTATCCGAACGATGAGGTTAATAAATTTGTCATGTTTTGTATCGATGATACTTTCAAAGTTTGGTTTCTTGCCCATCAAATTCGTCTTTTACTTCTGATCACCATTAAATTGCTTCCTAAAAGCAAACAAAACCTCAAAGCGGTTCCCTACCCTTCGTAACTCAGCTAAATGTTTCTAATGAGCAAGCGGCAAATAAATGTCTCGGCTTTTGTCATATCTGCCTCGGCGACGACTGGCTGGTTTTCGCTCCCCCTTGAAATCTTGACACAAAAAATAACGAGACTTTTTCTTTGACAAGATTTTGTTTGTTTTGCGGGAACAATCAAAGGTCATCCCGCTAACTGTGGCATTTTCTCTTTGATGACGCACCGATAGAGGATGTTAAAAAAAAGCAGTTCATTAGACAAGAGTCCATGAAAACGGAAAAATATTTTAATCAGCCTGATGACCCGAAGGTCACAGGAAAACGGCAAGCGGAAGGAATAATAGAGGAAAGGTAATCCCACGTGTGCTACGCGATAGAATCAATGGCAAGAGTTACTCTCCTACACCAGAAAAGTGGGATCAAACTTTCACTGATAAAGAGAATAAGAACTCGAATATTTATAGTCATTTGTGAACGGATCTTCACTTAAATTAAGGTGAACGGAGAAGACGAAGCAACGACGGCAGAGGAGATTTGGGTGCAGAACAAGTTCTATCACTTTGAAAATTTATCACCGGCCGGCCTCGTGACCATAAAGGCCCCGGCACTATGTCCCATAAAAGCCTCCTAAACACGTAGAACTCGGGGTTTCGAACTGAATGGAGCCGAGCGCTTTTTGTGTCATTTCTGTCTGCCATGTCGTACTCTTTTTGTTATTGTTCTCCCTTACGTACGGACGGGTTCCAGGAGAAATACATGAATGCCACACGGTGAATTGAATAAACCCGGGTGCGATGCGTGAACTTCGATATGTCACGTAAAACGCATCTTTCCTCTCGTTTTGTTCTCTTGTTGTTTTATTTCAATTCTCCGCCAAGAAAGGATCGTTTTTTTTTCGTTTTCCTACCGTCGTCGTCAGCTTAGACGAGACTGGTTCTTTCGCGACTATTTCAAAGGTACAGGGTAGGAGACTGATGGCACTTTGTTGTACCTTGTAGATTTAAGAACGCAACATGCGACGTACCGGTTTAAAAAATCATAAAGTCTTGCAGAATTTATCTTTCGATCAGCATCCGCTTAGAGAGAATTTGATTTTTGGGTAGGCACAATAAGTGAACATTTTCACGAGATTGGGAACGGAAAGGGAAAAATATTTCCAAGCAATTCATTGGAATGAGTTAAATTATGGTTAAATCTTTTCCGTCTGTTAATAGAAACAATCGAGTTCATATTATTTGAACCGGTCAAACATCTAAGCAACCTGTTTGTTACTCATAACTACTATCACTTCAAAAGCAACACGCTGACTTGCTTCCCACTACTCTGTAGGTGACTATGTCAATCAGATTCCAGAACAAGTCAATTTAGAAAAAAAAGGGCGAAAGCTATATCAGCTACTAAAGATCTTTGTCCATCTGGTATTTGTACATGAGTGTTTTTCAACTGAGTCACACCCGCAGACAGATTGCAGCCAAAAAAAAAAAAAAAAATCCCCAGGCTCACCCCAATCTCCATCAGCGTCCCGTGAGACCCCCATGACCTATTCCTCAAAAAAAAAAAAAGAAAGAAATAACTACGCACCCAACCGGTAGCCCTACGAGCATTCGAAATCGAAAAGACCTGTAGAAACAACCTTTAATCAAAATAAATAACTAACAATCCATCACATGTCATTCTTAATGTTTAATACTGCTAAGTAGGGATCGTGCCCCCCATCTCGTCTGCTCTGCCACCCCGGGTCTGGTTGGGGATCTCCTCAGGAAATGTGAAGCCTGTTTCTCCCGCTTCTCAACGCCTCAAGCGGCACTTGTGCGATTTGAAGAAATCTTCAGCACATTAATTTGAATTTCTGATGTATATTTGCGTCCGCCCGGACTCAGCCAGTTTGTCTGACCGGTGACTGATGCGATTGATGCTGCTGAGTTCATTCTCGTTGAGCTGCTTGTTGTTGGTCCACTGACTCGTTCCTTCCCTCTTTCTTCCACCGTTAATGAGATGTGAAGTTCTTCTCGACTGAAATGATCGAAACGAAAGCACAGTAAATTCGGTAGCCCAAATAAACACTTTTTGTTCATTTCGTAGCTGATGATGGAATGTGTTCTTGTTTTGGTTTTGTTTTTATTTGCAGAAGGAATCAAATACAGCGTCCCATGAAACTGAGAGCTCTTCAATGAAGTTGAAACAGTTGTAATAATTTCACCACAATTTTCTCCCAGGGGTGAGTAAATCATAGCTGCAACCGCCGACAAGGTTTAATCATTGCGTTCAATCACTGTCCTATGATTGATGTGATTTTGCTTATGTTTTCAATAATCGCTTTTTTTCGCCTATCACGTCAGGATGAGGAAACCGAAAAATTAAAGTATGCCTGCTGGTCGATAAGCTTGAAAACAATGATAAAATGATACGATCATTTATTATCAATAACAATTTTGTTACAATTTTGTTACATTTTTTTTGCAAACACAAAAATTTACTATACTAGCCCTTACGCTGAACTGGCCGGATTGACGTGCCGCGAGGGCTCAGAAGGGATTTTTTTGTTAAGACCCGAATCTAAGAGTCAGTTCCATTGTGGTTATATCACATTGATTTGTAGGGAGGTGGATCAGCGCCTCAAGGTATTAGATATACTATTGAATGGTATGTAGTTTTGGATCATCCATGGAATTCCCAAGTATTGTGTAATAGTTTAACACACCCAAAGCCACACACCCCCAAAAAAAAACATAAAAAAAACAACAAAAAAAAAACACCTAAAATCAGGGGACCAAAAGAACCTCTCGAAAGGGTTATACAAACACAATCAACAAAAAAACCAAGCATTCAAACAAATGCAAAAACCCTCCCATATAAAAGTAACAAAATAAAAAAACAATAATAACCAAACAGGTGGAATAGAACAAATAGTAGAAGTACCCCCTCCTCAACCAAAAAATATAAACAAAAATAAACAGTTCAACAATCTTGAGTTTACAACACTCCACAGCGTAACTAACAATAACGTGGCAGACCCTAATTCCTATCTTTCAAATTATTTTGAAGAGCAAAAAAAGTCTCAATAAGTCAGTTAACAAAGGGGGCACTAGCTCACCCCAAAACTCCTTAACTAAAAAAAACAAGGGGGGAACAACACCACGCAGGTAACCACAAAACAGGTGGAAACCCATTCCCTCTCCTCTCCCCCTCCTCCTCTCCTTTCCTCCTCTTCCCCTTCCCCCCCTCTTTCCCCTCTCCCCCCCATTTCTCTCCCCCCCACTCTCCTATCTTCTTCTTCTTCCCGTCTCGGCGCCCTATTGTTGGTCCCTTGTTTTTCCCTCGTGGCTATGATTCATTGTCTAAACTTTAAGGTCCATGATGGATGCACAGGTCCGTCTGCAGTTGCGGCAGGAGAACAGTCTGTTGACATGCAGACATTGCAAATGGAATTTTTTATATTATAACATCTCTTCACAATGTTTTGAAAGTTATTTTCAGCTTCGCATTTATGCATCTGTGTAAGTTTTAGCCCACCTTGTTTAGATATTCCATTTATTTCAGAAATCATCAAACCGGACTTTTCGATCACTCAAGATGCTACTTTTTAAATGTAACTTGAACGGCATAAAGAAAACGATACAGAACATGTCTTATATTATGTGCGCAACTAAGTTTCGCAATAACTGTTTAGCAATAGATGACGCCAGTAGTAAGTGCTGGTCAAATGTGTTGTACATCTCAAGCGTCATAAACCAAGCACAGACATATGGTAAACAAACCGCGTTACCAAATCAGTGGTTTTGGTTTAGTGTTATATATTTTGGTTGTTTGAAGATGTCTGATTTCGTGCCAAATAATCGTCATTTGCGGGAAGTGTTGATTTTCTTCTTTCATTCGAAGAAAACGGCGGCTGAAGCACATCGAGAGCTCCAAAAAGTTTACGGTGATGCTGCTCTGAGTGAAACAACGTGTCGTGATTGGTTTCGTCGCTTCAAAAACGGTGATTCCAGTGTAGATGATCGTCCGCGTGAAGGAAGGCCAAAAAACTTCGAAGACCTAATTTTTATTTGTTAGATACAAACCAGTGGATGTTAGATATATTTTGAAAATACATATATTATTTTCTGTAACGCACGAATCATACATACATCCAATAACAAAGGGTAAGGGGGGAATACAGGGTGCCAGACGAAGTGTAGGCTGGATGAGGGATTCGTGGTTATCTGGCCCAAGTCATGGATGACAATTATGCCTTCCTTGATGAAAATCGTCAGATCGAGATCAGCGAAGGGCTAAATATCTTCCGATAGTCTACAGTGAGTTTGCTAACCCTATTTTTAACAAACCACCAGACGGAAATCACAATGTGTATTGCTTACTGTACTTGTCTGTACTAGAGCGTTTCGTTGGAAGGAGATTCTCCATCCTTTCCATGGGTTCCATGTAAGTGCTTCTGCTTTCGGGTCCACACCCCCGTTTTGACCCTTCGTGCAACGGAATAGTGAGGATTACAGGCATGTACAGTTTGATCTTACCGTTGGGAGGAACTGTACGCCATGGCAAGTCCTGCACTGGTGGTGGCATCACATCACACAAACATTTACTATACCATAACAGTATCATTTTCGTCACATTTTCGGTTCCCATGGAGTAACAGTCGGCCAAGACAACTAATTGATAGTTTCACAAGTAACGTGCTATCGTAATTAGAAAAACATAATTGTTGCAATGGATAAATATCTTTAGGGAGAACATATGATTCCAAAAAAAAATCTCACCTCACAAATCAGACCAAAGCTGGTGTGGCATCTGCTGTACACAGAAGTTGTCTCCATCCTATTAGGTCCATGGCTGCACCTCGCTAGCCACGCTGTCTGCGAAGGGTCCACTGGTCGCCTTCTTCTTGATCGATCCACCTTGCTCGTTGCACGCCTCGGTTTGTTTTCGAGAATCATTTTCACAGGACAACATTCTTACAACATGCCCAGCCCATCGTAGTCGACCGATTTTAGCGGTGTGTACGATGGGAGGTTCTCCCAGCAACTGATGCAATTCATAGTTCATTCGCCTCCCCACGTCCCCATCTGCACACCACCGTAGATCGTACGCATCACCTTCCATTCAAAAACACCAAGCGCGTGGTGGTCCTTCACGAGCAATGTCCATTTTTCGTGCCCATAAAGGACTACCGGTCTAATTGATGTCTTGTAGATGGTCAACTTCGTAGTTCGCTGAACTTTGATCGATCTTAGCGTCCTTCAAAGTCCAAAGTTTGCACGACTGCCAGCCATAATACGCCTTTGTACTTTTCTGCTGATGACATTATCGACGGTCACCAATGAGCCCAGATACACGAATTCCTGCCTCGATTTCATCACCGTCGATATGAACTCGTGGTGGGAGGCTAACATTGTCTTCTCGTGAGCCTCTTCCCTTCGTGTATTTTATTTTCAACGCATGAATCACAAACCCAATCCTACAAGCTTCGGCCTTAAGTCTGTAAGCTTCCGCCGTCGCGACGTTTCAAAGCTACGTGCTTTACCATCGTCGTTGGTGAATCCAAACAGTTGAACAGACTTCCACATTTGCAATGTTAAATAGCAAACATGACAAACTATCTCCTTGTCGTAACCCTTGTCGAGATTCAAAGAGTCTCGAGAGTGTCCCTGAAACTCGGACGATACACATCACTCGATCCATCGTTGCTTCGATCAACCGCGTCAGTTTTTCTGGAAATTAAATCCTCCCGAAAGATTTTGGGCACGTATATTTGAACAGAATATACAGTGGGGGAAATTCGTTTAACGCAAGGTCATTTTCGGGTTTATTTCCAATACAAAAGATCGAAACAAAAAGTCAAATACAGTTTACTAAAGCCTATCAGTAGTTACGTTTTTGAGAGCACAATTATAACGGAAGTTCATTGTGATCTCTGTTAAAATCCAAAAAAGATGATTTTAGAGGGGGAATTCGTTTAAACGCACACTAACGTAAAGCCGCATTGAGCGTACCTATGCTACTATTATCTTGCGAATCTGTCATATTAACACTGTATAGCCCTCTTCCGCCATGAACACGAGTTTGAATTTGCGTTGCGCGGAAATTGTTGCTCGTTTTCGGCAAAATGGGTAAAGGAAAGTATTTAAGCCAGTCGGAGCAGATACTGGTTCGAGAACTCAAAAGTCGCGGTGAGAGCAATCGCGAAATTGCACGTGTGATCCATAGATCGGAAGCAGCAATGGCGTTAAAAAGAAAACAACGGGAAGTTCGAAGATTACCAATCGTGTCCGGAACCAAATTATACAAATGGGTGACTCTGGAAGCTTCTCTGCTGCGCAAATCAAGCAATAAATGGAGCTTTACATTTCTAAAAGGCGTGTACGGCAGATTCTACATGGATGTGGCCACTTAAAGAACAAAAAAGCAAAAAAAACCAATCTTCATCCGGCTCAGATTAACGCTAGATTGAATTTCGCTAAAAAATACATGTCGTGGACTACGGAATTGGACAATGTTATTTTTTCTGACAAGAAGAAATTCAATTTGGATGGCCCAGACTGCACCGCATATTATTGGCACGATTTGAGGAAATCTCTGCAGGTTAAGTTGAGCAGGAACTTTGGAGGTGGCACTCTAATGTCTTGGGCCGCTTTTTCGATCCATGGAAAGACCCACCATTTGCCACCATTTCGACCAGGATGAATTCGGAAAAGTACTTGGAGCTTCTGGAAGATGTTTTGATCCCGTTAACTGAAGACGTTATGCCGGAAAATTTCGTATTTCAACAGGATAATGCAGCAATTCATGTCAGCAAGCAATCTTTGAAATGGTTTTCTGAACGAGACATCAGTCTTCTGGATTGGCCAGCTCGTAGTCTGGATCTTAATCCTCTCGAGAACTTGTGGGCATCCTGGCACGACAGGTTTACAAATGCGGAGGGCAGTTTAAAACCGTTCGTGAACTTGAGTCAGCCGTAAGAGAAGCCTGGAGCTTGATACCTGATAAAACTCTGCAGAAGCTGGTGACATGAATGCCGAAAATTTTTTTCGAAACTATTCAGAAAAACGGAAAGCAAACGAAGTATTAACTATTGTTTATTGTTGATTTTTGAACTGTGAATTCGATTTGATTAATAAAACTACAAGTGCGATTTAACAAATACCCCCAAAGATTAGAACAAAGATCATGAAGCAAAGATATGATCACCGAAGCAGAAATACATATAAGCTGAGAGACAGAGAATACCCTACCGAGCCATGGTTTCTTGTGCCATATTTAAGGACTGTAAGGCAATCGGAAATTGATTTCAGAACAGCTCACTGTATAGTCCGACGATGTAACAGGTACCTGAACTTAAGATACATTTGCATTTCTCGTGACTCACATTTACTGTGTTAGATTATCAATTGTTGTTTAATCATACACAACTTTCTTGTTCACTACAAGTATCCAGTAGAAGATTATTTCGAATAAAATCTGAAGGTTGTTGTGGAACAGTATCGCCACTTTCCCCGAAACTACAACCCTGATGCACTTCAACTACGAACCTACATCTGCTGATGATCATTTGATTGCAAAACAATACATTGCTTGCAATCCAGCAAACCATCAGACGGCAGGTCATCTATAGCGATATGTTTATGTTTGAAAGCGAAAGTGATCTGTGAACAATCACCCGAGTCATGATTAGTTTTTTGTGAGTTTTATAAATATAGAGTTCAAATTTTTCCGCGAGTGTTTGTTTTTATTTGCCCAAGAAGAAGTATTTTCCGAATGCCAGACAGTTTGGTAAAAGGAAAATATTGTTTTCTACCTAATCGTACCGGTCGAGTGTTGAGGAGCCACCCACTACATCGAAGGAAGTATTTGCCCGGTTCTACAACAAAGATAATAAGGTAATTCAAGAAGACGGTCATTTTGTCCATGATAATGCTAATGGTGGGCTCCTTAACATAGGGAAAACATTGTAAATAACTATTTCAATTGATAAGAGCATTGACAAAGCAAAAGTAAATTTCAACACATAACAATTCCGCTTTCAGAATTCAATAAAAAGTATGACCAACATAAAAGTAAAGCGTCTATTTATTTAATTATAACATGTTGTTTTTACCTCACTTCAAAAAACCTGAGGGAAGTGCTTCCGAGAATACGAGGGAAGCTCTCTCAAGAATTTCACGGCAGATCTTCTGAGAACTTCAAGAAAGTTCAGAAAACATCTATACAGAACCTTGGGGAAGCTCATCTGAGAACTTCCGGGAAGTTCTTCTGGAAACTGACATGAAATTCTTCTGAAAACTTCAGGAAAGCTCTTCCAAGAATTTCAATGAAATTTTGCCAAGAATTTCACGGAAGTTCTTCCAAGATTTTCAATTAAATTCTGCCAAAAACTTGAGGGTAGTTCTTCCTAGAACTTGAGATAAGTTCTTCCAAGTACTCCAGGAAAGATCTTTTGTGCACTTCACGGAAGCTCTTGCAAAAGTTCTGCCCAGAACTTCAAAACAGATCTTAACAGAACATCAAGGAAGTTCATCCGAGAACTCCAAGGAAGTTCATCAGAGAAATTCAAGGAAGTTCATCCGAGAACTTCAAGGAAGTTCATCCGAGAACTTCAAGGAAGTTCATGCGAGAACTTCAGGCATTTATTTCCAAGAACATAGGAGAAGTTCCTACGAGAACTTTAAGGAAGTTCTTCCGAAAAAAAAATTCAGAGAAGATAAAGAAACCTCTTCAAAGAACTTCAGGAAAATTTTGTCGAGAATTTCAGGGAAGTTCTTCCAAGAACTTCAATGAAATTCTTCTGAGAACATCATGGAAATTTCAAGAAAAATTTCAAGAATGTTCTGCAGTGAACTTCAGAAAAGATCTTTACAGAACTTCAACGATGTTCATCCGAGATCTTCAAGGAAGTTTTTCTGAGAACTTCAAGGAAGTTCATCCGAGAACTTCAAGAAAGTTCATCCGAGAACTTCAAAGAAGTTCATCTGAGAACTTCAGGTAAGTACATCCGAGAACTTCAGGGAAGTATTTCCAAGAACATAGATAGGTTCTTTCGAGAACTTTACGGAAGTTCTTCCGAAAAAAAATCCGAGAACTTAAGGAAACCTTTTCAGAGAAATTCATGGAAATTTCAAGAAAGTTCTGCACAGAACTGCATAGAAGATCTTTACAGAACTTCATGAAAATTCAAGAAAAATTTCATGAAAGTTTTGCAGAGAACATCAGAGAAGATCTGTACAGAACATCAGAGAAGATCTGTACAGAACATCAGGGAAGTTCATCCGAGAACTTCAAGAAAGTTCTTCAAGAACATAAGGAAAGTTATTTCGAGAACATCAGAAAAGTTATTCCAAGAACGTAAAGGATTTTTTCCCGAGAATTTCATTGAAGTTCTTCCGAAAACTTCAGGAAACCTTTTCAGAAAACTTCAGGGAAGTTTTGCCGATAATTTCAGGGAAGTTTTTCTGAGAACTACAATGAGATTCTTCTGAAAACATCAGGGAAGTTCTTCCGAAAAATTCAGGAATGTTCTGTTGAGAATTCAAGCGAAGGTTTTCCAAGAACTTCATGAATTTTTTCGAGAGCTTCAGGGAAGATTTTTCGAGAACTTGTGGGAAATAACTCAGCGTACTTCAAGGTAATTTCGTCAGCATACTTCAGTGGAATTCTTCGGAAAACATCAGAGAAGTACTTCCGAGAACTCTACGGAAATTATTCAGAGAACTTGAGAGAAATTATTTTCAGCATTACAAGAAAAATCTTTGAAGAACAATTTCGAAGAAGTTCTTCAAAAAAAAAAATCAGAGGAATGCTTCAGAGAACTTCAGAAAAAATGGAAGTTTGAGAACTTCCCTTACGTTCTCGGTAGAATTTCCCTGAAGCTCTAGGTATAATTCCGTTGAATTTATGAGAAAAACTTCACGAAAGTTCTTCGAAGAACTTTCCTGAAGTTCTCTGAAGAACTGTTCTGAGGATATTGGAAGATACTTCACTCCGGTTCTCTGAAGAACTTCCATGTTGTTCTGTGTATAACTGACCCGTAGTTCTGCAAAGAACTACCATGAAGTCCAGTGAAGATCCTTTGAAGAACACTGTTTTGTAGCTGCACCTATCGACTGAAGTAAAGGAAAATGAATAGTCAGATAAATTATTTTACGTGAAACCCATAAAAACAAATTTTGTAAGTTTATTGTAGTGAATTGTTTAACACGAAAAAAATTGTTCCCTGGATGAATGTCAATTACTTTTCAAGAACATATGCAGATTTTCATTTATTAAAGTCAATGCATCAACGTTTTGTTGCTTGATTGCAAGCCCCTTCTTTTCGATCATCAACATTTTCTCCTGCAGCTTCCTCTGAATAGCCTTAGCCCCAAGCGAATTGTCTTCTTCTTAATGGTGTTGAAGTTGTGCTAGGGCACGTGTCTGTTCCCTGAATATAAGGAGAGCTAGACCTGGATTCTCACACGCCTTTTCTGCTGGTGTTGATGATGGGGCGGAACTCGTTGGGATCACATCCAGCCCACTAGAACTTGATCCACTTAGTATAAGGCCGTACAAAATAAGACATTTCTACGCTAAAAAAAAAAAACATAAAGAGCGGTTAAGGTTTCATTATGCTTGGAACTTATTGGACATCAAAGGAAACAATGAAAAATTGTGAATGAATTTTCGAACTTTTTGCTTAATACCAACCATCATTTTGTGCACTGTAAAGATTGTACTCAAAAAAGATGCAACAGACAAAAATGATCACAAAACATTCATTTTAAGTCGGATATTTTTGAAACTAAATATGGGGACAGGGAATAAATAAACACATAGCTGTATTTTATTTAACCTCCTATCCTAAGCTTAATGCCCACACCTTGGACTTAACGCTACCCATCAATTCCTGTGCAACACTTGCGCCATCTTTCTTACACACTGTCATCCACTCTTTCTTCCAATCCTTGTCGCTTTTGAGAACCTTTCCTGTTTTCCGTAGTTTGCCCTTCACAATCGTCCAAAATTTTCTATTGAGTGAAGTTCTGGCGAGTTTGGCGGATTTTTCTCCTTCGGCAAAAAAACAACATCGTTGGCTTCGTACAACTCCATCACCGGTTTCACGTAATGGTAAGATGACAGATCAGGCCAATACATAGTGTCACCTTCGCTGGACAGGAGGAAGGGCAGCAGGCGCTTCTGGAGGCATTCTTCTTTAAATATTTGGCCTTTGATGGTGCCAGTCGTTATGTACGGCTTGTTGAATTTGCCGCACCACAGATCGCCTCCCACACCGAGTACACCTTGGAAAATTTGTCGACATTCTTCTTCCGAAACTTCTCCGGAACATCCAGGCGGGATTGGCCGGCGAAAAAATCTAGGCCTGGGATCTGCTTGGCGTCCACTTTAATGTACGGCTCGTCGTCCATAACAATGCATTTTGGCTGCAACAACCACTCGCGGTACTCCACTGTATCCTGTTTATCGGTTCGGTTAAGTGCATTCCTTACCTTAAAGACATGAAATCCGGCCCGCTTTATTGTCTACTGTACAAACCAGACGGAATAATTGACCTTCTTGGCCACTTCCTGAATCAAATGGTTCGGATTGCGCTTGAAATAATCCCTCACTTTCCTTACGTTTACGGATTTGGTCGTCTTCGCTTTTCTTCCGCTGCCAGCTCGCCGCTGGGTTGTTTGGGTCTTCTTGAACGAATTGACCACATTGGTTCGGCAAGGTGTTTCAGCTGTTGAAAGCTGGGCTTTAGCTGTTGAAAGTTGCACTCGCATGTGAGAGGTTCTTTATCATTGAATCATTGGCATTGAACTGCATCTTGAGGTTAACGACTAAAGATCCTCCGGGATACGATTACTTGGAACAACGATTTAACTTTGCTAAGCTCTTGCAATCTGACTGTGCCCTTCTCAAAGTAGAGTTGGTACAGTGCGTGTTGGCGATGTCTGATTTAGACACTGAGAGAACTTTCACGTCCAGGGGCTTGATAGCATTTCCGAGAAGCTCCTCCCTTAGGTTATCCAGATCGGTCAGCGTTAGACCGAATAGAACAAATTTCAACGGTATGTTTTCAGTAGAAGCATGCGTGTTGTAGTAGAATACCGTTCTACTCGTGAATGTCATAGCGTCGAAATAGCGTCGAAGGCTTCTTTTCTGCCTGTCATGATGCAAACGACAGCAGGCGGATGGCACAGCTGGAAACGATCCTCCGTGATGTTGTTCGTCTCGAGTGTATGGATGATGTTACGAATGGATTGACCATACAAAAAAAGGCGGTAGACGTATCTTCTTCGGTTCCACCGAAGGGGTTTTGAGGTTGTCCACGGAATCGTCTACGGTATCGTCGTGCTATTGATAGCGTCGCTGATAACATCAGGACAAGATGAGGTTAAGTTTGTTTTAGGCGTATCTTTCATTCCAAACATCCTGTGGTTTGGTTAGCTTCATCGGTAAAATTTTCTTTCAGAAAACGAGTTTTTATCAGCGGAAATAGGAAAGGTTTTAGGTAATCGAAGAACGTGGTGTTTAACAGTCCAGGTTTTTTTTTGGACTTAACATAAACATTACACGCTTTGTAAAAAAAATTGGTATGATGTTTCAAAATCAAAGCTCAATTTACCTCTGTTCATATTGAGACTCCCTCTTCGAATCATATTTTAATAAGTATACTATTTTTTTGCTGAAGCGTCTTAAACATAACTATTTATAAATATGTTTTGCATAACAAGGTTTTTTATAATTATTTTCTCTCTTGATCGGGTACATTTGTGTTTAAAGAATATGAGGAAAATGAGCGCCTTTGTTATAGAAATGTGCTATCTTTACTTTACAGAACATCGTATGTACCCTATTCTTGAATCACCCTTATGATGCAACATAAAAACAATCATCAAACAAGGGTGAAACAAAAAACAAATAAAATAGAAAAAAAAAATCAGACGATGCGTTGTTTTTGAATCCTAGCAGCATGACAAACGGTAGGCTCAGGACATCCCCAGAAGCCGATCGGCCAACACACGTTTCTAGCCAAACCAACTGCACACATTCCAATTTGCCCGTTTCCCGAAGAAACCAGACGGGCATTCACATATGGCAGTTTTACAAGGTTCAGTCTCCTTGTTTTCTCGTTTTCGTTTGTAACACGCATAGTTTTGACACTTCTGGGCAATTATGATGGGTGTTGAAGCGATACTAAATGCACCGAAGAAACCACATGTTCACCCGAAAATTTTGCGGTTGCGTTCTAACAACTATGAGGGAAAACCCCCCCAGCTGACTCAGACCGAGCTCAGACCGGAGGGCGATCCTTTATCGGGACAACAAGCAAAGCAAAAGAGAGGGACGAACGGTTTCTCCAGAAATCAGGAAGAAATCCATTTTCTGCTTTGTTGGGTGACTTTTTTTTGCCTGGCAAAAGAGATGAGACGGAAATCCTAATTATCACTTTTGTTTTTACTCTCTGCTTTTGGCAGAAGGCAAAGTCCTGTAGAGTTAATCCTAAGCTTGAGGCGTCATTATCCTTCAAGGATTTACACTCATAACTTGAACCATGAGGTGAGTTTAGCTGACAAGCGCCTCTGCGTTTTGCTTGGGAAATTTTCCCAAGCCTGGCTCCGAAACAACGTCTTTATGATAATGTACTTCTTTTAAGCAGCGGAACCTTTGAAAGATGGGACCCAAAAAACTAGAGCTCAGGGTAGGTGTTATTTATACCGTCACACCTCGGTAGAGAAGAGACGATTACACGAGAGTTCATTGCCTTTTCAGCATCTCCTCTTTGGACCATGAACAGCTTTATTAGTCGAGGGAAAGCCCGTAAAACAGCATGACGGAGAAAAGAAAGGATTCTTCTCCCGTCGGTCATTTGATCCTACTCGGTAACAGATTCTGGTTCGTCTCGGGATCTTTTTCCTCTCCTTATGCCACCTTCTCTCGCTGTGCTGTGTCCATTAGACGCTAGAACTTATCTATTTTTATATCAATTTTATATGGGACATTTATCAATTTTGATTACAATTGAACAGGTAAGTGGAACGAAAATCTTCCCACACTTTTGGTAGCGCGGTTCTCGAAGCTGCATCCTTTTCCCGTTCGACGACATTCCCACAGTGTTTGAGTGTTGAAACACCTGGATCACATGAAAGAATAATGCAATGCTATACATGCCGTCGTGTATTCCTGTTGATACCTGCTGCGAAGGGATAGAAATGCCACCTTTCTCCAACCACGGAAGTGACAATAATTTGTCGCAAATCTGGAAAGGATTAACGGTTGTAGAATTTTTTTTTCTACGCTCTTTAGTTGCCATGCAAGGTCTCATTAGGATGGCTGTTATCGCAAAAAAAAAAGGATTTCGAAGCATTGTTCTTGAACTCACTGCTCCTCTCCGATGACCCAAATGCCTCGATCAAGGTGAGCAATATAACAAAACAATTTCAATTATTTGTCTAAATCACATTACGATTATTATGAAATATACGGAAAACAACTAGAAATGCAATTGGATTTTTAATGATAAAAGAGATCTTTTTCTTTCAAACCTTTTTCACATTTCAGAGATTTTTCATGTTTTTTTTTTGCAACCGGAGAGTAAACATCCAATAGTAAACTATGTTTGCAACATAAATAAGTTGAGGTTAAGGAGATCGTGCCGAGTTTACGTGTTTTTTCTACTGTCATATTTTTCTCGCTCGTTTCCGTTAACACTTAGTCTCCACAGGGCTCACTCATTTTCACCCGGTGCCTAAAGAATATGTTGTAGACAATTTCATCGCGATCAATCACTTACATCATGTCCATTCCGCAGCAAACGCTGAAGTGCTTCGGTTGAGTTTTAAATTAAACTCGTTCAAGCATTTGATTCACAATTCCGATTGTGATATATTTGCTCTCTGTAAAGCATGGCTTTCTCCTGAAGATGAATTAAACTTCCATGATTTTAACATTATTCGCCTGGACCGAGATGATTCATATGGTGGCGTACTTTTGGGGATCAAAAAGTGCTACCCCTTCTATAAAAACTCACTCCCAATAATCCCAGGCATTGAAATCGTCGCTTGCCAAATAAATGTGAAGAATAAAGATCTTTGCATAGCTTCCGTCTATGTCCCACCGAGGACAACAATAAACCGTCGTCAACTTTGGAGTTCGGTTACATTACTTCCATCTCCAGTTCTTATTCTGGGCGATCTGAACTCCCACGGTACTGCTTGGGGCGAACAATACGATGACAACAGAGCGGGTATTTTCTATGACTTATGCGACGATTTTAACTTGATCATCTTGAACACTGGGGAAGCGACACGAATAGCAAAACCTCCTGCCAGGGAAAGTCGACTTGACATATCTTTGTGCTCTAGTTCACTATCATCAGATTGTTTGTGGAAGGTAATCAATGATCCCCATGGTAGTGATCACCTACCAAATATTATTTCAATCAAAAATGGTTGTCGAAAAACAGACCAGTCAATCAATGTTCCTTATGACCTCACGAGGAATATTGATTGGCAACATTTTGCATCGGCGGTAACCCTTGGCATTGATTCTACCGATCCTCTTCCACCATTAGAAGAGTATCGTTTCCTTTCCGAACTGATGTACAAAAGTGCATTAGAAGCTCAGAAATGACGTGTTCCAAGTGTATCCCTCAAAAGACGACCCGCCACCCCTGGATGGGATGCCGAATGCACTAAGTTGTATCTTGAGAAATCCGATGCGTTTAAAGATTATCGTAGACATGAAACATGTGGGCTTTTCGATAAGTACCTCAAGCTTGAAAAAAAAGCTTAAACACTTACTCAAAGCAAAGAAACGCAATTACTGGCGTTCGTTTGTAGAGGGACTATCTAGAGAAACCTCGATGACAACGCTTAGAAGAAAGGCTCGCTACATGCGAAACCACTCATCCTCCAATGAGAGTGAAGAATACTTCATGCTGTGGATATTCGACCTCGCTAAAAAGGTTTGTCTAGACTCTGTCCCAACACAACCGAATTAACGGGATACTACCCGAAGTAACGGTTCTCTGGACGAACCATTCACAATGTTGAAATTTTCACAATGTTGGAATATTTAATCGAATAACTCTGCTCCGGGAGGCGATATGATTAAATTCAACCTTCTATAAAACCTCCCCGATATCGCTTAAAGACGATTACTTAACCTGTATAACACTCTCATGGAATTAAATATAGTTCCAGCCGCATGGAGGCAGGTTAAAGTAATAGCTATTCAAAAAGCCTGGGAGACCAGCGTCTGATTACAATGCTTACAGTCCGATCTCGGTGCTATCATGTATAAGGAAATTGTTAGAAAAAATCATCCTATCAAGACTTGACCGTTGGGTTGAATCAAACAACCTACTACTCAAATACGCAATTTGTTTCCGAAAGAGCAAAGGAACAAACAATTGTTTACCGTTGCTTTCATCTGATATACAACTGGCTTTTTGCACACAAGGAGCAATTGGCTTCCCTAGTATTTCTGGATATAAAGGGCGCATTTTATTCGGTTTCCATAGATATACTGTCAGATAGTCTGCACAGTTCCTAATAACTTTTTTATATTTACTCAAACAAACCTTCACCCCCTCACTACCCTCTCCTATCCTCCGCATATTCTTGCCTGAGGCCTACGCCTGGCCCGGAACTCCTACCCGGTTTCCCGGTCCCCACACTCCTCCTAGCCCCCCGGTGGCCCATCCCCGGCCACTACCTGTCCGGGTAGCTCCTCCACCGCCGCCTGCGCTACCCGCGCCGGGGGGTTCCGCCTTGACGCAACCGATTCAACGCCTTGGTCTTGTGCCGCCCGCCGCGGCCGGCGCACTCCCGCCCGGGGCACAGTCCCGGAAGCGGTGGCCTCTGTTCTCATTGATAGCCCACTAAAGAACTGATCAATGCGCAACGCCATCAGAGGCAATACCAGTGAACTGGTCTGCCTAACGTTTGCATTAAAAAAAATGGACAAAAATTGCCGATTTTTCATGGGTTTACCTTCACCCGCACTGACAAAACTACCCATGCAACATCAATCATAGTAACCCATGAGTCAGCAGACAACATTTGACAGCTCTATCAGTCGAACTCTAACCGTGATGGTAAAAATAGTGAAGCAACTCCGTTCAGAAGTGTACGTTCAAAGCACGGCACCCTGCTGCGTCGAAAACGGACATCGTGTGGCACTTTGTGGACGCTGGATACGCCCGTTCCGGCATCTACAACATCTTGGCACTATTAGACAACAATCAGAGCATCGAAAGAAAGCCCGGTTCCGGACGGCCGACGACCCTGAGCGACAAGAAGCTCCAAAGGATGCTGAAGAGGAGGACCGAGGGAAAAGTGGCTACATCGCTGCGTGCGCTTGGCCGGGAGGTCGGTTCAACCGGCCAAACAGTGAAAAAAGTACCTGGCGAACATGAACATACATGTCAGGAAGCGGAAGTCGCGTCCACTGGTTTCGGAGCTGCAGGCAATGATGCAGCGGCAGCGGCTGAATAAGATGGTCAACTCGATTTTCCCGGCGAATCGTGACGTGGCGGTGGTG
Source organism: Aedes koreicus (assembly GCA_024533555.2). Classification (NCBI taxonomy): domain Eukaryota; kingdom Metazoa; phylum Arthropoda; class Insecta; order Diptera; family Culicidae; genus Aedes; species Aedes koreicus. Next base: position 117,821 of record JAHHFK020005954.1, on the reverse strand, counting down.
ATGGACGACGAGACCTATCTCACCCTGGATGGCAACGACTGGCAGGGCACTTCGTATTTTACTTCCCCCACGAAGGAAGTGAGCTCCGAGGTGAAGTTCATTTCACACACCAAGTTCTCCAAGAAGGTGCTGCTGTGGCTGACAATCAGCGAAAAGGGGATGTCCAAGACGCTCTTCTTTCACTCCGGACTGGCCGTGAACGGGGAAATTTATAGTACGAAATGCCTGCCGGAAGTTGCGTCGTTCATCAAGAAATACCATAAGGGCGAAGACGCGGTGTTCTGGCCGGATCTGGCGTCGGCCCACTACTCGAAGCGATCGTTGGAGGAGATGGAGCGGCTGAATATCGTTCCCCCCCCAGCCTGCGTCCCATCGATAATTTCTGGGTCAACCTGAAACGTAAGATCTACTCCAACAATTTTGTCGCGAAAACTGAAGAGGAATTGATAAATAAAACGAAGAAAGAACTCAAAAACATGCCTACACGCATGTTTTCGTCCGCCATGGCGAATGTTCCGGTTAACTGCCGGAAGGCCGCTCGCAAGGGCGTAGAATTTTTTTTTGCAAGTAAGCTTAAATAATTACCTTCCATGGGAAATTTATCAAAAGCAATTATCTGTCTTAGCTTTTTTTTTTATCACCATCCGAAAAAAAAGTCCATTTTTTTAATGCAAACGTTACCCTGAAAACTCATTTCAATCGGAAAACAAACATTATCATGGCCAGTATGGGGGACCTCAGAAATAAAAATTTTGTGCAAAGCCGTTCTGGAATTTGACTAAGCCAAGGCCCTTTTCACCGTTGATCTCACTAGGCAGCCATGGCTCTAAGGATCACTTGATTACTCCTCTGAAAAGGCTGCTGGGGCCAAGTCAACACTTCGTCAGCTCCCACTATCTCGGACAAAACATCGCCAGTCCACACGAAGCTGCCGTAAGCGCGCTCATTACTAACATCCATATAAGTCCCAACGACTTCACAGAGGAGTTGGAGATCTCAACCGACGAATTGTTGACTTATAGCAAAATTATAAAGATCATGAAGGCTCCAGGTTTCGATAACATCATAAACTTGGAGCTCAACCAATTGAGCTGGGGTTTCTATAACCAACCGGTGATGGTTTTCAACCAATGCCCTCGACTTGGCTACTTCCACTCGTGTTGGAAGTCAGCCAAAGTCATCCCCATACAAAAACCAGGAAAAGGATAATTCATGTTCCAAGAGCTATAGGCCCATCAGCCTTTTCTCAGGAGTATCATAACTGTTCGAAAAAGCGATCCACCGTCAGCTTCTCTCGTCTGCCGACGAGCTGAACATCTTACTCGACGAGCAGTTCGGGTTCCGACGTGGTCGCTCAACAGCACACCAACTTAACCGAGTAACCAAAATCCTCTGGCGAAACAAGTTTTTTGCCAATCATCTGCCATGGCACTTCTCGATATCGAGAAGTTCTTCGATAACGTGTGGCACGATGGGCTGGTGTATAAGCTAAAACAATACAATCTTCCTATCTTCCTGGTAAAGATAATTAAAAATTATCTGTCGAACAGGACATTCCGTGTTTCGCTGCAAGGTGCAGTTTTCGATGCTCTGGAGATCTCCGTCGGTGTTCCACAGGGAAGTATACTAGGTCCACTTCTGTGCAAACTATTCACCTCGGACATACCCCCGCTCTCTGAAAATGGATCTCTGTCGTTGTTCGCCGATGATACATCAGTCGTCCACAATGGTAGGGCAACAAGAGCGCCTACCGCAAAACTGCAACGAAACCTGAATGAACTGCCATCAGAATACACTCACCAGGAAATGGAAGATCTGTATCAACGCGGCGAAGACCCAGGTCATCCTCTTCCCATACTCCAATTCTCCCAGACATTTTCACACTGAGGATTGTAAAATTGGCCTAAACAACACAACGGTGGAATAGGCCAAATCAGCTGTCTATCTTGGCGTTACCACAGACAACAAGCTTATTTTCAGGGAACAGGTTGACAAAACTGTTACAAAGTGTAACGTTCTGTTGAAGCTACTGTACCCATTGATCAACAGAAGGTCCACATTATCCCTGAAAAACAAGCTTGCTGTCTACAAGCAAATCATACTTCCAGTCATCGAGTACGGCATGCCAATCTGGGATAGTTGCGCAAAAGCACATCACCTGAAGCTACAACGTGTTCAAAATAAGTTCCTCAGGATGATCCTGAACACCCCTCCGAGGACAAAAACATCTGAGGACCACCGTCTGACCGAGATAAAAGAAGAAATGATCGCTTTAGTGAGTCTATCAATCCGTACAGGGCACGCTGCCTGACATCGGATCACCAGATCATCCGGAATCTGGTTCCAACTTACAAGAATTGTCAAATTGTAATTGTAGTTGTAGGTTATGTAGGTTATCAAATTCTTACTAACAATGCCCCAAGGACTGATCTTAAAAATTAATTAAATCATAAAACACACCAAACACATAAAACACGTAAACAAAGCTGAAGAGCCCATTGAGCTAAAACACTTGAAATTGAAACTTAGTATATAAGACAAAGAATGAAAAATTAAAAACAATTTAAGTCGTAGTAGAAGGCACCGTATAATGACAAAAGAGAGACTTTTTACGACATGCTTACAACAAAAATAAAACAACAAATATCCTCAAGTCAACTTCAACGTTTCTTGTTCACAACGCCTCCATTTTTTCTTTGGGTTTCGGATCCAATGTTTTTGTGTTTGTGAGCAACCAAGAATTTTTGAAAACTCAGTTTTCAGAAAAGGCATTTCCAAAACACAATTCGATTCCGAAATATTTATGCAACTGTCCGCCAATTGGAGAAAAAATATATCAGGAAATCTTTAAAACAATCCGACGGCTTAAAAAGTATGCAGCTATGAACAATAGTGGTAACTTTCATGACTCAGCAAACTTGCTCTAAATGCTTTTCAATTACTGCTCGAAATCTATTGCATCATTCAACTACTCCACCGAAAACATCCAAAAAAAAGCATTTCCTAAAGATGACCTGGTTTGGTTCGAATAAACTAACACTTCATGGACCAAGTGCATTAACGCATTTTTACATACATACAAATCTAACCGCAAATTCATCCCTACGAATCAGTTCCAACTATTTTCTTCAGCGCACGTCATCCATAAAAGGATTATCGTATCCATAAATTTCTCGGACTGATTAGGGAATCCATTCAACGGTTTCGTTTTAATTAGTGAATTCGGGTAGAATAAAAAAAACTAGAGCCCAGGTAGGGCACTAACCGAGAAATATCCTTCGTAGAGTGTACCAATAAGGTGCCCCATTTTATTGTTTAATCGGTTTTTTGTTTGCTGTGGACCAACATTGTTTTACTTCACACTCATTAGTCCGGTTTCGATACCATATCGAATGGCGGTAAACTTCAAGTGGTCTACGAGTCATGGTGCAAATAAAAAAGCAAAAATCAGAAGAGCAGAGAATCGAACAAAGCAGAACCCAAAAAAAAACAGCCTCGATTTCACAGTGAAGTTTGACAGCAGTGGCCATTTGGCCGCATTCTGGTTTTCATGGCAGCCAATAGGTTTTATGAAGGTTCTCAAGTGGTAATAACATCTTTCACTAGAATATTGTCAAAATCTGAATGGTCTTAGAATGGTCTTATTAACTTGTTCTCACAACCGTCTATTGAGTGGGTCATTTTGTACAAATGTCAGCTTTAAAGAAGCATAGAGAAGGTGTTGGTAGACAAAACAGTTTTGAATGTAGTTTTTTATCAACAATGTCGGGAGGAATGCTATACGGCTGGAATAAAACTAAAATTGTTACTTGGGAAAGGTGTTAAAAATGCCACATCAAGTGATACAGGTTCTAGTCATTCAATGCTTGCAGAGGAATTTCTTGTTGGACCTATTTTTCAGAAAATGGCAATTCGTTATATTTAAGGACTTTAAAGCGGCTGATACATTCATATAAGGATCATTCCTTTGTGTATTTTGTGTATTCGACTTTTTCGTTGATATGCTAGACATATTTTGGAAGAGCTTCCGAGTCTCCGGGCAAAAAGTCTCCAGTCCAATGTTTACCTTCTTTACTTTATTTTAAGTTGAATGAATACAGAACTGTTTTACATGTGATGTGATGTGATGTGACAAGAACCCACCATCAGGGCAAGGATTACCTATGTCTGCAGAACTATCTTCAGCTGGTTGCCCCGAGAAAATAGCCAACGTGATGGCTTGTTGTAGCAGGGCCAGTCGATCTCAATGAGGACCTTCGGAAGACTACGACCAGACGGCCGGGTGTCTTCACATGACAAGGAACTGGAGACTCCACGAACCCTTGTCCAGTCAACAAATCCTTTGACTGCCTTAAGCTATATTAATTTTACTTAGTACACTAAAAGTAATCATCAAAGGTTTTATAAATCAATTTACCAATTTACGTTTCTTCGCGCAATGTGAAGTTTTGGGGTCTGGAATCAATTGATTACCTTTTTTTCCTTTGGCATTTTTTTTTAAATTTCCTCTTTTCAGCAACTTTCTTTCGTTCGGACTTCTTCTGTCTTAAAAATTTTCAGGTTTCACAAAATTTAGCTTCTCATTTTTTACATTGAGCTCCTCTCTTTTGAGGCGTATATTTTTTTCTCTTTCAGCTTTAGCTAGATCATCGGATCGGTAGATCTTTAGCAGCTTGTCTCTCTTCTTCTTCTGTCTTCTGTATTTTTGTTCAAATTGCAAGCCAGTTGATCTCTAGCCGTTGACCATTGTTTCTCTCTGGATGACGTTGTCATTAGTCAATTTCAACTGCGTCAAAATTCATTTTCTTTGCATGACTTGCTCATATTGTTACTCTTCCATTTCTGATACAGTTCAGTGTACTTAGTTTTGAGAGGTTCAAATACAGCCTCATCGAGAACCTGAAAGATATGAAACGAGTTTGTATGTAGTACGAGCAGCTTGACATAATTTTCCTAGCACCATTTGCACAACTTCAGGGAATGATGTCCAGAATAAAGGTCCATCACGAGTACTATCGGCCTTAGAATATCCTGTTCAATCCAACTTGGATTTAAATATTGGGTAACGTAATAATAGAAAGCGACACTTTTCATCTAACCTGATGCTGTTAGATTGAAACCAAAGTTTTCTTCAATTGCACCGGAAACAGTGGCAACTCATTTACATAAAAATATTATTATTCGGACTTGCAATATCCGTATGCTCTAACTTTGCGTTTGATACCATCTATAAAGCTCTGCACAGTGTCCTCAGTCACTTTCCTGGAAGCATTTTCCCACTTTTTAGCAAAATCTCTCTCAATATTTGCCTCTCCTTTCAATTTCCCAAAGCCTCGCTTCACATTGGCCCAATATCTTTCAATTGGACGAATTTCTGGAGTGTTCGGAGGATTACAGTTATTTGGTACAATGTTGACGTTGTTTCCTACATATCACTCCTGAGCAACTGTACCATAATGGCAAGATGCCAAATCAAGCCAAAACTACACAGAACTCGTTGTCGTAATCTTGTTGGTTAATCGTACCTTGTAGATTTTGCTCTTCAAACCACAACTACAAATAGCCTGCCAAACCATGTACTTTTTAGAGAACTTCGACAATTTTTTGGCTTGAATGATCGTCAACCTTGCCGCGTTGTAATGCGGTATAAAATTCATGACCAGGAAACAGCTTAAAGTCTGCTTTGACGTTTGTTTCATCATCCATAACCACGCAGTCAAATTTTGTCAGCAATTTGTCGTGCAGCTTACGCGCTCTTGTTTTCAAACTGGTTTCCTGCTTCTCGTTCCTGTTACGGGTTTCTTATTATCTTGAACGACAAATATCCAGCCGCTTTCTCCACTTTTTGAACGAAAGAATCTTTTGACCTTTTAAGCCACATATCGGATGGAAAGGTTCAGGTTTTGCTTTATCAGCTGAAACACAGCATTCCGCTGGGATTTGAAGATGTCGTTCCGCTTGCCGCCAAATCCTGGTTTCCGATCGAGAATCAACCGATCCCGGAAGCGTTTCAAAACGCTACTTACTGTTGAACGAGGGACTTCGAGTGATTTTGCTCTTTCATGATGCGATATAGACGGATTTTTCACACTTTTGTGCAAAATTTGTTCACGCACTTGTTGTCCTTTCGACTCCATTTTCAATATGAAATACAGAACTGTTTTACATTGTTATAAATTCAGCTTTGAAAATAAATAATTACTGAGACATACACGCACACTACCATATTCCTTTCAATCAAACTGAGTAAAGTTTACCCATTTGACAAATGTCAAAATCTGAGTAAACTTTACGCAGCTTCCTCCACTGGCTCAAAAATGAGTACCTTCAGAATACCGTGTGCAACATGTTTACATTCTTGTTACATTCAGTAAAATGGCGTCATCAAGTGGCCCCCCCCACACCCAATCCCCCCCAAACAAACCCCCGCAAAAAAACGTTTTTTTTTTTCAATTCCCCCCTTCTGTGAACAAAGGTTACTGGAACAACCCAAATGAATGCTCCCGACAAATGGACAAGAAGCCATTATTGAGAAAAATCCCAATCTTTCTGTGCGAAATGTGGCTCGCAAAGTTGGGAAGTCAAAATCATACGTACAAAAAGTGAAGCAGAGGCAAGAACTGAAGGCGTATAAAGTGAAAAAGGTGCCCAACCGTGATGACAAGCAAAATTTCGCTGTAAAAAGTCATGCTAAGTAGCTTTAGACCAAGTTTTTGCAGACATTTTCTTGTATCATAACGGACGACGAAACACTCGTACTCGAAGACTTTAAACAGCTTCCGGGTCTAGCTTTTCATACCGCAATGCAAAGAAACGCCGTTGCCGAGCATTTCCGGACAAAGAAGGTGTCCAAATTCCCGAAGAAGTATTTGATTTGGCAGGCCATATGTGGTAGTGGTAGAAAATATAAAACTTTCGTCCCTACCGGCACTATCAATAAGGATGTGTACGAGAGAGAATATCTGCAAAAGCGGTTGCTACTGTTTATTTCAGAAACCACGACTCTCCAGCTCTGTTTTGGCCTGATTTGGATTCTTGCCACTATGTGAAATCCGTCCTGCAATGGTGTAAGGTACAAGAGGTCAAATACGTGCAAAAACAGCCAATCCACCAAACTGTCCAGAACTTCGCCCTATAGAGAAGTACTGGGCTCTAGTTAAGCGGAAACTCTTCGAAACTAAGAAGAAAGCAAATGGTTCCAATGATTTCAAGAGAAGATACAGAATCGTCACGGCGGGCGTATCTGAGGATACCCTACGGATCCTGATGGCGGGTGTACCACAGTTCGAGAATTTTACAAAAAGAAGGATTAACATCTTAATCAACTGTTTCTAATGTAGATATAACTCTATTATTGTGAAATAAACAATCGGTTTTGTTTAATTTAGTGTAAATTTTTGTTTTGCTGCTATTATTTTGGTGTCCGAAATTGAACGTGGAAAAAAAAAAAAAAAAATAAAATAAACAAAAAAAAAAAAAAACCACAAAAATATTTCAGCATCAGGAACACAAAAAAAAAAAAAAAAAAAAAAAAAAAAAAAAAAAAATAAATAAAAAAAAAAAATAATAAAACAAAAAAAAAAACAACAAACAAAAAATAACACAAACCAACCCTAACACACCCCCCCGCGCCCCCCGCGCGCCTACGGACGGAAAAATGAAAGAAAGTGTTGTCCCCGGGGCGCGCTGTTTATTTATCCCCCCCCCCGCGCCGCATTCGTATTTGGTTTTGTTTCCCCGCGGGGGCGGGAAATATATGGTTATATTGGTTGGTGGGGGGTGGGCCTTTCCCGGGGGCGGGGTGGGGGAAATATATGTGGCTTTTTTTTTTTGTTTTTGAGTTTTTTTTTTTTTTTTATGTTCGTCGAGCAATCAGGTGTGAAATGAAATTCGATGCGAGTAATGCTCGACTGAAGCGAACAAATGAAGCATTTTGAGGGAATGAAAATAATTCAAAATGGAAGGTAACGAATATTGTCACAATCAAAACATGCCAAAGATTCCAGCTTAGCCCCATTGCAAGTGGGGAAGAAACGTGTGAATCGTAAAATTCCTATGTAAATTTTTCCCACGCCACCAATAATGCAACGAATCTCAAAGAACACAACGGAACCGCACATGGCACACAGTAAATTTACATATGCTACAACTGTGGCATTGGATTTGGAGGATGAGAGTCGAGAATTTCTCCGGGCAGAATCCTCCGTCCCCGAGTGTGCGATGAAAATGTTCACAGTCGCCCAGCGATTTCGATGCTGCTCCAAGTCACGTCTCAATCTTGAATTTCCGGGAGTCCTTGCTGCTGCTGCTGCTCCTGTCGACCGTCCTACCAGGCTTGGTAGCAACGAGCAGAAGCGAAAATATTCATTTTTTTTTTGCATCTCGCTGTCTTTCGCTGGTCGTTTGGTATGAGAAATGGAAATTTGCTATCAGAGGCTTCTCGCGCAAAACTCCGCTGCTGTGGCGATATGGGATTAAAAGAAAAGGAAAATATTAGCACCTTTGATCCGGTTCTATTGAATATCATACCGAAACGTGATGGGGAAAATCTGAGCGTGAGTGGAATTAAAATTACCCCGCTGGAAATGGTGATTTAGAAGTTGTCGGGGACGTTTCCGAAATGGAACACTGAGAAGCAAAAGGGATACGCATGGCGGCCGAAGGTGATGAGCTGCTTGCTAATTTTGCCAGCGCCGTCCAGGAGATCACGTGATGCTTTTGAGCAGTGCATCTTTTTGGAAATGGCCACATGGCGGCATGGGAAGTAATAAATTTCAAATTAAGAGAAGAACGTGATGACTTCTGTGTGATAAGGTAATCTTGCTTCATAGCTTAGCTAAAACTGATGATGAACAGGTCAATTGCTTCGCACTCAATTAGGAGCAACATAAATGTAATCGCCGTATATACAGAAACGCATCCATCAACGTCCGATGAACTCCAATGAATGCTTCTGTAAATCAATTTCAGGATTTCTTTTATTTATACCGTTTTTTTTTTGTGTGGCTTGAATGCTTGTCAATGTACTTTGTGTACATTACCCCCAAAACATTATTGCTTTTTTCCAGAAAATAAAATCAAATGTTATACTGTCGTTACCCGGTTACTCGTATGAGCGAATGTATACGGGTGCCTATTGAAAGTCCTTTGGCCACCCACTCTGCGTTACCTTTGAGAATCACAAATGGCCTGACTGACGACAGCCAACGCAATTGATTCTGTTGAGGAAGGAAAATTTCATTGTGTGTTTGCCTTTCTACGGTCGGATTCATTTGATTAGTTTTGTGTGGTTCTCCGTCTTCTACTTTGCAGGAGCAGAGTGCTTCCCACGTAAGGTTGGATTTTCAATGGCGATATCAGTTTCATTGCGGGTGGTATTTCTTGTTAGACAAACACACGAACAAAGTATCAACACACCACGATGGTGGATCGACCAACAGATGCACAGTAAATTCGTCACATTCCGATTCGCTGTTGGAGAAATGGTGCAACGGCTGATAAGAGAATGATCTGTAAGCAGAGCTAGAAGACTCCCCAGTGCCAAGAAGTGGGTAAGCTTCCAGTGAACATGAGCCTATTATTTTTCTCACCCGTTACAGCCATGTCTTCAAGCATCCAAGCAGCATGCACAGAACTAGCCAGCCATTATGAAAACCTCATTGTTATGTTATTGCAGGTTTCCCACCCGATATTATCCATCATGCGAACTGTTGATTTTTCCAAGAACATTGGCCTCGCTGATACAGCACTTTTCCTGGTAATTCATTTAATAACATTCAACTGAATGCGAAGCCTCTATGAAATTTAATTTCCATCTTCTTCGGGCAATCAATTTATTAGCACAAGATTTCCTCCAAACTCACAGAGGAAAATACCGATGCCCATGCTCATACACATATTGTCACAGGTCCACTCACGGGTTCCAAGGCAGCAGCGCACCAAAGTCAATTTACACATTAATTATTTAGAGTCCTTTGCCTCGTGTGCTTTGCGTCGATCCGAGTAGGCTTTGGTAAATTATTCATTTGTACACGGCCCAAGCAGGCGCTGCAATGCCTGCCTGGGACATGGTGAAAACAAGATACGGATGGCAACCGATAGTCATAGGTAAAGTATAGTGGCTCTCCTCGTGGTCATAGGTTGAAAATATTCCTTTGTGAATGCCGTTCGATGCTTGCTTTTGAATTGCCAATGATGCCACTATATCCATGGATTGTGTCATCAAGTATCAAGTTGTTATCCCAAGTATCGGTTCAGCGGCCGTGTTGGTTTTGCAGCATAACAAAGGCCTGTTTAGACAGAATTGGTGGTAGAGTGGATGAGGCATTTGCGCTTCAGCTCATGCCATTCCATAGTCAGTTCAAGAAGGCAACCATCATTCATGCTTGAAAGCAAGACTTTACTCAAAACACGTTAATTCTTGAAAGCTATTGTTACGGCATGAATTTAAGGACTATTTTGGTAGTTGTATATTTATTTTATTTTATTTTATTTTTAATATTAGTCAATGGTTAAAATGTCTATCCCAATGACAATGAACTATGTCTTAATAAAAGGACAGCTACAATTTAGATCAACATAAAAATGTTTTAAAATTGCACTTATATAGTCCGCGGGAAGAGTTAACGTTAAATACGTGGTAGACACTATTGAAAACGCAACACATGTTTAACACATATGTTAGTAAGTCCTCGATCGCCAGTTATTGAAGAAAGCATGTAAACGGATGTTACGACGTCGAGTGTTGATGCCAAGAAGACAAAATAGCTTGGAGCAATCGATGTGCCTCTGCAGGAGGTCGCCGATGAAAGACGCCTTAGCGACGTTACGCCTTGCTTCCAGTACCACCAAGTTGATAAGCTTGCAGCGACTTTCGTAGCTTGGTAAGTTTCGTGGTCGCGCCGCGAAGCAAAACGAATAAATCTTCGCTGAACGGCTTCTATCCTCAGGGTGGCATTTTGGTAAAATGTAGATCAGACGACGGCGGAATATTTCAGTATTGGGCGAACCAAGGAACAATATAATGCCTTGAGGCAGTACACGTGCTTGAAACTTTTATCAAAACGAGATTTAAATCCTAGCTGCGAAGAGGCCTTAAGGCTTGCCCACAATAGGTACGTTTGCGTTCCGTTGACGTTAATTTGACAGAAAACCTATGGGAAAACTGTCAAATTCACGCAAACGCATCCGCAACGTATCAATTGTGCGCCAGCCATTAGAAACAATACACTGCGGATAGTTTCTATAGCCGCACACACGTTTATGGTGTAACTTGTAAACCGGGTATAAAACTTCATTTTTCCTTGTAATATGTTTTTAATGGATTTGTATAAGAATGAAATTTTAACCTGAATTGAAAATTTGCAATTGAACATCCTTTATGGATTCAAATTCAGAAAATTAAGTGGCTATTTTTTAAAACTGCACTTATTTTCTTTAAGGATACATGTCCAAATATTCATTTTTCTGAATACTTTCTGCATTTTAATAATCAGTGGAGGACCCACAGCACGCTCGATTACCTGTAAAATTCTTTTGGGCATACTTCCAACCATGAGCTCAATTTTTCGGTCGTTAAACCAGGATTTTGTAGCTGAACTGGTGTGAATGCTGGCATTATCTTGTTGAAACACGATTTTATTTGTGACGATACTTTGCTGTTAAGAACCTGTAGCTTTTCTGTAGCACAAAATCCAAGCCAATCCATTAGAGATCGTCCTCCGCAATTACGTCTGAAGATGTACTCTGGTTCCTTCCATAGATCTCGCCAATAGTAGTAAATCCATCGGGGCCATCTAGATTGAATTTCTTTTCATCGAAGAATATCACCTAGAGTTGAAAAACGAACATTTAAACAATAAAAAATTGAACAATATATAGTTGGGCTCATCAGTTTAAAAATCATGAAATTTACAAAGATTTTACCGTGTCCCACTGGCATGCATGTTCATTTTTGACCGAATAATGTTCGGACTGGTCTGCAAAGCCTCCCGAATTGTTTCTTTACAGACTGGCAAACTGAGAGTAGACTTGATTTTAGAGAGTGATATCGTGGAATTTGAAACCAATTTCACAATGCTTCGCTAATCTCTCGATGACAGCTTCAATTTTTCGGCTTTCGTTTGGTCGCAGCATATTTTTCTGGATCCTTAAAATAATTGCGTATGACTTTGTCCGATCGGCTACGAGTCTACGTCCAATTTCTCGAATTGAAACACCTTCCTACTTATAGGCTTCAATCATTCCCTTCTTTTTCTCACTCAAATCACTTGCTCTCGGCATTTTTAAGCAATTTTAGCAGAATTTACTTTATAAAATTCTACAAACCAAAGCAATACAAATAAACGCGCGGCTATAGCAAATGGACGCTCAAATTGATGTACACACGTTTATTTGACAACTGTATCACAAACACTAAGGGGTCCTCCCTTAGCTCAGTCGGTAAAGGCGCAGCTACAAAGCAACACCATGCTGGAGGTGGCTGGGTTCGATTCCCGGTCTGGTCTAGGAATTTTTCGTAGAGGAAAATTTCTCGACTCCCTAGGCATAGCGTATGATTGTACTTGCCACACAATCATACTAATGCAAAAATGGTACTTGGCATCGAAAGCTCTTAATTAATAACTGTGGAAGTGCATTTTGAACACTAAGTTGAGAGCAAGCAATAAGCTAATTGTGAAAGCAATAAGCTTGAAATGCTAAAGAAGGAGCACAAACACTATCAAAATACAGTATGCAAAACTCGAACATCGCAAGGTGTGTAAAATTAGGGTGTTACAGGATTCGCTAAGGATGTACAGGATTCGCTTTGAGACGACCCTGCAGCTGATTCTGATGGGCATTATACAAGCAGTCGTTGAGACTTTTGTAATGTTCATTGGTAAGCTCGTAGTTAGCCTTTGTACAATCTGTATGATATTTGCTATGTTTCCGCAGGGCAGCCCTTTTCAGTCATTTCAAGTGTTTGAGTTCGGAATTTGACGTAGTCCTTGAAGCTTTGCACAGGGTTGAACTCCAACTTAACGAGAAGAGGTGGATGATGCCGGCAATTTTTGACGAGCGGTTCACGTGCTTGGAGAATTGAACACCTCCGTCCCAATTCTTCACAGATAAAGCAAAGATCAAGTAAACGGTTGTTTGCATTTAAAAGCCATTCACTTGTCGGAGTCTTGCAGTGGAGTACGCGTCTAGCAAGGTAAGCGATGTTGGTCTGAACGACGAACGGGAATTATCGGGAAAGCTGAACCCGTTAGTATCGCTTATCCACGATATGGTCTTTAAGGCTTGCTTCATTTAGAATTGGAACAAACTTTTGCTCATATTGTGGCGCTCCTGGTGGCCGGATTTCGAAGTTCTTGGCACCCACGTGTCGGAAATTTTGTCAGCTTCACGTATGTATTTTTTACATTCCGCAAATCGACTGTACTTTGTAAACAATCAACATGGCAGCCGAAAGAAGGGAAAAAATTGTGCACAGTTATTTGGAAAATCCATTGTGGTCTGCATCTAGGCTAGCTAAACAGCTGAAATTGCCCAGAAATACCGTATGGCGCGTTATCAAACGGTATAAGGAAACATTGACGACGATTCGGAAGCCTCAAGCCAATCTTCGGAGTGGAACTGTCGACCGGAAACTGCGTGGTAAGATTTTGAAGACGATTAAGAGGAATCCCAATCTGTCGGACCGTGATTTGGCCAGAAAATTCGGTGCTGCCCATAGTACCGTGAGGAGAACTCGACTCCGGGAAGGAATCAAGTCGTATCGAGCTAGCAAACAGCCAAATCGGACCATAAAACAGAATAGTGTGGCCAAAATCCGTGCTCGGAAGCTATACGACCAGGTGCTGACCAAGTTCGACGGGTGTCTTCTGATGGACGATGAAACCTATGTCAAGGCTGACTTCGGGCAAATCCCAGGTCAAAAATTTTACTTGGCAACGGCTCGGGGGGATGTTCCAGCCAAATTTAAATTTGTTTTTGCCGACAAATTTGCACGAAAATTCATGATTTGGCAAGGCATTTGCAGCTGTGGCAAAAAAACGAAAGTTTTCGTTACATATAAGACAATGACGTCGGAACTATACCAAAAAGAGTGTCTCCAAAAACGAATTTTGCCGTTCATTCGATCCCACGGCCATCCCGTTATGTTTTGGCCAGATTTGGCAAGCTGTCATTACAGCAAAGTCGTTCAAGAATGGTATGCAGAAAAAAGGGGTCCAGGTTGTTCCGAAAAACCTTAACCCACCCAACTGCCCCCAGTTCCGCCCTATTGAGAAATACTGGGCAATCATGAAGAGGAGACTCAAGGCAAAGGGAAAGGTTGTCAAAGACATCAATCAGATGAAGACCTGGTGGAATAAGATAGCTAAAACGATGGACGAAGAAGGTGTGCGCCGCCTAATGAGCCGTGTTCCAGGAAAAATTCGAGAATTCCTTCGAAACCGTGACGAATAATTTTATCCGTATTTTTTCTTAAAAGTATGAAGAAAACGCTACATTTGTATAAAAAAAGATCTTGAATTCAATAATAAATAACTGAAATACAGGCAATTGTTTTGTTCCAATTATATCTGAAGCAAGCTTTAGTCTTAACCGCGTTATTCCGCCTTAATCGTAACGTGCGGAAAAAAATCAAGCGAGCTAGTGATGAACATTGAAAGAAAACTGCAGTGGGAAAAAGTTGGTGGTCAAGCGGACAGTTTTCCATTTCAAAATTAGTGGTATACAGTAAAGACTGTAACTGTCTGTCTCAAAATACGTCTCAAAAAATATATGACGTGACGTCAAATAAATCTCCTATAAGCGTTAAATGATGTTTTCCAAAAACATTAAATTAAAAAATAGCTACAGTTTGTTTTTTAAAAACAATCAGTGTGACTGATAGTTTGTTGTAATGATTTAAATATTGTTCTTAACAATTTGTGAATTGTATCTTCAATGTTTTCTGCGCATTTATAGTGACTTTGTACGTAAAATTGATGACAGTGAACATTTTTCAAGAACATTTTATCGGTTCAACGGTCGTAAGTCTTATAAACAGACGAAAAGACGTTCTCTAATTGTCCTCACGGATGCTTATTTGTCACCGTATCAAACATCGTACCAAACATCGAAAAACAATGCAAATTATAAAAGAGGCTTTGAAATTTTTACTACACATACCCTCAACAAATTCCGGTTACATAAGAAAATTTAAGCATTACCTCAAACTTTGACCGGGGTCAAAATTATATAACCAGAATTAGTCAAAATCACAAAAACTGCTACAATCAATAAGTTTTGGAGTGAAGATTCCCTCAAAAATGTTTTGATGTCTGTACAAAATATGTGATAAGGGAGCTTGAAATGGGCGTCCTTCAGTGGTTGTAAATGTACTGTATTTTGATATTTACATGTTGACATTTGACATTTTTCATTACGACCAAATTGAACACACGCAAAAGTGAATTGTCGTGGGAGAAAATCTCATATGACATTTCTGTACCGTTTTCTCCAGGCGACGATACATTTTTGCTGCCACCAGCCGATGGTTTAAAATATTTACGACATAGATTTAAGTCACTCACAATTTCGTTGATTGCTGGCTTATTACTGAATCAAATCATAAGAATGGATACTAACTACTCATAATCAAAAATTACCAAATAAATGTGTTTTTAATCAAGCTGTAAGTAACTAAGGAATCGAGTACTACTTTACCCATGCCCTTTCGCTCAATTTTCAATACTTCTATTGCATTTCCAACCTACCGTACACTAACGGAACTTTCAACACTTTCTCTTCATATCTTTCATTCTAGTAAACATGACTGTCTACTCTTGGTGCCTCATGGCGATGACAAAACATCTCCTTCTACATCATAATTGTTACTCCACGTTTGGAGAATACAAATATAACAATTAGAGTAAGAAATTTTTCTCTTTCTGTTTTCTATCCCCCTCGTTCGCTAGAACTGTAAACATAAACTGTTGGTGGTTTGTGGGCCTCAAATATTACAGCAGTGTACATTTACCACCTCTGACGTCCTTTTTTACGTAGGACTACGTCTTTGTTTTCTATACTGGGGTACAATTTAAGAAAATATCTATTGCGTCCGTCACGAAATGCGGTCCGGTTTTGAGCGTTAATATCTCAGTCGTTTCTCCAAACATTTTCTAAATATTTGCACCAATCGATCGGAAATATTTCTACGCGTCGATTCCAACAATGAAAACTATTGTTATCTTAACATTAAATTATTTAAAATAACAAATATAAGGTGATGTCTTAAAATGCCGATATTTCAGAGTAAATTTACTAAATGCACAGTACTTTCCTAGCACAGACTTCAAATTTAAGTAAGCAACGTCTCCTATGCGTCAGTAAAAGATATTTAACGGGGACACGTTAGCTTTTTGCTTCAGTCTTTCGGCGATCTCGAAGATGTTGTGTCAGCGCTCCTTGCGCACCGTCAAGTTATCCAGCACACTCTACTGCCTAGCAACATGTCTGGCCGTGACAGATTTGCAGTCTTATTGCAGTCCCCACTCAGTCGCATTCACCATCTGCTCCGAAACGGCACTACACCGAGTGCATTGGTGCCGGAGACCTCTTCTACCCCGCTGTGTTAATGGAATACCTTGTCGCTGAAGTCCTCGAGTTGGCAGGAAACGCCATCCGTGACAATAAGTAGACCAGAATCATCCCACGCCACATGCAGCTGGCCCTCCGCATCGACGAGGAGCTGATAAAACTTCTCTTCTGTGTGAAAATTTCACGGAGTGTTGTCCTTTTCGGGCCGTCCTGCTGCACAAGAAGACCGAGTAAAAAGCCTAAGTTCTATTCACCAGTAAGAATTGAAAATTAGACTATTGCGCATATTTCGGATGTACATGAACAAAATAGTATTCTGCTTAAACTAAAATGTTCGACTTTATGTGAACTTTAGAGGGAAAATACAATAACAAAAAAAATCATCTCGATTTCGAAAAAAAACTTGTCAATAGGCGTACATTATTCTCATCCATTGCCATTCACCTTCAGCTTCCTCTTCATAATAGCCCAAAATCCGTCAATCGGTCTGAGCTGGGGACAGTTTGGTGGGTTGAGTTCTTTCGGTACAAACTGAATCCCGTTGGTTTCACACCACTGTAGCACTGTTTTACTGTAATGACAGCTTGCAAGATCTGGCCAAAACATGACAGATTCATTGTGGGATCTGATGAGTGGCAATATTCGCTTTTGGAGACATTCCGTTCTGTACAGCTCTGAATTAAATGTCTTATCAGTGATGAAAATCTTGATCTCCCTACCGCAGCTAAAGATGCCTTGCCAAATAATGCATTTACGTGCAAATTTATCTGCAAACACAAACTTTAATTTGGCAGGAACATCTCCCGGGCCGTAGCCAAGTAAAATGGTTGTCCCGGTAGCTGTTTGAAATCGGCCTTTACATAGGTTTCATCATCCATGAGGAGACAGCCATTGAATTTTGTCAACACCTGATCCTACAGTTTTATGGCACGGATTCTGGCCACATTGTTCTGCTTTTGATCCCTATTTGGTTGTCTACAGGCACGGTAGGACTTGAAGCCTTCCCGAAGACGAATCTGTTGCATGGTACTGCGTGCGGCGCAAAATCGCGGTCTGAGGTGTTGGGGTTTGCCGTAATGTTCTTGATGACTTTGTTCCGAAGTTTATGGTTGACAGTATCCGCCCGACGCTTGCTTTGAGGCTTGTGATCCGTTGACAAAGTTTCTCTATACTTTTTCAAAACATGCCACACGGTAGTTCGGGGAAAACCCAACACTTTAGCAAGTTTTGGCCCAGACCACGAAGGGTTTTCCAAATGATTGCGCACAATTATTTTTCTTCTTTCTTCTTCCATTTTGTATTTCTCTGAAACACATTCGAACTGCACAGCAAAAAAAACTGCTGATGTTGTTATTGATATAGGGAACACATGAGGTGTCATAGTTTACAAATCCGGGCACTAGGGTCGCTATAAGAATCAAAAATGTTTGTTCCAATACTAAATGGGCCACACCTTACTATAAGAGGTTGCTCATTATGTACTTAACTCGTAAATCCTGTCCGTTTCGTAATTTTATCACTTACACATTCTTAGAGCAGAGTATTCACGAAATATCGCATTCCAGGCATTCCAATCTACACAAAAACTCAAGCAAAGTGAATTTTCGACAATTTTCATTCTGAGTTGTGCCAGTATTGCAAGAAAACGACGAAATATGCTAATTATGACAAGTAATAAGCTGGAAAGCCCAAGAAGGAAATGTTGAAGTAGAAGGAATTTTTCTGTTCCTTTCATGCTAGTTCCCTCTCACGGACTTCAATATCCAATAGCAATATTTTGACAGAATGAAATGACAGAATATTAAATATATATATCTTCATTTAATGAAATTTCCTTTCGCATTGGATTGTGAAATAGTTATTGAGAAATTTGCAAATTATTGAAACGTCGCAACATTTGGCTACAGTATAACTACAAGCGCATTTCCCGGATGCGGAAGACGGATCAACACGCGAACGTTCCTTCGAAGCAACCGAAGTCATCTCGAACAACCACATGGTGCTGTACCTTGTAGTTTTTAGCTTTTCCAGTGGGACTGCTCCATGCTGAATCATTCAATGGAGACGCATGGTGCATTGTGGCGGTTGAGAGCAACTTCAAAAACTTAAAAAATATGTAATATGTTATGTAAACCATGTTAAACATTTTTTATATGTAACAGATTTCATATGCAATTAACCTTCCTTAATGTTATGCATTCAAATCCGAACTAGTTCCCAAGTCTTTCACATTACTCGAATAATTTATCACTTCCCAAATACGTTTGTTGTTACAACGCCTATACTGACAGACAAACAGCTATGAAGCTTGCCTCAGAGCTTATAATTGAATACTAATACCTCACAAATAGGGAACGAATTCACCGTAATACAATTTCCATTCCTAAACGTAATGATACCCATTCCCCGCTAAGCAGCTCATCATCACTCCCCGGATACAATCCCTGATTACCATTACCACAACCACCTATCGCTGTGTAATGTGTATAGGCATGAAGCTTTTCCTCGAAAGTCATATTCTCTAAGACCTATCAGCACGTACCTACGCAGCGGGAGCATTCCAACTTTTCTTTAACTGACGGCAGCGGCATTTCACCGAACATTCCACCACCAAGCCAGCCAGCCAGGCCAACCCGCAACCCAATCTACGACGCACTCGGCGGGGGTCTCTCACAGGAAAGCAGCAATTTTTCGCACATTCGTATCATTGCACTCGCGACGATGACGACGGTTTCCTTCTTCCCACCGAAGCTCCGTTGTGCGTGAAGAGAAGCTTATGATAATAAATCATAGGTCTGAGATATGGGAAACGATGATGAATTACATTTCACTCTTCTTGAACGAATTATATTCGCAGCGAGGGGTGGGCGCGATGACGACCGTTCCATCGTCGGGGATGTTCACGAGCGAGGAATAAATTAGGAGAAACAATTGCTTCAAAATGGTAATTGGATGTTCTGGCGGGAATGTGGGTTTCTAAACTGAAATTTGTAACGACATTGATATCATTCGGATACATGCTGATAGAAAATTTACTTTCAGATATCTTCATTGAATTTGTGCTAGTAGACTGTGCCACAGAGCAGCACATAAAAATATAAGATTGAGTGAAAAGATACGACAGAGCAATTCGAGCTACCTACAACCACCCAAGACCAGTCGCTCCCAGTTAGTGAATGCAAATTGTTCATTTGCATAGTTTTATTTATTTTCTAGTTGGCAACGATAAAACACAAGTGGATGCAATTGCTGGTAGCTTCTGGCAGTGTGAGTGCTTAGGATATCACTGCTTGTGGAAAGTGTTTGTTTGTCCGTTTGTGGGTTTTTGTGTACATTTTAGACAAACACTTCAGAATGAAAAACTGGTTCTACCACCGCATCGGTTGGGCAGGAAGCATCCTTCCAAGTGCATGCATATGTATGGGCCATGGTGAGAGACCAAGATTAATCGAAAGAAGACAAATTTGCCAAGACGTCTTAAGTTGACCGGAGCAACGATTAGGAGCACCCGAATTTAGCATTTCAAATTGTTGTGCTGATAATTTCAGTCAAGACAACGCCCGGTTGCGAAGAAATTTGCATAGAATTTTGAGCAATGGCATTATCGTACTGCAGCAATTTCAACTTCTTCCGCAAAAAAAAAAGTTAAAATTCAATTTTCCTGAAGGAGCATAATTTACGACTTGGATGAGGTGGGAAAAAAAATAAGAAGAAACATGCACAATTCTGTTCAGGGCTTTTGCAAAGAGAAATTACGATTCTGCAGTGCAGCTGAGGAAAGTGGGAAGTTTTTATCACTCTAATATATATATATATATATATATATATATATATATATATATATATATATATATATATATATATATATATATATATATATATATATATATATATATATATATATATATATATATATATATATATATATATATATATATATATATATATATATATAAGTTACGCAACATATTGAACCCTCCACATCAACCAAACACTTAGCCGTATCAACGACGGCCTCATCCACTTGCCAACTCAGCAACAGACAATCAACATTACTTGCAACCCGAGCAAAGCCGCAGTTGGCAGAAACGAATCCGACGTCAGCGAACACGCGGAACATCAACCCGCCAGGAATTGCTGTTTCAGCGCACCACCCGACACCGAGCATCCGTTCCAGTTAACCGCCGTCACCACGATGTAAGAAATAAATTATAATAAAATCATTCTTAGTCTGGCCTTCAGCCGAAACAGTTGCTTTTTAAAAACTCTAATTCGATTATCCGAATCGTAAGTGGCGCAGTCGGTAGGATGCGCAAGTGTTAAGTCCGCGAGTGAAAAAGTTTTTTTACCCCAAAGAGGGAACAGTGCTAAAAGTGCTTCCTATTCGCCGTGGGAAAAGATCATTTCATATTCGGAGGACCGAACGCCAGCGCATCCGGACGAGGAGGAAATTCATCCGTGGGACCAACGGCAGCGACGGATTATCGTTGCAGATGAGAACACATTGGCAACGGATTATTGCCAATTTGCGGTGAGTTTTTCTCGATTAGGTTAAGAAGTGTAAACTAGGAAGTGTAGGCTAAGAAGTGTAGGATAAGAAGTGATTATCTAAATTTTGAAAAAAAAAGTGTACATCGACCCTAATTTATTTATTTGGTTGATTCATTTATCTGTGCTATCCCGTGTTTTTTTAGAACGTTTTTCTTTCTTTCATTTGATGAGGAGAGGTTTACGCTCACAAAGTAAAATGGAAAATTCTAATCGAGTGGCTGATCTTGAACAGCAGATCGATAATTTAAATTTGTTATTACGTGATCGCAATGAGGAGATCGCAGAACTTCAGGAACGTCAAGACGCGGTTCCGCCATCTCAAAATATGCCATCATCAATTAATATTGATGCCGAATGCCAGAGAGGGAAAATTCCTGATCTGATTCGGAGCTTGCCTACTTTCTCAGGCAATGCTAAACAGGTTAACCATTGGATTAGCTGCGCTGATCGAATAATGAACCGATATCAACATTTATTGGGAACTGACGTCTATGAACTTTGGTTGATGGAAGTAAGGAACAAAATTGTTGGCGATGCAGGTGATTTATTGGCTTCAAGTGGCACCCCATTGGTGTGGACCAAAATTAAAGAACATCTTAAAATTATATACGGTGACAAAAGAGAACTTTCTACGCTTCTGCAGAGGCTATTCTCTCTGAAGCAGAGTAAAAATTCGGTAACCAATTTTTATTCAGCAATCAACAATTGCTACACTGGGATTTCCACCCACATTCAAATGGATGGTCAGTGGAAACATCCTGACGAGATAGTAAGGTTTGTTGACAAACTTTGCTTGGAGAAATTTGTCGACGGTTTAGATGAGCCTTTCTCATCACACGTAGGACTCTTGCAACCTACAAACTTATCACAGGCATATCAATATGCCAACGATAAAGCAAATAAAATTGCCCGAAGAAATGGAGAGTACGATTTAGATACTCGAAAACCTTCAACACATTTTCCGAAACCTACATCAGATTCGGACACTCAGAAGCATTTACCTCAGAACTTTCGAACACAATCAATAAAACCATTTATTCCTAATAATCCAATGAGGTACCCCAGACCTCAAAACAGCCATCCACAAGGGAACAATAGTTATAAACCGTATGTTCATTCTTTACCAAATCAAAATTTCCAAAATTTCCCCGCTAGAAACTTTACTAGGCAACCCTTAACTATGAATAATAACTTCCAGAAACCTTCTACACAACAATTTAGACCAGGATTTGATAGACCCGCTTTTTCTAGCCAAAGCCATTTCAGACCAAAACAAAATGAGTTGTCTAATCAGGACGTAGATCAGGATCATGACTATTATCACGAATATCCCAACGATACTGCACAGTACCAGTATCCAGAAAATTATTCCGAGGAATATGACAACGTTAATAGTTATGATAATTACGACAATTATGATAATTATTACCATCATCCTGAATATAATCCTGAACATCATCAAGGAAATCAGGAGGATGTAAATTTTCAAACAACCAGTACCAGAGAAAAGCTAAGCTGAAATCAGCAAATTTTGTTCCGTTCATAACTCTTGAGAGTCCAAACGGAACACTCAAATTTTTAATTGATACAGGAGCTAACAAGTCATTTATTAGCCCTCGTCACACAAATTTAGGACTTGTACGTCGACTTTTCGAGCCGACGACAGTTAAGAATGTATCAGGAAAATTCCAAATAACTCATTATATGGAATTGAACCCCTTTGATGGAATCCCGCAGACTAGAAATTTACAATTTCTAATCTACGAGTTTCATGATTTTTTTGATGGACTCATCGGCTATGAGTCGTTAAACAACCTTCGAGCAGCTATTTCTGTACACTCCAATACGCTGCATTTGCCTTCCACGAACATTGTAATGCAGAAGAAATTCCCTGACGCTTACAAATTCCAGTTACACGCTAATGAAACGCGTGTCATTGAACTCCCGACTCTTGAAGAAGAAGGAGAATTTTTATTATCCAAAGACATCATTTTTGAAAATGAGGCATTTATTCATTCCGGCTTGTACAGAGCTGAGAATTTTAAAGTAAAATTAATGGTAACCAATACTACCAATAGAGCTACCGAAATTGAGGTACTCAAAGGCAGTATTGAGAAAAATAACTTCGAAACAGGCTGTCCTGAAAACACAGCTACAGAATTAAGATCGAGGTCGAACCTGTTTGATCAGCTTCGCCTGGATCATTTAAACCAAGAAGAACGTGTTGGTCTGATTAAATTGATATCTGACTATCAAGGGATTTTTCACTTGAAATCAGACAATTTGACCTTCACAAATGTAGTAAAGCACAGGATTGATACCAAGGATGATATCCCTGTGTACACTAAAAGTTATCGATACCCTTATTCTTTGAAGGAAGAAGTTCAAAGTCAAATTAGAGACCTTCTCCAACAAGGAATTATAAGGCAATCGAATTCCCCCTGGTCATCACCAATCTGGGTAGTACCCAAGAAAACTGATGCATCAGGACTAAAAAAATGGCGTCTTGTCGTTGATTATAGAAAGCTCAACGAGAAGACAATTGATGATAAGTATCCCATTCCGAACATCACGGAAGTTTTAGATAAACTTGGGAGATGTAATTATTTCACCACGCTAGATTTAGCCTCTGGGTTTCACCAAATCGAGGTGCACCCTAGAGACATCAGCAAAACTGCTTTCACCGTAGAGCATGGAAAGTATGAATTTTTGAAGATGCCTTTTGGGCTCAAAAATGCACCGTCCACCTTTCAGAGGGTGATGGACAACGTATTGAGAAATTTACTTGGCAAAGTATGTTTGGTATACATGGATGATATCATTGTATACTCAACATCCCTACAAGAACACTTAGTTAATTTGCGAAAGGTATTTGATGCCTTGCAAACATACAATTTGAAAATTCAGATGGACAAATCTGAGTTCTTATGCAAGGAAGTGGCATTTCTTGGCCACGTTGTTACGCCGGAGGGAGTAAAACCAAATCCCGACAAGGTAATGGCAATCAAGAATTGGCCAATTCCGAAAACGGAGACGGAGTTAAGAGGGTTCCTTGGTACCCTAGGCTACTACCGTCGCTTCATAAAAGATTTTGCAAAGATTGTGAAACCTCTCACCAAACCATTGAGGAAAGGTGAAAAGGTTGTACATTCTGAAGAATTTGTTGAAACATTCAACAAATGTAAAATTATTTTAACTAGCAGTCACGTGTTGCAATATCCGGACTTTACGAAGCCGTTTATTCTCACCACAGACGCTAGCAACTTTGCTATCGGAGCTGTTCTCTCTCAGGGACCAATCGGGCAAGATCGACCCGTTGCTTTCGCATCGAGAACGCTCACGAAAACTGAAGAGAGGTACTCAGTGATTGAAAAGGAATTCCTTGCAATCACTTGGGGATGTAAATATTTTAGGCCTTACCTTTATGGTAAGAGATTTACATTGTTTACGGATCACAAACCGTTAACGTACATGTTCAGCCTAAAGGATCCTAATGACAAAATGCTCAGGTGGAGACTTCGCTTACAAGAATTCGATTACGATGTGAAACATCGGGCAGGGAAGCAAAACATCGTCGCTGATGGGCTTTCCAGGATCAGAAATGATCTAAATGCCAACGATACTTCTGCGTTGTCGGACCAGGCTACATGTAACACCGAAAATGCCACAGATTCTTCAGATGTAGACACATGTCACTCTGCAGAATCCGATGCTAATGATTTGATTGGAATGACTGAGTTGCCTATTAACTTTTTCAGCAACCAGATCATTCTCAAAAAGGGTGATGTGGAATCTAATGAATATGAGGAAATTTTTCCGAAAATTCATAGGAGAACCATTACTCGAACCGACTTCTCCGTGGCTAGAGTACTGAATATTTTTAAGGATTATATGAGTCCAGCAAAAGTCAATTGCGTAATGTGCGAAGAATCACTTATTCCCACATTACAAATCGTTTACCGCAATTACTTCAGTCGTTCTAAGGCATTTAAGGTGAAGATAAGTCAGAAAATCCTCGTTGACTTACGCACCGCCGAAGAGCAGAATGAGGTGATGGGAAACACCCATGATCGCGCGCATCGTGGAGCTAAGGAAAACCATGCGCAGATCATAAAACAGTACTATTTTCCCGCCATGGGTCGCCAAATTCAAAGGTTTGTGAATTTGTGCGAAACGTGTTTGGAAAATAAGTACGAACGGACCCCTTATAGAATAACCCTTCACAAACCCGAAATTCCTAACAAACCTTTTGATACTATCCATTTAGATATTTTTATCGCACAACCAAATCTATTTCTTTCTGCTGTCGATAAATTTTCCCGTTTTGGCATGCTAATTCCTATCAAATCCCGATCTATACCAGATGTAAGAGCCGGTTTAGTAAAACTAATATCTACTTACGCAACTCCGCGTAAGATTATTTGTGATAACGAACCAGCCCTTAAATCTGTAGAGATTCGATCTCTCTTTCAGAGATTAAATATTGTAACAAATTTCACACCCTCGAACCATTCGGAAACAAACGGAATAGTTGAAAGATTCCATTCAACATTGTCTGAAATCTTTCGATGCATCCGAGAAAAATACAATGATTTAAATGAAAAACAAATATTCAAAATTTCCGTAGGACTGTATAACCAAACAGTTCACACGTCCCATAAACTCAAACCTTTCGAAGTACTTTTTGGCCAAAGGGAAGATGATGACCTCCCCCTTGATATCGAAAAACTATTTACAAACAGAAATGAAATGGTCGATGAAGTCACTTTGGCACTCGACAAAACAGCCACAAAAGATACAGAATATCATAACAAATCAAGGGAAAAGGAACCAAAATTTAAGAAAAATGAAAATGCTTACAACTCCGTGCAAGGTATAAAAAAGAAAACCAAACAAAAATTCAAGAAAATAAAAATTCAGTCAAACCGATATAAAACTGTGCTAGATTCTAGAGGAATAAAACTTCACAAATCCAAATTGAAGAGGAAACGAAATTGTTAATTTAATCTTTTCTACAATTGTTCTTTATAAATCACCCGTGTATTCCTTTCTTTATTTGAAAAAAAAAATGTTATCTCACACCTATGTTATTCTATATGTTATTCTATATTACAATGAATGTATTAACCCTTTAATCCTATTTTTAGAATTCAAAATGCTACAAATATTGGTTCTGATAATCGCAAGCATGATGTCCAACCCCATATCAGGTAGTCAAATACAAATCCATGATTTGACAAACAACCCTGGCTTAATCTCATTTCAACTTGGCAATGGAAAAATCAGACTAGGCTCACACAAAATTTTCCATATTATTGATACTACGCACATAGAACCCATTATAAGAAAACTCCGTATTATAACAAATGATTTAAAAACTTTCAATGTGGCTGATTCAATTATATTAATCAATAAAAAGTTAGATTTGATTGAACATTCTTATAGAAAAATTATACCGAATACAAGAAATAAAAGAGGACTTTTTAATGGAATTGGTAATATGATTAAAATTATAACCGGAAATTTAGATAATAATGACCTTGAACAAATTAATTCACATTTGAACACTTTATCAGAACAGAACAAAGTTCTTGTAACAGAAAATAATGAACAAGTAAAAATAAATTACAAGGTCCACGATAGATTGAATAGACTTATCAAAATTGTAAATGATCAACAAGATGTAATTAAAAATAACTTTGTAAACTTTAGACAAAAATTTATACATGGCAGGAACATTTCCGATGAAATCAAAATTGTAAAAGAATTGTTCAACCTTAATTTAAACATTGACCTTCTGGCAAATCATGTAAACAATATATTCGAAGCAATACAAATGTCAAAAACTAATACTATTTCAAAAGATATCCTTACTAGCGAAGAACTTAACGATGCTTCAAAAATTTTGGAAAGTGAAAATATTATTATAAACAGTTTCGACCAAGTGCTAGAACATTTAGAATTAGTAGTGATTCATAAAGCAAACAAAATTGTATTCATTATCTTGATTCCATTGCTGAGGAAAGAAGTTTTCATCCACCAACTACTGGAGCCAATCATCAAAAACGGAAAACTGCTTAATCTGTACGCTGAGGAGGCATTTACTAACGATCTATCAACATATCTTATAACCGGAGAATGTCAAAGAATAGGTCAGAATACCATATGTTACGAACGTCACACCAAAGATGTGTCCAAGGACACGTGCTATTCAAAAATCCTACAGGGAAAATCTGGAAGTTGCGACCTTTTAGAGGCCACAGAGGACAAAATGGTCAGAAGAATTTCTAGTAACTACATAACTATTACTGGAAATGGGAGCACTCCGATCACATCCAATTGTGGGCTCTCCAACAGAAGCATTTCTGGAAATATGCTAATATTTTTCCGGAACTGTACAGTCACCATAGACCAAACAGCATATACAGACATTGAATATATCTCCAAACAGCAGCCTGTTCTTATTCCATTAAATGGACTAGAGATTCATGGCAAAACTATAAGTACAAATCTCACTCTCTCAAAGTTGAAGCAAATCAACCTTCAAACCCGAGAGCAGTTAACAATTCTACACGAACAGCAAAAACGTGCAACATTTGGAACATTCTTCATATTCTTCATAATCGTTTTCATATTGGTACTCTACCTGTCCAGAAGGCATTCCACATGCCAACCAAAGCTGAAATTCAATAACGAACCGGGACAGTCCGTTCTTAAGGAGGGGGCAGTTACGCAACATATTGAACCCTCCACATCAACCAAACACTTAGCCGTATCAACGACGGCCTCATCCACTTGCCAACTCAGCAACAGACAATCAACATTACTTGCAACCCGAGCAAAGCCGCAGTTGGCAGAAACGAATCCGACGTCAGCGAACACGCGGAACATCAACCCGCCAGGAATTGCTGTTTCAGCGCACCACCCGACACCGAGCATCCGTTCCAGTTAACCGCCGTCACCACGATGTAAGAAATAAATTATAATAAAATCATTCTTAGTCTGGCCTTCAGCCGAAACAGTTGCTTTTTAAAAACTCTAATTCGATTATCCGAATCGTAAGTTATATATATATATATATATATATATATATATATATATATATATATATATATATATATATATATATATATATATATATATATATATATATATATATATATATATATATATATATATATATATATATATATATATATATATATATATATATATATATATATATATATATATATATATATATATATATATATATATATATATATATATATATATATATATATATATATATATATATATATATATATATATATATATATATATATATATATATATATATATATATATATTTTATATATTTATAAATATTTATTTGTTAAATATATGTTAGTAAACATATTAATATTTACATATGATGTATATATATAAATATAAATGTATATAGAATTGAATCATTACATAACACAAATGTCTTACCGAGGTTTGAGCTTTATTTCTTACCTGTCAATCGCAAGGATGGGTCAGCGTCCATGTTTGATTTTGTTTTATTTATTTATTTTGTTGTACGCAACGACGTTGAGTTATTTTAATTAAGGTTACACTTCCTAATGAGTAGCATAACTCAGCCTTTTGAATTTAATCGAAGGGTTGTCTTATAATTGAAAACAAAGCAATTCCGTGTAACAAAATAAATAACTGAGATCAGTTAAATGGTTTTTGGTTCCGGAGACTTCATGACGGAGCTCTTTAATTAATTTGGTAGTATTAGCTCTTAATCGAACGAATTACACGCTGTTTCATAATTATTTGTTTTCTCGTATCACTGTATACTGATTTCATTTTGTATCTCTAAAGTTTGATTCTATATTGACACAACGAGTGGATGATAAAAACGATGTATGGCTCCGGTTCATGATAATCATGATGTATAAATTGCACACATAACAAGTATTCTCAGAATCTGAGTTTTGAAAACAGGGTTCAACAGAAATTTCCTGATTGTTCTGAAAATCAAATTGCGAAAAATATTTATCACTCCACTAAATCGACGCATAAAGATAGTATGTATATGAAGGGTGAAATTTGCTGTCAGTATACAGCATTGTGCGCAGAATCGACATCCATCCTTTTATTCATAGTTGCCAGGTATTTTCATATGCAAAAAAAAGATAAAATAAATACCTAGAGTTCCGTCATCCGTCAGCATTGGAACAGTGATCTTCTGTCAGTTCTATTCTAATCTTCGTTCCAAACAACCAAAAGAGATCTGTCAAAAAATAAGCATGGCGCCACTCTCCATAAAAGTATACTTTCTACAGAGCCATAGTCGGATACAATAGATAAACTAGAGGTTTGCGTCAATATATTAAGTGTCCGAAAAAAAAAGTGTGGCTTATGGATAGTATTTGATCTTAACTAATCGATAGCAGCCGACTCTGCTGGTTACCACATGTAGGGGGCGACGTTCATGCTCACTTGCTGAAATATAAAGCCATTTATCACTTTATTTCTTGAAATTTAAAGACTTTTGTCACATGTATAGCGCTAAAACTTATTATTATGACGGAAAACTATCAGTTTATTATTGCGTTTATACTAATTGCCATTGCTATTTTTGAAAGTTTTACCGGTCACTTTTGAATTATTGAAAATGAATTATCAATTTCTTATTGCTATTTTATGTTTTTCTAGTGCGAATTGTTATTTTTTCGTTGGCACTGTGTTTAATAATTTAGTGGCAATTTTGTGAATTTTCATTGCTAAATTTTCATTAATTAGTGCCAGTATATATTTTAGTCATTATCAAACATGTGGGAACGACCGACCAATCATCAGTTCTCGCTGTGCATCCGTATGCGACAGACGTGTTTGCGGAGCACGTTGGTAGAAAACGCCGCCCGTGAACACAAGAAGACCAGACCAAGAAGAATCATCCACGTCACCTGCAGCTAGCCATCCGCAACGACGAGGAGCTAAACAAACTTTTCTCCGGTGTGACCATTTCACAAAGTGGTGTCCTGCAGCCCAAGAAGACTGAAGAAAATTTCAACCGCGAACCACGTTATCAACTAAAATCCGTCCTTTTCAGCACGATCAAATCAAGTTGCCAACTAAAGAGTATGTTTGATAGAAATTTCTCTTGAGCTCATCGACATTTTCGTTACCACGCACCGGCTCAATATGGCGTTGAAAAAGCCGCGTCCCGGAGAAAATGGCCAATTCAATCGTCCACATCATCTTCGTGGTCAAGTGGTTAGCGGCGTCACCCGTCGTTCATTGCTATGAAGTGAGGGTTCGATTCCCGCTCCAGCCTGTGGAACTTTTTGCAACACGAAAATGTACAAACTGGTCCACTTGGTGTTAGTTATTCGTTATTCGTTATTAAGTTATTCGTTGTAATTCGTTCTATGTTTAGTGTTCAGTCTGTACAAATTCGAGATAAAGATGGTCTAAATGTTTATTTTTATCGTAGTATTACGTGCTGCCACACACTCAGGCCATCCTGCAGCCCAAGAAGACCGAGATGAAAATTTCAATCACGAACCATGTTCCCTCCGTAAACAACTAAAATCCGTTCTTTTCAGGATGACCAAATCAATTTGCCAACTAATGAAGAGTATGTTTCATTGAAATTTCTCTGGAGCTCGTTGAAATTTTCATTACCACGCATCGGTTGCTTGAAAAGCAACGTCCCGGAGAAAACTGCAAACATTTTTTATTAGTATCCATACATAAATCTCTATTCGCCATGTTAACACTAGCCATCACGTTGGACATTCAATAAACGAAATATTAACAGTAAATTCGAGCCGAACTGCAACACAGCAGACCGATTATGTGTAAACATATTCAGTGTACGGGGTTGGTTAGATTCGTTGTAGTTCCTAGTTGTACATCAAGGTACATAATGGATTAGTTGCAGTTAATAGATTAGGTTAGTTGCTGGTAGTTATCAAATGTGAGCTCTAACTTTTCTGGCCAATATTCACTAACTCTAATTATTTTGCAGTTTTAGAAGCAAGTGTATTCATATCTCAGGGGTTTTTAGGCCCTGATAAGGGCCGTTTTTCTGTTGCCTGAGTTGAGAAGATGCGAATTTAACCACCGAAACCCCTGTCGTGCTAATGAAAACTAATGATTTCATTTCCACGCTGCTGTCTGGCGTAACAACTGAGGCCCGTCCCCTTTTTTTATAGTTTGATTCGCATTTCTTTCGTTAATACCCCCTTCCTGTCATGATATGGTACCCGATGCCAGGCTTCCCAATAGTACAGCCTTCTTGCTACAGCCAGTTTAAACTGCATCGACTGTCTCTATGTGAACCGAACTATCGCTTGCTATCGTACGTTCGGTACCCCACCCGAGATGTATTGGCAACAGGGCATTCAAACATGAAAAATGTTGTATTGGAACAGTCGGTGCTACGCCGGCTTTCCTGAAACCATCACGCTCTAAACGTAGTAAGCCGAATGGGATGTTTTTTTTTTGTTTTTAACTCTTTATTTGTTCCAAATTTATTCACATTTACATTTCATGTTAATCTAGGTGCTCCAGCTACTACCAACAATCAATATGCAACTAGCGATTTGAAATTGGGTCACTGTTGTAGAACCCCTTGGTCCGAAGTACACCTTGAAAACAGCACCTAATTATACACATTTGCGCCTTTGTTTTGATTTGCTGTGTGATTTTGACAGAATATTTGAGAGTGTGTTCGTGTGAGTTCATTATTAGGGGCGTATTATTAAGCTTGGGACCGATGTGCTAGTACTGACTGAGCCAAGAAAAAAATCGTATTTGTTCGGGACCTACTGGTCTTAGAGTTAGTGTATGCTACTACCGTAACGTATCAACCTTAATTGTTAAAATATTTACCTAATTTTGTTTACATTGTTCATGCCTTAGCAGTTCAGTATTTTAAACAGGTTTTTATTTCTGCGTGTCAGTATAACAATAATAATCTTAAAACTAAAAACAAATTAAAATTAATCTTAAATAAGCATAAAGGGCATTGCAATAGAAGATTGCAACGATTTTTGTCTGAAATTATTAATTATTTTGTTGGACATTTGTTCTAAAGTATTTATATTCGAAATTCTAAATTCTATGTACTTCGTTAGTACTGTACCAAGAAGGCAGCTTCAAAATCAGCGTCAGAACTTTGTTCTGAATCCTTTGAAGTATTTTTTCCTTGTAACAC
This sequence comes from Aedes koreicus, assembly GCA_024533555.2. Taxonomy (NCBI): domain Eukaryota; kingdom Metazoa; phylum Arthropoda; class Insecta; order Diptera; family Culicidae; genus Aedes; species Aedes koreicus. The sequence continues at coordinate 85,498 of JAHHFK020005954.1, read as the reverse complement.
AACAACTAGACCATATTGGAACAGCATAAAGCATGGCCGGTCTAAAAATTTGTTTAAATATTAGTAGTTTGTTCTTCAGACAAAGTTTGGATTTTCTGTTTATAAGAGGATATAAACATTTTATATATTTATTACATTTGGCTTGAAAGCCTTCAATGTGTTTTTTTAAATTTAATTTTTAATCAAGTAATAGACCAAGGTATTTCACTTCGCTTGACCAGAAAATTGGAACACCGCTCATAGTAACGATGTGACTACTACTAGGTTTCAAAAAAGAAGCTCTAGGTTTATGTGGGAATATTATCAGTTGAGTTTTGGAAGCGTTGGGAGAAATCTTCCATTTATGTAAATAAGAAGAGAAAATGTCCAAACTTTTCTGCAGTCTCCTGCAAATGACACGAAGACTTCTTCCTTTAGCGGAGATGCCTGTGTCATCAGCAAACAAGGATTTCTGACAACCCTGAGGCAAATCAGGGAGGTCGGAAGTAAAAATGTTATATAGTATCGGCCCACGAATGCTACCCTGAGGAACTCTAGCTCTAACAGGTAGTTGATCAGATTTGGAATTCTGATAATTTACCTGCAGAGTTCTGTCAGTTAAATAATTTTGAATTAATTTTATAATATAGAGCGGAAAATTAAACTTTTTCAATTTAGCAATCAAACCTTCATGCCAAACACTGTCGAATGCTTTTTCTATGTCTAGAAGAGCAACTCCAGTTGAGCAGCCTTCAGATTTGTTTGAACGAATTAAATTAGTAACTCTCAAAAGTTGATGAGTAGTTGAATGGCCATGGCGAAATCCAAATTGCTCATCTGCAAAAATTGAGTTTGTATTGATGTGAAGCATCATTCTATTCAAAATTAGCTTTTCAAAAAGTTTACTGATTGAAGGAAGTAAACTTATTGGTCTGTAGCTAGAAGCTTCAGTTGGATCTTTCTCGGGCTTCAAAATTGGAACAACTTTGGCATTTTTCCATTTTTCAGGAAAGTATGCCAAATAAAAACATTTATTAAATAATTTTACCATGAAAGACAAGGTACTCACTGGGAGTTTTTTGATGAGTCTATAGAAAATTCCATCATCACCTGGAGCCTTCATATTTTTTAACTTTATAGATACAGTTTTTACTTCATCTAAATCAGTACCCCAGGATTCATCAAAAATATTTTTCCATGAGGAAATATTTAGATAATCAAGAGCAACCTGATTCTCAATAGGACTAGTAAGACCCAAACTGAAATTATGGGTGTTGGCGCAATTACCCTACGTTGTGAATTTTCTTGTCGCACCAAGGTTTCAGCGGTGGGCAGCAGCCGAGAATTAACTAGTACAAGAACTTTTAACGACGCGATTTTATTTCCTTCTGTGCAGACCGAAGAACTTCTAGTGACTGACGATGATGATGATGATTATTCGGTAGGTCGGGTACGTTCTCGCGAAAGCAGCTGATCAAACGAGGTTGCCAGAAGAGCAAACAAACTAGGTCTAAAGTTCGACCGCTAGCACCATTTCGAGGATGTGGAGACACACTCTCAGACCGTGCTGCCAGAAACAACATACCCGCCACCTTGAACGATCATGTTCAACATTGAAACGTAAACAAACAACATTCATTTTTTAATCTTACGGACTACCTTTTGCTTCTTAGTTCTAACAAATGGAAGCCTGGAAGCTGCTGGACCTCTCGCAAACATTCTTCGTCGACTGGGTCCGTCTTCTCGGAGTACGGCAGCAGGCAAATTTTTGTGATCGGACGAGTGATGATACCACGAGCAGTGCGGAGAGTGACGACTCGTGTTAATTTGTCCTTTCCTGGCAAAACGGATTCGATTCGAGCAAGAGGCCATCGAATTGGTGGTTGCATTTCGTCGGCTACGATGACCATTGTTCCCGGTACGATTTCGTCGTTGCGTTTCCAGCTGCGGGTGTCCTTTATCAGTTCCTGGAGATACTCTCTTCGCCAATGGTTCCAAAATTGCTGCACATGCAGTTGCAGCCGTTGATAGTGATCCAATCGATATGCAGGTATCGTCTGTAGGTCTGGGTTAGGCAGAGAATGTAGCGAAGAACCGATGAGGAAGTGAGCTGGAGACAACGCGGCTAAATCATTGGGATCTTCCGTCATCGGAAGCAGTGGTCGGCTGTTCATTATTGCTTCTATTTGTGTGAGAACGGTGCACATTTCCTCGAATGACAGACGAGATGGTCCCAGTGAGCGATAGAGGTGTTTTTTCGCAACCTTAATAGCTGATTCCCACAGACCACCGAAGTGTGGGGCCTTGGGTGGTGTAAAATGCCAGGCGATCCCTTCGCTGGCGCAAGCAGTGGTGATTTCTTCACGCTGGGAATGATTACGGAATGTGGCAAATAATTCAGCCAGCTCATTTTCTGCCCCTTCGAAATTCTTCCCGTTGTCAGAATGAATATGGGCGGGTCGGCCACGGCGTGCGATGAAGCGTCGAAGTTTGGTGGACAAATCGCTGACCAACTCCAAGTGTACTGCTTTTGTCGAGAAGCACACAAATAAACACAGGTAGGCTTTGGCAGGTGCAGCTCGAACGATATTATTGATCAGTCTTCGGCCTCGTGGTGGCCAAAATTCTTCCCGAATGGCAGTCAATAGTAGGCGCCCGCCACCGTGGGGCAATTTGCGATGGAAATGTTCGACGATTAGTTGGCTGAACGGGTGGTTGGCAGGAATTAAAGCAGGGTGCTTAGATTGGTAGGGCAGTAGAGCAAAATCAAGACGACTTTCCACTCGCAAGACTCCCTCTGGATCAAAAAATGGACTCATTTTTCGAATGTGTGACTGTTTCGATACGGTTTTCTGGTTCTTCAGTTGATTGATTTCATCAGAGTATCCATCCTCCTGAGCTAATCGAGTTAGGTATGCTTTGGCTTTATTCAATTCTGCTACCGTGAGTGCTTGACCAGCTATTCCCGTTGGTGGAAGCTTTGTGTGGATTTTTGAACGGACGTTAGTGATGAATCGCATGCAGTATCCGACGACGTGGAGCAGACGACTATAAGAGGACCAGCGTAGGAACCATGGATGGATAGACGGTGACGCTTGGGTGACTGCAACGGTAGTTTTTATTTCCAATTCTTCCTCTGGCACTTCTGGGGGGATAGAATTTGGCCAGTCTTGCGGTGAACACGATAGCCAATTTGGTCCACGACTCCACAAATTACTCTTGAGCAATTCATCAACCGACATGCCGTGCGAGACCAAATCGGCTGGGTTTTCAACTCCAGGGACATGCTTCCATTGGCAGCCTTGTGTGTAGTGTTGTATTTCCGACACTCTATTTGCTACGTACGTGGGCCAAACATTCGGAGGGGATCGTAGCCATTGTAGAGCGACTGCGGAGTCCGACCAGAAATAAGATTCAGCTACGTTGACGTCAACAGCCTTCTTGATACGAGCATGCAGATGAGCGGCTATCACAGCGGCACATAATTCCAAACGGGCGATGTTGATTCGTTTCAGCGGTGCTACACGGGATTTTGACGCTAACAGTTGAATCGTCACTCTTCCTTGCCTATCTTCACAGCGGACGTACGAACACGCACCGTAGGCAGCCTGGGATGCATCTGCGAAGGTGTGTAGTTGGATTATGGAATCGGGTAGGAAGGCGTATCTTTCGACACGATGCTCGGAGATGCCCACAAGTTCTTGTTGATAGGCTTCCCACTTCGATTTAATGGGATCTGGAACTGGGTCATCCCAATCGCAGGAAAGTAGTCGTAGTTCCTGGATGATTTTTGCTCGAATGACTATTGGAGCAATGAGTCCTAAAGGGTCAAAAAGCTTGGCAGTATCTGAGAGGATGGATCGCTTCGATGGTGCTTCATCTCTGAATCTGATGTGGGAATCGAAACGGAGAAAGTCGCCCTCGGGTTCCCAAATAATTCCCAATGCTTTGATGGATTCGTCGGGGTTGAAGTGCAGAGCAGATTGCGTTCCAACTTGTTCATCGATGAGACCTTGCAGCACCTCGAGCCGGTTTGACGTCCACTTCCTTAGCTCGAAGCCTCCCTTCTTCAACAATTCGTCGAGCTCTGTACGTAGAAGGATTGCTTCGTCGATTGAATGAGCACCACCAATAAAGTCGTCGACGTAGAAACTTTTCTTCAACGCTGGACCGCCTTTCGCATATGCAGCGCCTTCATCTTCTGCGAGTTGCAGGAGAGTACGTGTTGCTAGGTAGGAGGATGGAGCCAAACCGTAGGTAACCGTCAACAGTTCATAGATCTGGACTGGAGCAGACATGGAGAATCGCCAAAGGATACGTTGGAACGGCGTGTCCTCCGGGTGAACAAATACCTGCCGGTACATTTTGGCAATATCCGCAACTAGAGCAATGGGAAACGTACGAAACCGCAAAATGATGTCTAAAAGATCGTCCTGCACCACAGGACCCACGCAAAGAGCTTCGTTGATGGAGAAGCCGGTAGAAGTTTTCGCAGAGCCGTCGAATACGACCCGGACCTTGGTTGTCGTACTTGCTTCCTTAATTACGGGGTGGTGGGGCAGGTAATATGCTGGAGTACTTCCGTCGTCCGCTTTGACCAACTGCATGTGGCCAAGGGAGATGTACTCTTTGATGAATTGATGATATTCGTCCTTCAAACGCGGGTTTCGTTCTAGGCGTCTTTCTAAGTACTCGAACCATCGTTGGGCGTTGTCTCGGGATTCACCCAGCATTACTTCGAAATCTGGCTTCCTAGGATACCGAACAACATATCGGCCATCAGCGTTCCGTGAAACGGTAGATTGATACAGAGTTTCGCAGCGTCGTTCTTCTACTGAATAGTTGTCAGTGGTTCTCAATTCTTCGGTCTTCCAAAATTTTTCCAAGCTTTCCTCCAACGAAATCATCGAAACTTCGATTGCATGACACGAAATCGATGGTGCAGATGTCTGTGCGGTAGACGTAGAATTTGCTGAACCTGCTACGATCCAACCAAAAACGCTATTGACTAGAAGTGGAAGATCTCTACCAAGCTGAATACGTTCAGAGCTGGGAAAGAAGGAGTAAAAATGTCTAGCGCCCAGAACCATATCTATCGGTTGACTCTCGTTAAACGACGGATCTGCCATAAACAAATCCTCCGGAATTTTCCATCCTGAAATCGATATGTTTTGCGAAGGAAGAACAGCCGTCACTTTGTCCATCACCAGAAAGTTTGCACCGCATGAATAGCTTCCCTTTCTGGACTGCACTTCCGCGAAAACCGATTCGCTAATTGGTTTGGATAGCTGGCCTGCTCCTTGTACGGTCACGTTCGCTGGCTGTCGCCGCAGCCGCAGAATTTTCGCCATCCGATCCGTGATAAGATTTGGTTGTGAGGCACTGTCAAGAAGTGCGCGAGCTAAATATTCAACACCGTGCGTACCGATGACTTTTACAACGACGGTCAGTAGGAAGACATTCTCACGAGGTTGCTGCAGGGCTGTGCTGACTTCAACTGTAGGAACATTTTCAGTGGCGGTAACCATAGACTGAGTACCCGATGCGACCGTAGGTGATGCAGGCGTGGGAGATCTCGGAACGACTATTTCTGAACTAGGAGAGGTATTTTCATTGCTAATCCGGTTGGAATTATCAGTTTGCCCAAGATGGAGAAGAGTGTGATGACGTCGATTACATTTTCGGCAACTGAAACTGGAAGGACAGTTGCGAACGAAATGATCAACCCTCAGGCAATTGTGACATAGGCGCTTTGAGCTCACAAGCTGCTGTCGTTCGCTTGGCGAAAGTCGAATGAATTTCGTACACTTCGCTATTGGATGCGACGGATGCGACTGATTGCAGGCGATGCATTTTTCCCCTGAACCTGTCGTCGATGCACAAGAAGCAAGGCGAAGCTGTGAGTGAACATGAGTTTTCCTCGGTGGGTGAGAATGACTGCTGGAACCAGAAGTAAACTCGAGTGTGTGGTGATTCACGGAGATGGATTCCAACACACGCGTCCTCCGTTGCAAAAAATCGATGAGGCAGCCATAATCCGGGTTCGTTACCGTAGACGCATGGTCCTCCCACGCCTTCAGAGAGTCGTCATGTAGCCGTGTACACAAAAGATGCTCCAGAATAGCACTCCAAGTTTCGGTCGGTTCTCCAAGCTGTCGCAAAATCTTTGTGTGGCGCTCGAATTCGTCCACCAATGCATGTAGTGCTGCAGTGGACTCCTTTTTCATGCGTGGAATGTCGAAAAGCGCCTGTAGGTGCCGCTTCTTCAACAAATAATCATTGGAGTATCGGGTTTCCAGAGTCTGCCAAGCCAAAGCGTAGTTGGCGGAACTAATGCCAATCGACTCGATCAATTGGGCAGCATCACCCTTGATGGCTGCTCGTAGATAGTGGAACTTTTGAATGGCTGGCAAATCTGGATTCGAGTGGATGAGTGCCATGAAGGTGTCGTGGAATGCAAGCCATTGCATGTAATCCCCATCAAACTCGGGTAGAGATATCGTCGGCAATTTGATCCCAGAGAGAGTCGACGATGCTTGGGGGAGTTGAGGGATGTGCTCGTTAATAAGAGGAGGCAGTTTCGAAATGAGGCTGGCTTTTATTTCGAATAGGCGTGGTTCAAACCCCGCACGAATGGTAGCATGCTCTGCCCTACCCTGACTCGTCGTAGCACTGTCCTCAAGCTGTGCCTGAACCGCTTCCAGGTTGTTCCATACGCTGTCCAGGTACTCAAGCCGCAACTGCACCTGGGCCTGATCTCGCTGGGCGTCAAATGCAGCGACAAAAGTTTCTGCACGATCTAATGATGAAAGCAGCGTATCTTGTCGTGATAACAGCTGGGCTCTCATCTGCTCTGCCGCCATTTCGTGCACTGGATGAACGATCAGTAGTACACACTCGTTGAACAACCTGCGCACCAAAGAACAACAAGAAGACCCACTGGGAATACGATAGCAAACTTGGACAGGTACTCACCATGTCCAAGGCAAAATGTGCCTTGTATTTTAATACTGCCAACAAGAACACGATGCAGTACCGTCCGTACTGTAATTCGACACGGAAACCCTAAGCAAATCGTATAGCAGCTTCGTAGATATTCTGATTTCTCAGCACACGAAATTTAGAATGCTACAGAGTATCGTGAAATGTCCAACACTGATATAGCTGGTCCACCGATACGGCTTCTAGGCTGAGGCGATGCCAACGCAGGGAAGTCACAATAGCCAATGTCGGAACTAGGGACGCTACGATGAATAGGCCGATGATGAAAATGGCGCTACGAGGCCAGAAACAATACCACTCCGGGATGAATAGCGGTCGTTGCTCGAGGACAATCAGGAACAATCGGAAAGAATTGAGCTCTTCTCAGTTCAATGCCATTTTGCGCCGGCTCGGAAGATGGCGATGCCCAGTGAAACACTTAACACGTTGTCCAGGCACCAAATTTATGTTGGCGCAATTACCCTACGTTGTGAATTTTCTTGTCGCACCAAGGTTTCAGCGGTGGGCAGCAGCCGAGAATTAACTAGCACAAGAACTTTTAACGACACGATTTTATTTCCTTCTGTGCAGACCGAAGAACTTCTAGTGACTGACGATGATGACGATGATTATTCGGTAGGTCGGGTACGTTCTCGCGAAAGCAGCTGATCAAACGAGATTGCCAGAAGAGCAAACAAACTAGGTCTAAAGTTCGACAGCTAGCACCATTTCGAGGATGTGGAGACACACTCTCAGACCGTGCTGCCAGAAACAACAATGGGAACTCTCAAACTGCTCAGCAAGTTTTTGAGCTTTTTCCACATTTGTTAGCAATATTTTATCACCTTCTTTGAGCGCTGGAATAGGCTTTTGGAACTCGGCTCTAATTTTGACACATTATTTTCAAATTGTTTGTTCCTCAGGGCAGAGAAGCGTTTTTTAATTTGTTTTTGCAAATCTCGCCAGATAACTTTCATGGCGGGATCGCGTGTTCTTTGATATTGTCTTCTACGGATATTTTTCAGACGGATCAAAAGCTGAAGATCGTCGTCTATTATAATTGTATTGAACTTTACCTCGCATTTTGGAACTGAGACAGCTCTTGCTTCAACTATGGAAGTAGTCAGAGATTCAAGAGCATTATCGATATCATTTTTAGTTTCCAAATGAATATTAGGATCAAAGTTATATTCCATGAATGTTTGATATTGGTTCCAAGCAGCTCTATGATAATTGAAAGTAGAACTGTTGGGATTAGGAATTATTTCTTGAGATATTTCAAAAGTTACTGGAAGGTGATCCGAACCGAAGTCAGCATGGGTAACCAATTGGCTACAAAGTTGACATGAATCAGTTAAGACCAAATCAATAGTTGAGGGATTTCTGGCAGAAGAAAAGCAAGTTGGGCTGTTTGGGTATTGGATAGTGTAATAACCCGCAGAACAATTATCAAATAGTATATTACCATTGGAATTACTTTGAGCATTATTCCACGATCGGTGTTTTGCATTAAAATCACCAATAATGAAGAATTTTGACCTACTACGGGTAAGCTTCTGTAGGTCACCCTTGAGAAGATTCTTTTGCTGACCTAAGCATTGGAATGGTAAATAGGCAGCTAATAGTGTAAGTTGACCAAATTTTGTTTCAACAGAAACCCCCAAAGTTTCAAAAACTTTGGTATCAAATGAAGAAAGAATTTTATGTTTGATACGCCTATGAACAATTATGGCAACGCCACCACCTGGACTTTCATGACGATCATTGCGGTGTACGAAATAATTAGGATCCCTTTTTATTTTATCACCTGGTTTAAGAAAACTTTCAGTTACAACGGCAATATGCACGTTATGAACTCGTAAAAAGTTAAACAGCTCGTCTTCATTATTTTTAAGAGATCGAGCATTCCAATTTAAAATATTCAGTGTCTTAATACCCATTGCTGAATTTCAGGGTCATGACAGTATTGTTTGCAAATTTTATACCAGTTTGAATTGCATCAAACATGGAGTTTGTATTTAACATTCCATTAATCAAATCGATTAATGATTTCTGTAAAAAATCCATTTTTGGAGCGGTTATGCTACCTAAGTCAAAATCTTCAACATTTCTGGTAGAATTTTGGTTTCTACCGGCTGTAACGGCAGCGTAGGAAGCTCCATTACCTAGCTGTACATTGCTACCAGCAGGTAAGAATTGAGCATTGAAAACTTGTGCACTGTTTGTACTTACGGGTACACTTGTACTTCGCTGACCATTGTTAACAGCAGATAGCAGTGGAAAATTTGACGGTTGGGCATGGTTCGTACCTTCCGGTACGAATGTTGGATTTCCTCCTCGATGACCGTTGTTAACAGCCAAGGAATAATTACCTGGTCGGGAACGTGAAGCGGTCCCTACCTGATGCTTAGCACGAGAATTCAAGATCGCTTTGCGAGTCTTGCATTCCCAAAAATTGGATTAGTGGTTTTCACCACAATTCGCACATTTAAAATTTTTGGGATCCTTCACAGGACAGTTGTCCTTGGCGTGAGATGAATCGCCACAATGCATGCATTTGGCATCCATGTGACAATTTTTTGTCCCGTGACCCCATCCCTGGCATTTACGGCACTGGGTGAGGTGTTGAGAATTTCCTCCAGTCTTCCTAACGTGTTCCCACTTCACTCTGACATGGAGCATAAGGCTGGCTTTTTCCAATGCCTTAAGGTAATTCAGTTCATTTGTTTTAAAATGAACTAAATAATAATCGTTAGAAATCCCATTGCGAGAATCGCCAGACTGGGATTTCTTTTTCATTTTTATCACTTGAACTGGTGTAACTCCAAGCAATTTAATAATTTCTTGTTTGATCTCATCCAGGGATTCACCACTGGCTAGACCTTTTAAGACCACTTGGAACAGACGTTCAGTTTTGGTGTCATGTGTAAAGAATTTGATGCCTCTTTGAGCTAGATACTCCACGAGAAGTTTAAATCCGATCAAAGTTCCCCCCCCCCACCACAACCAAAAAAAAAAAAAAATAAAAAAAATAATATCCTACCCCCCCAACAAACAACAAAATACATTTCCCCCCCCTTCTTCCCACCCAAATTTTTCCCCTCCACCCCCCACCACACAAAAACAAAAATACACAAACAAATATAAAAAAAGAAAATACAGAGTCTGTCTCTTTTTTTTCTTTTTCGCTCCTTCTCCCCCAAAAAAAAAAAATATATATCTCCTCCCCTCCCCACCCACCCCACAAACACCAAACACACCAAAACGAAAAAAAAAAATTTCCAAAACCAAATCCCAACCCCGATTCCCCCCCCCCAGGCCCCCACCAAAAAACAAAAAAAAAAAAAAAAAAAAAAAAAAAAAATGCAGGTAATGTTAAGCACTGAAAAGTGCTATTTGATTTTGTTATAGCTTTAGGTAGCAAAATACTTCCTTCAGCAAAAGAAAATAGAACCGCACGGCATGAGAGCTCGATGCGGACTGGCGAATGGGATGTAAATTTTTCATTTTGGCTTGTCTTCTTTCACAGCCTTCCTTAAGCGACGACATTTTTCGGCTTACCCGAGTCGGCTGTCACGAGAAGGATCTCGTGAGGATGTCGGTTTCCCCCATGCTTTTGCTCATTTTCCATTACAGAGAGTTACCGTTGTTTGCGGTTAGAAATTCAGCCAGTAATTCCTTGCGTTGTTTAAGATTGTTTTAAGTAGGTTGCTTTTGTGGTCACCATTCTTTCCGCACAAAATGAGCTACATAGATAGGAGATCGGGAGAAAAGATACCGGCCACGTTTTCACCCGCAAACAACGATTCCTCTCTGTATCTCCTTATCATTAGTAGGAAAATAGACGGTTACTCGCGTATTATCAGGCCTATGTTTCGTTGCGCGAAAATTTCTCGCGCCGGTTTTGCGAAAACGCTTATAGAAGTTGTAGCACACTCTGCTGGAAAACTATATGACCCACCGGCCGTGGTAGATGGAGTTGGCGATAATCAGATTTATTCCGTTTTGTACGTTAAACATATTGTGTTATACAGTTGGAAAATATATTTTGGAATCTCATAAATTACTACTCAATTTTGCCGATTTAAACACTTGTTCTCTATAACCATGTCGTATGCAATGATTTTCATAGCATCAACTTATCTAGGGTTTTTTTTTTTCATTAGAGCGAATCTACAATTGAGAGATTCTCTCCAAGCTCGCTCTCTTTCATTCATTACAGCGCCATTATAAAACTTTCGAGGGATTCTTTAGTACAGATCGAAACACAACAGTGCTGGCTAGCATACTCTACAAATAGTAGAATGAAAAACGTAAAGGTGATTGGTTTATGAATGAAAGAGAGCGAGCCCGGAGAGAGTCTCTCAATTGTAGATTCGCCCTAATGAATAAAAACCCTAGTTATGATTGGCATAGGCGACATCAATGTGAAAAATATAACAGTTTATGAAGGCACAGTAGTCAGTACACACAGTTTTGGGCAAGCAAGAATTATCTCCTTATTCATTTTATGAAACTCTACTTTATTGTTTAGAATTCTCCACTGTGAAATAACTGGTAATAAATGAATTATGAACGAATGAAGTTGATCTTATTCAATATTTTATTTTGGTACTAATACATTACGTTACACGTTTAAAACTGACTGGGCACGATCAGCTTAAAATTTTATTAAGGACTTAATAGGGAATAAGACAGTGAACGGAAAATTTCCTTTCTCCATGGTACTTTTAATATCTTAATAATGATTTCTAATATTTTTCTAATAATATATGTGAATAATAATAATAATTTCTTATCAAATGTGCTGTTCAGGAAATGATTTAAAATTGTTTAAGCACAGGAGAGCAAAAATTACAAAATTTGCATAAGCCTCACAGGCATGTTACTGAATCTGAATAGTAGTGCATCCAAGGTTCAATTTCCCGATCTTTATGAACTAAAATTTTAAAAATAGTCCCCAAAACTCAAAAACGCAGGCTATAAATCATACCTCTAAGTTGATTTGCTATGGATCGTTTTTAAAAGTTCAATTCATTATTCATCGTTTTATGCATCATTGAAAAATTAACTTATGAAACATTTTACCAAATTAATGGATTATGTGCAGATATTTTACTGCACAAAGGTTTTTTGACATTTTATTGTTAAATTTTATATGGATCCCATTGATAAATTTTATCGACCATTTCCATATTTTACAGATATTAACCAGCGATTTATTGGTCATAAATGCGTATTTTGTGGAACGATTTTCATATTTTTATGGATCGTTTATTAGTTTTTATATGCTAGATTATGGTTGCCGAATTTATTCATGCATTTTCTTCTCCACTTTTACCTGAATTGTTCTCTAAGTCGAGGCGCCCTGTTCTGTTGTTTGTTGAACACAAATCTACTAAACAAAGACCAAGGTAACGGGTACATATGGATATTAAGCATAATATTTATTTTTGACTCAGGATAGGTTAGGGAAAATGTTAGTTGTAGGTACAGGTAGGTTTGTATTTGGAAAATAGGATAAATACGGCAGGTGGCGAAGGTTTTCTTCCAGTCGAGTATTAGTACACGACACTGAAGAAGTCTGCACATTGTAGACGAAATACGGCGTATCTGTCAAGATGAGCAATAAAGGTAGTTGGAATTAAATGGAAATTACTTATCATTCTTCTCATTTTCTAGTTACAGGTATTCCACTAAACAGCTCACACTCTCCAGGAATCATGTTGTGTAATGTTTAGGAAGCAATTATAATACTCTATTAACTTATACCCAAAGGAACTGACGATTGTTAAACAATGTCATGTAAATTAGAGACAGGTTTAAATACGTCCTTTGATTGTTTCAAATGCATAACTAAGGATGGAGGAGAATAAGGCCGCCCTCAATTCAGCATCACGAGTTCAAGTCTGGGATCGAGCAAAGTCAAATTTGGGTACTGAATAGTATATAAAAAAAGTTCCTTCAAACATATGGAGAAATAAGCCGGCGTCGGTCGTATAGTGGCAAGCGTGACTGCGTGACCCAGTCGACGTCGGTGGTTTTTCTGAATCGAAAAAATCTGGTCACGTCTTCCTTCGGAAGGGAAGTAAAGCCGTTGGTCCCGTCGGTGATTGTCACCGTGTGAGGAAATAGACCGACGGGAAATAAAAATAAAATATATGTATGGAGAAATATAAATACCACAATTAATGAATTACCTTTGCTTATGACTGCTAAGAATAAACAATAAAAGCAAAAAACATCCTTTCAAAGTTAACTCAAAACATTTTGGTATATTGGCAACATTAGATAGAGTTCTTGAATAAACTCTTCTGTAAGCCATTGTTAGACCCGTAACGCTGATAGATCACCTTTTCGTGGTGCGTTGCGGGATATCAGATCTACCACCGAACCCTAATCCGAATTAATTAAAACTAGGGAACATATTTGTTTTTTTTTTGTAGTCAAAGGAACATATCATAATTGCATTGTATGTCTTGTGAAAAGTGACAATAATCGGATTTATCCCCTGCTTTGCATACGGAAAGCATGGTTAGTCTTCATTTATATGAATTCTCATTTTCTATTGATGTTCTATATTTTCAATTGGTTATGACTAGGGTTCTGATGCATGGTCAGTATCGGAATCATTGTTTGTTTACTTTCCAATTAATTTACCAAATAATGTTGCTAAATTATGTCAATGTGTAATAAATACAAATGAAAACTGTTGAAAAACATATTTGTTCAAATGTTGAATAAATTCTCCAATTTTGAGTAAACAATTTCAACCTTTGTTTGATTCAAAATAAGATGACGGTTGATAAGCTCAACAGTGAATTTGAAGAAATGTTTTTGCAAACTAAAATTGTTACTTGGGTTATCCACTACCACTACACTTCCACCCGTGCCATTTTCATCCGCACGGACTACGATTCCCGCTCAGAAGACTTCCACCTGTGCGACTTTTACTCGCACCACTTCCACTTGCTCAATTTCCATCCGGGCCGCGAATTTTGCCCGTGCCATGACATTCAGCAGCACAAATTTCATTCGTCCGACTTTTATAAGCCCCATTTTCAATCATCATAACATCATCCAGATTGTTTTCACATATATTGGTAAAGTCGTCCAAAAAAGTATTTTTGTATATTTCCATTTCGAAATTGTTGTAAAATTCGTCGGAAGATAATAACCGGCCGAACACAATAAGGGAGCCCTGAACATATCGCACCAAGTTTGTTGGCGACAGCTATCTGATGAGACTACCCATCCCCAAAAAATGTCACCCATTCTAACCTCGGATTAACCACGAGTATATTGCCCAACTCCTACTAATCCTAGATTATAAAAAAAAAACATTAATTATCGGCTCCGTACATCTAACGCAATTGAGCCTTCCCAATAAATGCACGAGTTCAAAAATCGTTGGAAGTTGATAAAAGCTAACTAACTCAGCAGCGATCAGTTGTCGACTGCAGATAGCGAAACAATGAAAAATTGGCACTAGCAAAATACTCATAACCGAATCCGCTTCGGCATGATACAGGCACTGGTAGACATAAAACACGAAGACACGACATGGGAAACCAGAGTAAAATATCAGTGGCGATGTCAACAATGTATTGGCAGTATGACGAAGTAGGGATTGTATGCGTATAATGGACCCTGTGCGTATAATGGACCCCCTGGCATATTATTGTAATTATTTCGTTATTATCGAATTTCACCTTAGCAATTTCAGTTAAAACACATAGTATCAACACTAAATCAACGGTAAGAATATGATTCTTCTCAATTGTTACACATAAAACATCATTATTAATTATTTTTACCTGATCACTGCATGTTACAGTGAAATGTAAGTGTTTTCGTTACAGGAGAGAAAAAAAGCGTTTGATCATATAAATAAATTATAGATTATACAAATGCATTTTCAACACGTTAATACCTAGTACTTAAATGGTGTATTCGATAAAAGTGGCACACACATATATACTCATCAAAATTAAACTGATTATCGGATTTTCTTGAAATTTTCAGGGAATAAAGAACTACTAATGAGTTTTGATTTACAACATTTGTTTTATTCAATTTCGTCTCCCATCCCGAATGCCCGCACCTTCCTTTTCACTCCACCCATCAAATTTTGTACAACCGATTTTCCCAGTGTTTTTGTTGTTTTTACTCAAATTTTCTTCAATTCTAGCTCTGTTTTTATAGTTTTGGGATGTTTGCGAAGTTCCGTTTTCATAATTGCCCAAAATTTTTCAATTGGACGAAGTTCCGGTGAATTTGGTGGGTTTTAGCAATCCACCGGTGGGACGCCCCTGGATTTTGATTGTGAGTGCACAAAATTTTCTCACGGACAATTTCTTGTTTCGACGACATGACTGGAACTACTGAATGTATAACTATGAAACTTGGCAAATGTAAATAATACACTATGGATAAGATCTACTCAAATTTCTAGGTTTTTTACTCATACGATTCAAAAGTTACAGAAGATTTTCTGTGTGCCATTTTTATCGAATACACCCTTTATATTAAATTTTACTATGCAGATATAAAAACAACGAAAAATTTGAAAAATTGTCTAAATTTTGAGGGTCCATTATAGGACTAATTGGAAGTGCTTTGTTGCCTATTTGGCAACCCTTCATTTCAGTTTGTAAACAAACCGAACTTATTGTTTGCACACCGTCCAGAGTGAAAATTGTTGATTAGGAAAAACTAATAAATGTAAGCATACTTACACGGAATCTAAAGTGTCGGACATATAGATATTTTCATTACTTTACTATCAGGTCACAGGGGTCAAAAAGTCGATTTTAACGCTCTAAACTGATAGCTCCTTAAATAGTGGAGCTAGAGCGATGGCGTCTTTGGCAAAGCTAATGGATATGACAAGTGTCGTATTTTGACGGCATGACTTTTGTGATCAATCAGTGAGATAAAAATTCAACTTTTTTTGGATTTTGAGATAGAGAGTTTAAATCTTTAGCAAAGTTGTAGAAAAAGTCAATACAAACAACTTTGCCAAAGACATATAAATCGTATGTTTCACCCAATTCGAGATAGAGAGAACTAACCTCCAAAAACACATTTTTCACCGAAACATTTTTTTTCTCAATTTTAAGGACAAAATAATGTTCTATAAAGTTATTTGCAATATCAATATATAAAACTTTTTTGAATATACTATACCTGAATTATTTCTGTGAGATGAGTTATTGAAGTTATGTTACTATAATTAAACCGATTATGATTTCAATTATTATTAAACATTCATATTTTCAACGCATTCATTCATATTTATATCAAATATTCCATGAGCTAAAGCCAAATGTAGCATTCTGCATAGCAAATGTGCATTAGATATCGCAGAAAATTACACGTTTCTTTCATACTGTTCAGGCTAACAAAAAAAAACTTGCGTGCTATGTTGCCATCACTGAATGTACCAGCTCTTGAAGTTGAATTTTTATCTCACTTTTAGGGGGATTGATCACAAAAGTCATGCCGTCAAAATACGACACTTGTCATATCCATCAGCTTTGCCAAAGACGCCATCGCTCTAGCTCCACTGTTTAAGGAGCTATCAGTTTCGAACGTTAAAATCGACTTTTTGACCACTGTGCAGGGTACGGGAACGAATATATTTTGAACATGTATGTATTTTGGTCACTTTGCTGTAAAATACATTATACAGGGTGTTCGGTTCCTTAATGCAAATATGTTCATATGCTGTATCATAAATCACACTAAATCACTCCGGACTCACGAAATGTTCCCGCACGAACATCTAATAGGAATTTTGCTGACATCAGATGAGGGCAACTAATCATGTAGTTTGTTCTCAATCATATTTATGGTTTACCCAACCATAAACTATGGCCATTTTCACCAAACATTCAGGTTATTTCAACTTAAGATCACAGTTTGAATCAGCAAAACAGAACTGTGTGTAGCAATTTAATTTTTGGTTAAAACAAACATTTTTAAGGTTGAAAATAAGCAGACTTGTAGTTCCAATCAAATAACATTAAATTTAAAACAATGTTATTATCTGAGTAGAAATCACTTGAAAAAGCGGTTGCTTCAACTGCAATCACGAGTTTGGAGCAAACAAATATCAACTTCAACTCAAACAGAGCCAGAGTTTACATTTCAACCATAGTGTTGGTTATATAAACAAGACTCATTTTTCTCCGTGATGGAAGGTGGCCATAATATATACATGTCCAAAATATATGCGCTACCCTATTCGTCTACAAGATAACAAATTGGCTTAGCAGCGTCAGATCAATCATTTTAATCAAATTAGTTGATATGCGTATTATGGACCCGGGTCTATAATGCGCATTATAGACCCGGGTCTAAAATAAGAAAATGGGTCCAAAAAACGCGCATTATGACCAGTGCAAATTATCGATATCTACCAGGAAAACCTGGACTAAAAACTAGTGTTTACCATAATTCTGTGTAAATGACTAGTTATTTTCATCAAATGTTGGAGTGTTGCACAAAAAGTAATTAAAATTCTTGTGGAATTCATCAAAATTGTTCAAAGCTTCTACTAAGGGGTCCATTACTAGCATATCAACCCTACATATCGTATCTTTGCGAAATGTAACGAATGAACAACCGAGGCTGTCTAAGACCATACAACAAAATACATCCACACGACAAGCGTATTGTGTACAGTAAAAGACGGCAACGTTGCATGTCGCATGACTGGTTCACTGTGGGCTGTCGTAGATAGCTCAACTGCGAGGCTGTCATAGGGTTAAGAAGGCGACAGTCATCGTAATACTGTCGTGAGGCGGTACATTTGGTAAGCCTGCCCGATGCCTTTTTATAAGTAATACATATCAACTCTAAGCAGCAGCACACTCTACTACATAGCAGCAGGAGTGTGACAATAAGAGGACCTGAATTATTCACGTCACCTGCTGCTGGCCATCCGCAACGACGAGGAGCTGAATACACTTTCCTCCGGTTTGACCATTTCACAGAGTGGTGTTCTGTCAAACGTCCTGCAGCTCAAGAAGACTGAGAAGAAAATTTCAATCGCAAACCATGTTCCCTCCGTAAACAACTAAAATCCGTCCTTTTCAGGACGATCAAATCAAGTTGCCAACTATAGAGTTGTTTGATTGAAATTTCTTTTGAGCTCATCGAAATTTTCAACATGGCGTTGCTTAAAAATGGCCAAATCAATCGCCCACATCATCTTCGTGATCAAGTGGTTTCCGGCGTCGCCCGTCGTTCATGCGGTTGCCATGAAGTTGAGGTTTCGATTCCCGCTCCAGCCTGTGGAACTTTTTGCAACACGAAAATGTCCAAACTGGTCCATTGGGTGTTAGGTTAAGTTGTTCGTTATTCGCTCTACACGTAATTCGCGGCAACACAGCAATTCGCTTTGAAACATTAAATATGTGCGTGAGGTTGTGCGCAGTGGTTGAGTAAGAGATGGGAGCCCGAAAGTCAGATGACTCACAAAAATAAAATGTGAAATTTCGAGAACGAGATTTGAACCGTGTCTGCCGACATGACGGCCCTTGATGGCAACCATTCAGCCACTTTGACAAATTAAACACATAGTAATAGAAACCCTACATTTGGTTCGCTTGGCGAGGAATCCAGGGTACAGCATTGAAGCAAATGGATATATTTTACACCCAGCTGTGTGCAACCTGTCGCTATCACACACTTGCATGGCTTTGTTTATTTCATAAAACGCTTTGTCGATGATCAGTGAGAACAATAACAGAACACTTGACGGCGGCATTACAACAGTGGCCAATATAGTTGCACTATTTTGTGCTATCGACTCATTCATATTATATTGATATGTTGATGATGATTGAATAAGGACACTACAGCGATAAATTTGTTTTGAGCTATTTGTGCCTGCGAGTTGCTTGCACATACGTGCATAGCGTCATTTGTACCATAACACGCTTTGTGGATCAAAATGGGCAAAATTGCCTTTTCTGAATCATGCGGATTTCTCAAGATATGATAGCAAAAACTGCAATTGCATTTTTTTGCCACCTTCCCAACTTTTGGGTGTATGTTTATTGTTCAGTCTGTACAATCTACAGTTGAAGATGGTGTAAATGCCTATTTTTATCGTAATATTACGTGCTGCCAAACACTCAGGCCGTCCTGCAGCTCAAGAAGAACATTTTAATCGCGAACCATGTTCCCTCCGTAAACACAGGACCCATTTAACACTAACAAGCACGTTGGACATTCAACAAACAAACTATCATTAACAGTTAATTCGAGCCGAACTGCAGTTTCTATAATTGTTCGAACCAATAGCGGAAGAAGAACCGGAGCCTCACACACCAATAGCATAGGGTCTTATGGTTCTTTAGACTGAATAGAATATAGTAGAAATTTATCAATTCGATGACATCAATTTCATTACATCAACAAGCAGTCCTACGTCAACTTTGCAGTTATGTCACTGACGTAACTCACCTTTTCCTTTTGTTTTTTTTTTTTTCTTTTTTCTGGTGACTCCAAATTCTTAAGGAATGTTTTACTATGTATAATTAATGGAAATGAGTGAATACTTTGTGACATAATTTTTATACGACGCTTGTAAAATGGACTCCAGCTTATGGGGCTTATTATGCCCCGAATACCCCAAGGTATTTTTAATTTTTGTTAAATAAATGCGCCAGAGCATATAATCAGAATAGAGGTGTCAACTATTTGAATATTATTGGCTAGTAGTCCAAAATCACCGCAAAAGTGCCCTTGACCGGATGAAAATAACTTCGTTCCATGTACGTCTCATACCGCTGGGAATAGAAGTAAAATAAAATAGGAAGCATCATAATGGGCTGTTTTTTTATAATGCAGTAGTTTTGAAGAATGACTTACTTTCCCTCTCTATATAATCAGATGGATAAGGTGCTACATTAAGCACCGCTTTTGAGTTGCGAATAGTAGTACATTATACAACGCTTCTCTTTCATTACCTGTTACACAATTTAGTGTGCTGAGTAGCACATTTCTGAGAATTGAATGATCTTATCACTTAAATCGTAGCTATTATACTTTCAAAATCAAAGCCGAGTCGTTACCAGATACTTTTACTGTGGTGATGCCATACTATCGATTAATTTTAGTTTTTGTGTTCGGGATGGTAATTTTTATGCTTTCTCCCATATCTTCGACGTTGCTCAGAGACAATTTTAAGATTTCTTCTAAAAATGCACTCCATACACTCCAAGAATCTGCGCCATCTTAAAAAATGCAAAGTTCTGGTTTGTTGCTTCTGCATCTGCATTGGGCAGTCCGTTACGGAGTCACATAGTTTTTGAGGTTTTTCAATGCAAACAAAATTGTTCAATGTCTTAAACTTGAAAATTTGTTTTAGTACACACTACCAAAATGTCTTGTAAATGTCTGTCCCCTGAGAACGATACATGCAAGCGTCTTTTAGCACATAAGAATGAGTTGAAAGAGACGAGAAAATAAATTCAATCAAACACATGCTTCGTCGAGTTGCGTATGTGTGTGTTTCAAGAGACATAATTTCACACGAAATATTTCTTTACGTTCCCCGACTTTTTACAAACATGAATTACGTCTCGTGAAAAATTCATAATTTTTAAGTGAGAATTATTTTAAAAAATTTGATTAGAAAGTGTTATGCAGTATTTATAAAGATTTGAAGATAGGCTAGAGGCTTAAAAACATTTACTCGAATGCTATTACCACGACTTTAAAAGGTAAGCACGGCATTGTTCATTAATTGAATATCGCAATATCGTGAGAATTATTAGATGCGCAACTAAGTTCCCACTGTTTAACAATAGATGGCGCCAGTAGTAAGTGCTGGTCGAATGTTGTACATCTCAAGCGTCATAAACCAAGCTCAGACATATGGTAAACAAACCGCTTTGCCAAATCAGTGATTTTGGTTTAGTGT
This sequence comes from Aedes koreicus, assembly GCA_024533555.2. NCBI lineage: Eukaryota > Metazoa > Arthropoda > Insecta > Diptera > Culicidae > Aedes > Aedes koreicus. The sequence continues at coordinate 64,599 of JAHHFK020005954.1, read as the reverse complement.
TACATAATTTGGTTGTTTGAAGATGTCTGATTTCGTGCCAAATAATCGTCATTTGCGGGAAGTGTTGATTTTCTTCTTTCATTCGAAGAAAACGGCGGCTGAAGCACATCGAGAGCTCCAAAAAGTTTACGGTGATGCTGCTCTGAGTGAAACAACGTGTCGTGATAGGTTTCGTCGCTTCAAAAACGGTGATTTCAGTGTTGATGATCGCCCGCGTGAAGGAAGGCCAAAAAACTTCGAAGACTCTGAATTGGAGGCATTGCTCGATGAGGATCCGTGTCAAACGCAAGAAGAGCTTGGTTCAGGATTGGGAGTTTCCCGCCAAGCCGTTTCTAAGCGATTGCATGCGTTGGGAATGATTCAAAAGCAAGGAACTTGGGTTCCTTACGATTTGAAGCCAAGAGATGTTGAGCGTCGTTTTTCGTCTGTGAACAACTGCTCCAGTGGCAAAAAAGGAAGAGTTTTCTACATCGCATTGTGACGGGTGACGAAAAATGGATTCATTACAGTAACCCAAAACGGAAACATTCATGGGGACTGCCCGGGCATGCTTCAACATCGTCTCCTAGGCCGAATATTCACGCTGCGAAGGTTATGCTGTGTATTTGGTGGGACCAAGTTGGTGTTATTTATTATGAGCTGTTGAAACCAAACGAAACCATTGCCGGGGAACGGTATCGAACTCAATTGATGCGATTGAGCCGAGCACTGCACAAAAAACGGCCACAATACGAGCACAGACACGAAAAAGTGATTCTTCAGCATGACAACGCTCGACCTTACGTTGCGAAACCCGTGAAAACCTACTTGGAAACGCTCAAATGGGAAGTCCTACCCCACCCGCCATATTCCCCTTATATTGCACCGTCCGATTATTACTTGTTCCGTTCGATGGCACATGGTCTCACTGGTCAGCAATTCCACTCATATGATGACATCTCAAAATGGCTTGATTCTTGGATAGCATCAAAAGACGAACAGTTCTATCGAAATGGTATTCACGTTCTACCAGAAAGATGAGAAAAAGTCGTAGCTAGTGATGGGCAATACTTTGAATAATTCGTTTGTAACCTTTGTTTTCAAAATAAAGTTCCTTTTTCACCAAAAAACAGCGAGAACTTAGTTGCGCACCTAATATTTTTTTTAAATTGTCCTTCCCGTCACTGTGGCATTGTTACCTAATAAGTGAACGGAACCTTATCTTTTCATTTTTGAGTATTATTGGTGTAATGTAACATGCACATGAGCATATAAAAACTGATGAACTGCAATACTTTTCCGAAATTTTTCCTTGTTTAAGACATGAGCTGTTTCTTCTTGAAATTTGTCAGAAGCAGATAATTTCTCATCAACATGAGAGGCTCTAGGAGTGGACTGTAATTTATTGCTAGAACTAAGAGAAATTAAGAGAAAGTATTGATAGTTCCGTTAAGCGTAACGGAAGGCTATGAAAATGGAAAGATACAAGTTGAAAACGAGCGAAGGGCATTTGAATGGTCATGGTAATTTCTTCTTGTTGAATTGCTTATACTTAAATTTTTTGGTTACAAATTTTTCATTCTTTAAGACATGAGCAATTCTTTTGAATCATGTTGTTATGTTAACTAATGGCACCTTATTAATTTATATTCGTTTAGTAATTTTTTCCTTCTCTTAAACATGAGCTGTTCTTTCAAGTTAGGTTATGTGATGTCTTTGACGTTTTCATTCATTTCACATTTAAAATTGAAATTTATTTCACTTTAAAAAAAAAACCTTTAAAAAAACACTTCTTAGAGCGCATTAGTAGAACGATAGTCATTGGAAAGCTAGGGAAATTTAAATTAACACTTCACTTGATCCGTTTTTTTTTAAATAAAAAAAAATTATTATATATATTATTTATTGTTTTTCAACGTACATTGATCTGGCCCAGGGTATTTCATAGGAAAGATAAGCTTTAGTGTAAAGTATCTGCAAATCAAATTGCACGAAAATCAAAAGTCACACAAATTTGGACAAATCGATTGTGCTCAGCGTTCTCAAACATTGTCATGAGCGGCATACTATCGATAGGCGGGATCATAGCAAGCGTCGTAGTGGAACTGAGGATGTAAAGAATATGGGTTGGGAACGTAAAACAATAAAAAAGAAATAAACTGAGCAGATTAATGCATGACCAGACTTACGAGAAAACTTCAAGGGCATTCCGCAGATAAGATATTGATACCTAGTTTGTTCTCTTACCCCTGGAATTGGCATTGCGAATCAGATGAGGAAATTACCTTCGTAGAAATAAATCTAATAATTTTGGAAACTATCGATCTTCCATTGAAAAATTTCATAACACAGCAAAAGTCATACATAACTAGACCTACAGGGACGCTAAACATGCATGGCATATATGATTTGTATATGCCTAATTTGTTCACTTAGCTTTGGAATCAGCATAGCGAACAAAATTAGAAAATCTAATAATAATGAAAAATAACAATCTTCTATTAACAGTTTCATCACAAAACAAAAATATTGTAAGACAATACCAACGGAGAAACATCATGGCCATCCCGTAAGTGAGTTCAATACACCAAGTTTGTAACTGAGCCCTGGAATCGGTATTGTGAACCAGATATTCGAATAACCTCAATAGAAGAAAAACCAATAATTATGGGAAATAACAATCTTCCATTGAATTTTTTTATAACAAAACAAAATTGATGCACAACGAGACCTGAAGAGAAACACTAGACAACAGCTAGATCAAGGACATTCTTTTGATGAATTCTGTTAACCTAGTTTGTTCATTTAGCCCTGGAATCGGTATTGCGAACCGGATAAGAGAATTACCCTCATAGAAGAAAGTCTAATAATTATGAAATTACAAAAATAACAACTTTGTATTGACAAATTATATAACAGAGCAAAATTGATACATGCCCAGAATAACGGAGAATCATCAAGGACAACCCTTAGATGAATTCTATATAACTAGTAGACAGTGCGAATCAGATAATGGAAATATCTTCCTAGAAGAAAATATTTCAGAAAAAAGCAAAATTGATGTGTTACTAAACGATTAACTAATAGTAATGAAAAAAAATCTTCTATTGAACAATTTCATCACAAATTGGCATCTGAAATTGGCATTGCGAACCAGATAACGAATTAGCTTCATAGAAGAAAAGAAACTAATAATTTAGGAAAAACAAATCTTCTATCGAAAAAAATCATAACAAAGCGGCGTGGGTAATCGAAATGTTGGTATCAAGGGGTCAACCAGCGAGAGAAGGCGAACGAACTGAGAGACTATTTTTGAGTGCGGCTAGCTGACCTTGAGACTCTCCTTAGCCCAAAAGCTCAAGAGAAGCAACCAGCTAGTGACACCAGATACAAAATGAATGTAATCGAATACTTTGAGGAGCTTCTTGAGTTGAATCCTCAAACTCGTTTCATGACTTTTTACCACTTCTACAAAATACAGAATGTCAGTCTTTCGCCGAATATTTCCCAAATATTTTGTGCTGCAAATTTTGGCCAAGTAGATTCAACTAATATGCTCTTATATCCAGCCTCGATATTTTTGAATTGGATTAGTAAATTAAAGCTTAAGTGATTTAACATTTGAACGCAAAAAAATCGAACCTATCTCGGAATCATGTTAATGAAATAAAAATGTTGAGTACTCAAAATGAAGATCATTTTTTATACTTTAAAGGAAAATAGACGAAATAATTATTCCTATGTGGTTTAGACGGAATCTCGAACTTTTTTTCGAATTATTTTAAACACTCTGTTGGCTAACTTGAGCGGCCATTTTGTTCCACCATCTCTGTTGCATCCCGAGACACGTTTCCACTCTTCTTCACCTTCTGTTTGACAACTGCCCAATATTTCTCTTTTGGGCTGAATTAATGTCCTTTTCGAAGAAATCCACCCCGTTGTCTCGATACCATAGTAGTACTTATCCATTGTAGTGGCAGCTTTGCAAAATCAGGTCAAAACTTAACAGGTCCATTATGAGCTTTAATGAACGGAAGAATACATTCCACAGGCACTCCTGCTTGTACATTTTGGAATCCCTAGCCTTGCTTGTCACGAAAACCTGTGTGTTTTGTCCGCAGCTGCCTTGCCAGATGATAAGGTTGCTTGTGATTTTTTTTTGTCAGAAACTTATTTGAACTTTCTAGGGACACCACCTCGAACAGTGGCTTTGTAGAACTATTGTCCGGGAAGCTGTTCATGCGGATGCATCCTTCGTACTTCGTAAGAACCTCATTGTACAAATTCCGGTCACGTTTTTTGGCCACTAGATTCTGCTTCAGTGTCCTGTTTGGTTGCTCACTGACCCAAAAAGATTGACATCCTTCCTGCAAAGGAATGCTTCTTGGCGATATAATAATCCGACTGCCCGGATTATTAGAGCGATAAGGGGTTATCAACACCTTCAAATGCAACTTCCGATCCTTAGTTCTACTACGACGCTCGCTATTATCCTGCCGATCGATAGTATGCCGCTCACGGTCAATTTAGCCAATTTCAACAACTTCGTGACTTTTTTAACCTGACCACGTCCACGCAGGACGAACATCTGAACGATGTATTGTTAGTATTAGGTAATTTGGAAATAAGTGAACGAAGTTACGGCCATGTTGAAGAATATAATATTAATGCTAGCCCTAAACGGTGTTTATTTGTGGTCGATGATGAGAAGAAAATTTCAACGGATTAATTAGACTCAATGTAAACCGAGTAGAACAATTTTCTTGTTCGATGTCCTGCAGATTTTCGGAAGTAAGTAGATATATTCAGTAGATACAGCAGAAATGAAGCGTGCGTTTTTCTGTGTTTACCTTCAACAACAAGCTTAAGCTCAACTGGAAGGAATTCAAAACCCTTAACCAGCAGAGATGGCAAATGAACTAAACAAAATATGTATTCTTATGTAGAAAATAAATATTCATTTCTGTTTTATACATATCTACAGGGGATGATCAAAAAGGAGAAGACTAGCAAAATTTTGTCCAGATTCAAAGTGATACAGTTCGGTGAATAATTAACCGATTTTGATCAAATTTAAAGCGTTCGACGGAGAAGTTTTCTAGACACGTTTAATTAAAATTTGATTTGACTCCCGGGCACCGGAGATATCATAGATACTTTGAGGTTATGTCAAATGTGCTAATTTTCTGCAGCTCGTTATTTTTTATGTTACTTGAAAATCAGATATATTATATTTTTCTCAGAAATTAAAATTTATAACAAGTCTGTCAGTGGTTAAAGATCGTGAATCGGCCCATAAACAACCGAGATATGGCCATTTCCGTAAAATGTAGTTTTTTACCCTATTGCCTGACACTTCTTATGTTGAAAAACTCCTTTTTAATTTATCTGTAACTCTGCGTACCCTTAACCAAATTAGATGCAACTTTTTCCATACGATTACAAATTTATCCTAGTTTTTGGAAAAGTAGCGGACATTTCGTTATTTTCCGTAGTTCCGGATTCATTATCGGGAATCGTGAAGGAAGTACCCTACCAGTGTAATGGCCAGAGTTAGAACTGTATCAAACCTGGCTTGCGACATATCAAACTTCATGATTTTACAAACCAATACCACTGGTAGTCAACCTGAGAGTATTCTTTCACATTGGCCACACCTGGTGACGTTCCGGATTCCGGGTTCCCCCAGGGAAGTGGCCAGATTTCGAATGATGTCAAACCCTGGCTTGCGACACATCAAACTTCATGATTTTACAAAACAATACCTAAACTAAAAATAACTCAAAATTAATAACTCAAAATTAATTGAAAAATAACTCAAAATTAATTTGGCGTACGGAACCATCGACCTGGCGGAATAGAACTCAAATTGGGTATTATTTTTTATCCGTGTACATGTTTGCATAGAAGAAGACAAAAGGTGACAGGATTGAGTGCTTGCGCATGGGACAAATCAAGGTTAAGTGCTGAAGTGTGCAGTTCGAAATGCCATTAGAGCTTACGGAATTTCAACGGGGCCGTATAGTCGGTGCTCGAGAAGCCGGTGCTTCGATCGCTGAAACATGCAAACTGGTTGGTGTTGCCAGGGCCACAGTTTGCCGGATAATGTCGGAATATAAAAAACATGGAAAAACATCGCCTGATAAAAGTAGCTGTGGACGGAAACAGAAGATGGATGACCGGCAGCAACGTTCGTTGAAGCGCATAGTCAAAGCAGACAGACGCATTAGTGCTGTTAAAGCAACTGCTGTTTTGAACAATGCGCTTCAAGAACCAGTTTCTACATCAACTGTCCGAAGGGAGCTGCACGACATGAATCGTGCGGCCATTTCTAAACAGCTAATAAAACCGCAAAACGCGGTAAACAGGAAGCGCTGGTGCAAGGATCATAAGGAATGGACGCCAGATCAATGGAACCAAGTTGTGTGGTCGGACGAATCATCTTTTACCTTGTTTCCAACTACAGGTCGAGTGTACGTATGGCGTACTCCTGGAGAAGCCTACAACCCTGGCTGCCTTCTGCCAACCGTTAAACATGGCGGGGGGTCAGTTATGGTATGGGGTGCAATATCGTGGCATTCTCTTGGGCCTTTAGTTGCTATGAAGGGAAAAATAAAGGCCAAAGATTATCAAGAAATATTGGATGACCAGGTATTTTTTAGAAAACCTTCACAATATACTTAAAATAACACAATTGCCCAACAGGTGCTGCCAATGATGAAGACCATCTTTCCTGATGGCAGAGGAATCTTCCAAGATGACAACGCTCCAATCCACACTGCTCAAATCATAAAGGCGTGGTACAAAGAGCATGACACAGACTTTCATCACCTTGATTGGCCAGCACAGTCACCAGACCTCAACATTATCGAGCCACTTTGGTCTACATTAGAAGCACGCGTGAGAAGTGTATTTCCACCACCATCGTCTCTAAAAGCATTAGAGAAGGTTTTGATCGACGAGTGGTATAAAATACCTATCGAAACAATCCGAAAATTGTACGATTCCATCCCTAGGCGTATCCTAGCCGTTTTGAATGCGAATGGTGGACCCACGCCTTATTAAATGCGATTTTCCTTTGAAACGATCTATCTAATCAAAATAACTGAATTATTGCTAGCATATCCGAACTTTTATATATTTTCGAAACTATGTTTGAATAATGCCATTGAATCCTGATGCCCACAATAGAAACCTCAAATTCGCCACCAGTGGTATTGGTTTGTAAAATCATGAAGTTTGATGTGTTGCTAGCCAGGTTGGACGTCGTTCTAAATCCAGCCACTTCCCTGGGGGAACCCGGATCCCGGAGCGTCACCAGGTCTGACCAATGTGACCGAAAACTCTCAGGTTGAGCAATAGTAATCTTGATTTGTAAAATCATGAAGTTTGATGTGTCGCAATCCATAGTTTGGAATCGTTCTATATCTCGCCAATTTCCCGGGGGAACCCGGAATCCGCAACGTCACCATGTGTGGCCAATGTGACCGAATACTCTCAGGTTGACCACCAGCGGTATTGTTTTGTTAAATCATGAAGTTTGATGTGTCGCAAGCCAGGGTTTGACATCATTCGAAATCTGGCCACTTCCCTGGGGGAACCCGGAATCCGGAACGTCACCAGGTGTGGCTAATGTGAAAAAATACTCTCAGGTTGACTACCAGTGGTATTGGTTTGTAAAATCATGAAGTTTGATATGTCGCAAGCCAGGTTTGATACAGTTCTAACTCTGGCCATTACACTGGTAGGGTACTTCCTTCACGATTCCCGATAATGAATCCGGAACGTCACCAGGTGTTCTGGCTACTTCCCTGGGGGAACCCGGAATCCGGAACGTCACCAGGTGTGGCCAATGTGAAAGAATACTCTCAGGTTGACCACCAGCAGTATTGTTTTGTAAAATCATGAAGTTTGATGTGTCGCAAGCCAGGGTTTGACATCATTCGAAATCTGGCCACTTCCCTGGGGGAACCCGGAATCCGGAACGTCACCAGGTGTGGCTAATGTGAAAGAATACTCTCAGGTTGACTACCAGTGGTATTGGTTTGTAAAATCATGAAGTTTGATGTGTCGCAAGCCAGGTTTGATACAGTTCTAACTCTGGCCATTACACTGGTAGGGTACTTCCTTCAGGATTCCCGATAATGAATCCGGAACTACGGAAAATAAGGAAATGTCCGCTACTCTTCCAAAAACAAGGATAAATTTGTGATCGTATGGAAAAAGTTGCATCTAATTTGGTTAAAGGTACGCAGAGTTACAGATAAATTAAAAAGGAGTTTTTCAACATAAGAAGTGTCAGGCAATTGGGTAGAAAACTACATTTTACGGAAATAGCCATATCTCGGTTGTTTATGGGCCGATTCACGATCTTTAACCACTGACAGACTTGTTATGAATTCTAATTTCTGAAAAAATATAATATTTCCGATTTTCAAGTAACATAAAATATAACGAGCTGCAGAAAATTAGCACATTTGACATAACCTCAAAGTATCCATGCTATCTCGGATGCCCGGAAGTCAAATCACATTTTGAATAAACATGCTGAAACTAGAATAAATTCCTCGTCGAACGCTTTCAGTTTCATCAAAAACGGTTTATTATTCACCGAACTGTATCACTTTGAATCTGGACAAAATTTTGCTAGTCTTCTCCTTTTTGATCATCCCCTGTACATGGTACGCAATTGTGGAATGATTTATCCGGTGTACAATATTGAGACCAATTCACAGAATAGTCTCCTCAATTATGCTTTGTCTTTCAACTCTCTTCGGTCCGAATCGAAAATTTTGGAGGAAATAACTGTACAACATATATAGCTATACATAATCGTAGATGATTTACTATTGGCAGACACCAATCGTCAGACAGGTTGTTTGTGATTGAAAAATGATAACTTCTATGAAACTGTTGTTAGGGTGGTCCTTGTTTTAAGTCTTAGATTTCAAGTTTACCTTTTTAACGTTATGTGCGGTTATATTGTTTTGCAAAATTTTAGAAATATTATTTCAAGCAACTTTGTACAATTTATTTGACTCCAGTAAAGAATTTGTTGGTTTTTGCTTAGGGTGCCCGTAGAAGTTTTTATTTTTGGTTTTTATTTTTTCTCTTGTTTTATTTTTTCCAGGACGTGGTCCTGAGCAAACTTGTAAACTAGAGGGTGGGGCATTTTTTGTGCGAAAACATGTTTCTTTTTCCTATTGGTAAAATGTTATGGCTTATTTGGACTTTAAATACGGTGAGCTCAAAATGTTTAAAGGGTGAACACGAAATTATTGCAACACTTTCAACTGGCTTAATTTTTTTTTGCACTGGACAGAAATTAACCAAATTTTGCACAATTTCTCTTTGAAGCTGTTAACATCCTGCGAATTGCGTAGTTGTGTGGTTTGGAGCGGCCCAGATGAAAGTAAGTCAAGAGGCAACGCGTGAAAAAAAACTGCACGTTCACATGGAATATCCCATCTTACTTTGGCAAAAATTCTGAAAATCTGTGATTCAACCGTCTCAAGAGTACTAAAAAGGTTCAACAACCGAATGACTTTAGATCACAAGCGGAAGCAGGAAGGAATCCAAGAGTAGTATTTAGGGAGTAGGATGGAAAGGTTAAGGGTAATTTCACCTGAAATCCCAACATTTAAACACGTGATGATGCCAAAAAAAAATTGGGTTTAAAATCCACAGCGCTACATTATACTACAAGTATATTAGTTTCGACCGCCGTTCACGACACCAGCAGAAAAATTCAAAGGCGCGTTATGACTGGCAATCGTGCCTATTTTGTACTCCGAAGGACGCTAAGATCGAACAAAGTTGACCATCTACAAGACATTAACTACACCGGTAGCCACGAAACATGGACATTGCTAGTGAAGGACCAACGCGCCCTTGGTGTCTTTTAACGGAAGGTGCTGCATACGATCTACGGTGGAGTGCAGATGGAAGACGGAACGTGGAGGAGGCGAATGAACCACGAATTGCGCCAGTTGCTGGGAGAACCTCCCATCGTACACATCGCTAAAATCGGTCGACTACGATGGGCTGGGCATGTCATTAGAATGTCGGACGACAGCCCAGTTAAAATGATTCTCGAAAACGAACCGACGGGTACAACGGGCGCGCAACGAGCAAGGTGGATCGGTCCCTCCGCAGAAAGCGAGGCTGGCGCGGTACAGCCATGGACCGAATACAATGGAGACACCTTCTGTGTACAGCAGAGGCCACACCGGCCTTGGTCTGTTTATTAAGCTAATTATATTAATTTCTACAGGCAAACCCGTTTTCGCGTTAATTACTTTTTCCGTCTCTACCGATGCAGATTTTTTACGATGTAAAAAGTGCGAACGTTTTGTGTGAGTGTAAAGGTCCGGAAAACAGTTTACAGCAAACCGTGACACTTGAGATGCGCTACTGCTGTTACATGAGATGTCTGTCGTAGTCGGGCGTCCTCTTTAGCCCTCATTATGACTGATAACGACGGACAGAGTGATTGGAAATAGTCTCTCTAGCTCTCTTGGCCCTGAGAAGGGCCGTTAGTTTGTTTCAAAATGAAACGAAGTCTTTTTGCCGCCGTTAGGGTAGTGCACCGTCCAAAAAGGCCAAAAAACATTTTTTTTGTTGAAGCTTAAATGGTCTTTATTTCAATAGATTATGTTTTTTACAAATATGTCACATTTTAAGTGGTATGGCAGAGGGACCCGTCAGCTTTGATTACATCCTAACCTAATCACATTTTTCCCACGAGAGGGAGCATTTGATTTTGAATTTAAAAAAAAAATAAAGGTCTACCTAACTAACCTCACTACAAACTTGAGTTGACCGTTCGGTGACGCTTTATCTTCCAAAACTGAATGCATATGAGAAACCTGCCCTGAGGTTGGAATTTCTTGCCGAGCATAACAACAGACGAGTGGCCCTCCCCGGAGATGGCGCTTAAGCCACTTATTCTTCAATTCAAGGGACAGATAACCCGCAGCCACATTTTGTGTGTTATAAATTGGCACCCAACGTGCCAACGTGGGGCCGTTAGAACGGTCGGTTCAAATCCCGTTTCGATAACCTGTTCAAGAAGCCGTTGAACGGCTGTTCATATTTATGCACACACATTAAACAATTTACCTTCTTTTCCTGACAAAATCACACGCACACGACTTATCACCGAATCTATTTCGTAGCCCGGGAAAGGTAGAATAAACGTAACATAGAACACTAAAATCCTTCAAGTCGTTCAACGTCCTACCACAATTCCGATTCGCGACTTTAACAAAAAACAGATTCAACTACTGTTTGACTCCACGGTCCAGGACAATATTTTCTAATGTAGTTCCGCGAATCCTCAGATAGGCCTCATGTAGTAGTCAGTGGTAATCGGAGGTTGTTGAACTACTTTAGAAAGTTCAACGACCTTATGAACCCGATCATTAAATGGCGTAATCGGAACCGATGGTGGATACCCTCTTCTTGGATGCAGGATAATTCACGCTTGGGTAGGGAACGACTTAATCAGGGTCTGCTGTTTTCAGCAGTTGGGATTAAATGTACTCAAAATAATTAATATCATTTATTTCGTATGCAGTTTTTGGTCCGAACATAATCTATGGACTTCGAACTATCGATTTTAAGTTTTGGCCAAAGATTTTAGACAATATAGACAATAAACCAATCAAATTAGAAAATCATTAAAAAAAATTACGTTTTCCATGGGGCTGAAGAAAATCAACACCTCGCTACTAAACTATTTGACACTGTTAAGTCACTAATTATCGGGTCTCCCAAAGGTCCTCACTTTGTTTAAAATGTATACATTTATGAAGTCTACTTTTCTCTATAACTCGCTATATTCATAAAGACTAGAAATCTTTTAAACGAACAGAACATTTATAAATAATTTTTCAACTGACGTAACTATTTAAGCATCTTCAATTTTATAGACTACCTTGCTGCTAAAACATCAGTTTGATTTAATTAAATTATTTGAAAGCAAAAGTTAAAAATAAATGTACACTGTTTGTCACACGATTTTTTCAATAATTTGATGAAATATCTGCTAGAAATAGTGTTTGCCCTTATCTTACTTGACAATATTAAACAATTTCTTTTAATGTCGGGTTATTTCTTGCAAGTTCCACAAAATAAGTATATTTATAAAGCATATTTTCAATGGAAACACATTTTTGTGTACATACACTGTACGCCAGTATGTGTTAGACTTATCGGTTGCTTTGACGGTGGCTTACTCTTTACTCTTATGAGCAAGCCCCATGAGCATCTGTCAACCAGCGCAAGATTAGAGAACTTGGTCTTTTATCTTTGTTGCTCAATAAACTAAGACTGGTTTTTCAAAACGACGACTAATCATATGTGAAGGCTAACTATAATGTAGTTTTTGATTAAACTCCCAACTGGCTCAATGAAAGAATATATTTTTTTTTTGCGTTTCTTCTTTAATACACCGGTGTCAGCTTGCATGAGTGATTTGAAAACTACGCCAAAATGAAATTAGACCTTTTGTCCACTTAAAATTATTCGTTGTTCTGAAAAAGCAGTCTTGAAATTATCTGCACATACGAACCTGAAGAACAGGCCCCGTAAAAAACTAACCACTAGTCGCCATAATGTTATGACAGTAAATTCTGAATTGCGTTTTCTATGAAAAAATAACTATCATCACTTTTCTATGCCTACGTCGGGTTTAATAAGGCAAACTTACGACCAACACTTGGTAAAATAGTCAGACTGTAAGTATAGATGACATTTTTACTGTCCTGTGCGTGTTACTATCAACTTTGTTTATTTGAACCAATGATCGAACAAATCCCTAGTTTTACCACCGTTCTACTGCTGCTTAACAAAGGTGAATAGGCAAACTACATTTTAAATTTACACTCAACTTAGGGCATCTTCAACGGCGATCCAAATCGAGGGATTGGATTTATTTTTTTAGACCAAACTCAAAAACATCGCTGCACCGGTGTTGTAAATTTTGTTTTATACTGGATCTATTTTGCATCATTTTAAAATTTGTATATGTTTTGATCTATTCGTGCAGCAATTTGGAACAAGAAAAATACCGCTCCAAAACACTACACGCTACTTGATAATAGTAAATTTTCAGCTTTTACTAAACAATAACTCAATTTTATTGAGTATATTCTGAGGCATATTTGTAAGCCGAAAAGTAACCGTGTTTGCTGCGTGTGATGCTGGCGGCGGACAAAAAGTTGTGTTGCTCGCCTCGGATGCTGATAATTACTTCATGTTGCTCCCGGTGCTAGTGACTTGCCATTTCGTTTCATTCCTAAATAACGAATGCTTGTCTTAGTTTTTTTTTTACAGCCACTGCATTTTCCGGAAAACGCTGACTAGATCGAAATGCGGAGGTTCCGAGATTCCGAATAGTATTTCGATTGCTCAGAAATGAAAAGTAATGAAGTCTTCAAAGTAAACAATCTGTTTATTGATAGATTGGTCATGATAAGCACTTGCAAACAGCTCATACAGATAAATTTTGGAAAGCCTCTAGTTGACGCTAGTTGTCGCATAATGTCCAGGAACACCTCCCTTGGCATGCGGAAACGCAGAAAGTGCTTCTCGTTGTAGGTTTGCGTGTCGCTAAAGTAGTCCTGGAACAGTTTCTGATGACCGGAGCGGAAATCACGGTCGACGTTGGGGCGTCATCCAGGATGTGACCCTCTCCGTTTCGACTCTTGTTTATCCGCTGCTAAACTATAAATCAGCATTATCTAATATCGGTTTAATGAAATGCATGCATTCACACACTCACCTTCAGCCAAACGAAAGAACAAGTATTCCTTGTCGTCAGCTAACGACGCACTACTGGCATTAAACATTATTTGGTCAAACCAATCAATGGCAAAATGTTTGTGAAAAATCGGCTATCTCTGAAAAAAAAACTTCTGATCTCTAATGTGTGAATGATCGACAGGGTGACAGGTGTTGGCGGGTTTAGCAACAAGAAATACAACACCGGTGCGGGGAACGCAAGGTTGGTCTATTTTAGCTAGTTCAAGTTTCGCTGATGCAAATCAGGACTTTCGATTCCCCATGACGATGTTCTTGTGTGCTAAGTACTTTTTGACTGTCTAGCCGGCCGCACTGACCATCCGGCCCAAGGTGCGGAAGTATTTCGCCATCTTACCTTCCGTCCTCTGCTAGAGCGCATGCTGCACCTTCCGGTCACGCAATACCAACAGACAGCCGGAACTCGGCTTGCGTTCGATTTTCTCACCTTTCTCCAGGAGCGCCAGGATCTTGTATACGGCCGCTCGACTGTATCCGGCTGTTCTCGAATGTTGGCGGACTTCTTCGCTCCGGTTTGGAGCCAGCGGTAATATTACAAACCATCGAACGTAGTTGCTTCACTGCTTTCGCCATGGCTGCCGTAAACGAGCTGATAGAGCTGTCATTTTTTTTTACTGTTTATTAAGGCTGACTAAAAGTAAATTGGTAATCACAAAAATACCTATAATTTGTGATTCAATAAGTTTAAAAAGTTACAGCAATACTCGAGTTCGAACGAAATCTCGAACCTACCTCTTGATGGAGCCTATCAGGAGCCCGCACAGTGGAAACGGACACGGAATCAGCGCATTTCTTCCATTTTGCTCGCATTTGCTGGATGTCCTTGACTGCTCCACCGCTTCTTAGAAGTCGCTGCCTTCAAACTGACCAGTATTTTTCGATTAGAGATTGCTTGGGGCCAAAATCGGACCACATTTACTGTGGATTGAGCCATTTTTTACGTTTTTAGTGAACGGGGTTTGAAGGTGAGAATACAAAATATAAAAACTAAAAGTTTCCGGGAAGGAAGGTTTTTCAGCATTTCCTAAAGTTTTTGTGATGTGATGTGCTGTTCATAGGACTATCTACAGATCAAAAAGATAATAGGAGAATTGTATCAACAAATTATACAGCTCGCTTGTATCTATTTTACTATACATATACTGTTGCATATTTGACCATTTTGTGCCATCGGCGCGAAAAGGGAGAGGAATAGAAACAGGCCTTCCCCATAAATAATATGATACACAGTGCGGCAGGACGATAGTATGTCATGTCCTAGTAAAGGCTTCCCCAAACTCCCCGGTACAAACCGACACGATGCGTTTTTTAATTCGGTTTGTGCGCTCCCATAAGCCGCCATGTAATCTCATCGCCGCGATTTTGCAGCAGCGGCGGCAAAAAAACGCTGCAATTTGGAGAGGCCTTAATAAATCAAAAATCGCGAGTACAGGACGGTTGAAAAAATTCTCGATCGGTGATATTTCCGCAGCTTATAGTACAATAATTTTAAAATGAACAGTCCCATTATCATACGGAATAACGCAATTTTGTTAGTTTATGCTTTTGTGGGTAGTTAAGGATACATTTCGATGATATTTCTTATTTTTTTAGAAGTGTAGAAGTTTATGCTCTTTTATTACGTATTCAGTAAAATCCTATATTAATTTCGAATCGACAAACATTCAATACAATAGTCGAATTACCATTTGGATGAGAAAATCTTCAACAGCAATGCAGTGGAATTTATTAGTTACTTGTTTTATTTACTTTTACACGGTTCAACTGACGGACTACTTTAATGAAGTCTCGAAATATATAAATAAAAATCTATAACAACAATAGTCAGCCTGACATAAGAAAAGGCCCCAACAATTTCTGTGAAGACATTGCTAAGGAGGATTTGCGGTAATTAATAATATCGTTCTATACAGGCAAGTTCGTCTTTCTACTATGCCTAAATTTTTTGCCAAATTTATTTCATATATAGTGGAAAACCAAAAACAGGTTCAATGGGTCAAAATAATTTTAATCAACTTGTTGACTACACAGCTCGAAAAAGTTGTGAAAATTTCATGCACATAAATGAAGCGTCACAAAACTTACAAATTAACACTATGAATCGTGTAAACTTCTGGGAAATTCCATACATTGTCGATAATGTTGTATATAAAAGCGCGTCTTTAATAGAACTATTTCATGCAAGTTGCTGCTTGTGTGGAATGAAATACAATCTTACATGCTCTGATATTTACATCACAATGATAATTCAGATTTTTTTTTCTGTGTATAACATATCTGATTACCAAATGAAATTTTTGTTGCAATGCATACCAAACGAAAATTAAATTAATCAATCACATCCAATAATATCAATATTGTATAAATTTTACTTTCAATAGTCATTAAAATACGTTTAGGTACTTTTAAGTTCTTTAAATACTCTTCAAATAATATCGAATACTTTGAGCACACACTTAATACGTCTGAGTACAGAAAGTTTTTCTAAAATACTATTGAGTGCTTTGCATAATCTCGAAATTTTTTTGAATCATATGATTCCTCATGAATTACTTTTGAGTGCTAGGAATATTTTACTAGTACATACTTCTAAATCTTTGTTTAGTACCAAGAAGTCCAAACATAGTTCGAGTACAACGCTCTACATACAGTGCTCTGCATGCTCCTTGCCTTTCTCCGCACTTTGAAACAATTTTTCTTTCAAATTGAGGACTTCAATTTCAATATCCCACAAACATTGAACAAGTGATGCTCTTACGACGACTACGGAAATTGTGAGAATCGTAAAATCTAACACACAAAATGTGTTCGGTAAAATTTCAAACAGCTGAAAAGTTAACTTAAACTTAAAAATAACTTATAGTTAAACTTAAAAATATTTTTTTAAAATTGAAGAAAGCATAAATTCCTCCAAAATGTACACTGAATGCTTCATTCCAACATTATCTATTAAAAGAAAAATATAACATTTTATAATCTTCCTTACATTTCATGTGCTGATGATTCAAAGTCTACTATGTGTTACTTTTTCAGCTGTTTGAAAACTCAGTACAAATTTACCGACCTCAATAAAAAAAACTAAGTGTACAGCAGAACCGAACCCCGGTACCGAAAGCTACCAGATGGAGTCCTTTCATGCAGTTGTTGCTGGATTGACCGACTGACAAACAATTTTTCGGTTCTATGTAACATTATTTTATAATCTAAATTTTAATATTAAAGAGTGTAATTGAAATGAATAAAAAAGGCGATGTAGCGAAATTTCGTCAGATGGGCCGTAATTACGAAAAACAGGATCGCCCTTAGGTCGTGTGCCTTTATTTCCCTATCGGTGCAAAAACGGACGGTCTTGCCGTCGTCGGTCGATTAAGTCTGAACTACTACTATCCCAATCTTGTGTCGACTCGGCTCACTAACCAACTGTAGCACCAGAATCACTGGAATTCGTCGACAGGTATGCTATGAAAGCCGAACGTCTAGTTAATTAATTTGTATCTTTGAGCGCCCACCTAGCAAAACTATACTTAATCCTTTATTTTATATACGTCTACGCGTGACCCGCGCCCCGCACCACCCTAACCATTATTAATAATAAAAAATAAATAACAATAATAATACCCGCCACGCCCCCCCGCCACCGACCCAAAAAAAAAAAAACAAAAAAAACCATATACCGAAAATATAAAAAAATTAAAACAATATATTCCAAAACCCCCACCCTGCTTTTTCTTTCTTTGTTTTTTCTCCCCGCCCGCCCCACCCCCACCAACCCCACACCCCACCACAAAGATTGATATAAAAAAAAAACCCCCCCCGCCCCCCCCCATCCGCTGGCCCCCGCCCCCCCCCTTTTTTTGCCTCTTGTGCCGTGCCCGCCCGGCGGCCGCCTTCCCGGCGACGGCGCCCGTATGCGCGCGCCGCGCCGTGAATTATTCGTGCCCCCCACCGGGCTCCCTGGTTCCCTTTTTTTTGTGGGTCCCTGATCCTTCCCCCCCGGGGTGCTTTCGGGTTTGGCCCGCAACTGTTGTTTTCCCCCCTCCCCCTCTCCAGCTTTGAACCGGACCACTCCGGATTGTCCAGGTAGTTGTGCACAATATATTTTCTTCTTTCGAGTTCTATTTGACGTTATTTCTGAACGCGAGCGACTACTTTGATCAAACTTGCACCAGTTGTTCTCTATAGAAGTGTAAACAAACCATTGTCAAACATTTTCGATTCCCAACACTAGAGGCGAGCTAGTGGCGCCCGAGGGGCGTCCTAATTAGCCTACTTATACATAATTATTGACGATTCACCGGTAGACCCTGGATAGACCCACCAGGGATGTAGTATAATCGCATGAAAATCTGTGAACCTTGTCTATTTCATTTTTAATGCCAGCGTTAGAACCTTAGTTGGGTTTTCCATAGCTTGTTAATTTCAAATTTCTTTTTCAATTACGTTCACCTCGAGTATTTCCTTGTCATCATCTGTATTCTGAGGTTCGAGTTGGAATTTTTCGTGTTCTCGTCATTTCATAACACATTAAATTTTTCCAACTTTTTGCCATTTGTAGTCAGCAATGGAATAAGTGATACTCTTGTCTGTCATGGTTCGAATGAAATCAAACGAACCCAAATTCATTATCATAAAGTTTTCTCTTCTTCCCCAACATAAAGGACCTTTCAGCCAAATAGGTGTCCACGTGACCGTTGTACTTCCATTGATGGCACTTCCAATAAACTCTATGAGCCTTACTGTACCCTTCACCATAAAAATCCTCAGTTCGATTCAATTTCAACAAGGATGGCGACCAATTGAGACTTTTCCACGTTGATGATGACGCAAGGAACGATGTGACCTTTCCACATTTACTTTTATTTCTCCCAGCTTATAAAAGCATGTAATCACCGAATGATTGAGTGCATGTTGTCCGTTGTGGGTGTCAGATGTCAGATATTTTAGCCGGGCTTGCATGAGCGCAAATCATATCTGTCATCTGAGTAACCGCAAATTTCATATGTTTGACGTCGACGTCATTTTCATATTTCCCCAGCGTAAACAACGTCAGCCAAGTGCGATATAAATTTGTCTGCCGCTATTCAGGCGCTGGGGATAATTTTCCGGGCTGGTGTGAGAACGGAATTTTCCGCGGAAAAACAAATACGCGAACCTTTCGACTCTGTCCAGCTTCAATTTATGCAAATTAACGAATCGTGAATAATGTATTGCCCAATCTGACTGACTGAGGTTAACTTATCGCCTGGCTTAGTGGGAGATAAAAAAAACTTTTAAAAGCACAATTAGTTTGGCTTCTATGGATGCCATTGAACAATTTTTCAAGTTAATTGAAAACAAATCGATTCATGTCACGAATGCCGACAGCTGCTATTCAGTTTAATTCCAATTTGAGCCGGACAGTTTGACAAATTGAAAATTGTTCTTCGGCGATGCCAAGTTTCACGTGAGTTTGAGCAAACGGGAAACACAGTAAACAATTTTCCAAATGACCTGGACACGTGCCAACGCATGAATCCCTTGGCTCCAATCAGCAAGAAGGAACACTTTGTAACAACTTTTTCTCTCCATTCTACTTTTCAGGCGCGTCGGTTCCAATGATGGAGCTGCGGCGGCTGCCGAGCAACGGAAGCAGCTTGGAACCGGTTACGGTGAACTTTGAACAGATTTTGGGCTTCCCGGTGTCGTCGACGGTGGAGGATATCTTCGGATCGAATCGAATACAGAAATCCGTTCGCATGCTGGAATCAACCGAGACAACGCTGCCCTTCGACGTGTCCATTGACCACGTGGACGAGTACGAACCGTACGAGGAACGGCTGGAGACCTACGTGGTTCCGGTGGTGTTTGCCATCATATTCATCGTCGGAATTCTAGGGAATGGAACGCTAGTGATAATCTTCTTGCGGCATCGCGCCATGCGGAACATTCCAAATACGTAAGTTGCAATGAATGGTGTGGTGAATGGTGAATGGATTTGAAATTCAATTATCTTATTATTCCGGAGGGCTTGCTATAGAAAGCAATGCTTTGTGATGGAACTGGGTGAAATCAAACAAGCTAATTGAATTTTCCCCAAGAAAGGGTTACCGCTATGACGAGCTCTCCGAATGATGTTGATATTTTCGGATTAGCACACACTGTTGCCTTCCTATCCTGAGAATGGGAGTTCCACTCCAGATTGGATAACGGTTTGGCTTTAAAAATGATTTCCGAGTTCTTGAGTAGTGTGTGACAAGTGTTTGGCATAAATAGCTGACTATTCATGGATTCTGGAAGCAATTACTTACGATATGATCAATCAATCAGTTTTAACCTTTTAGCACTTGCGCCAACTTTTGTAACACGAGCGCTCGCACGTTGTACATTGTTACACACATTCCTTCCCGGGTTATCTCGTGATACGGATCACAGTGAATGTTGCCAACACTGGCAGCACGGTTTGTTCGCTCTTTACGACCCCTCGGTTGGCGCAACATATCGATGGGGATTGCTTCCTGTTTATCGTTGCCGATGACGACAACTGCTGCTTCCAGTTCCAGGTTGTCCATACTGACTGACCAAGCAAGAGCTGATCTACGGTGGATTCAAGATCAACGAACGTGGTTAGAAAAGGAGATGGTGGAAAACCATCGAGTCGAGATGGAGCGGAAAAGGCTGCAAATGAAGAAGTTGGCAGATGAAGCTATCGTGAGGATTTTGACGGACAGCTCGAATTGTTTGAACGAGCAATCAGTGGAGACAGGTGTCAAAAAAGTGCAGAACTGGATGCAGGGCATGGTCGGAGAGATCGATCGCCCGAAACAGCGTGATGGTAGAGGTGACATCATCGACCGTTCCCATTTACGACATCAATTCAACTTCGACAACTGCAGGTACTGTAGCGAATACGTTCGATCAGACTCTGTCTCAACCCTTCAAGGAATAGTAGGTGGGCCGGTAAATCCTCATCCGATGACCGTCTGATATCGATCGCTTTCGGCAGGCTGGTGAAATAACGAAGGGCTTAGTTAGTCAGATGCCTGTTACAGTAATGCAGGGGTTAGAAAGTTCCACTAAAACAAATGTTGTGTCAGCCTGCTCTACAATTCCCACAGTGAGCTCCCTTCTCGTTATCAGGGAATACCCTTTTCCGGATACGCGTTAAACACCATGGCAGGAGGTGGATTACCCCCCGTATCGAATCTTAGTGGCGGAGAAACAGGTGCTGGACAGCAGCCTTCTTTCTTTCCTGGGTATGCGGGGAACAACACCACCGTAGGTGGATGGCCTCCCATGATGAACTCTATTCCGATGCAGCCGAGGATGTATGATCCGGTGGGGCAGTATTATACAACGCCCACACAACAGCAGTTGATGGCAGGGCAGGTCATGCCTAGAGACCTTCCACCATTCAAGGGAGACCCGGAAGATTGGCCACTCTTCTATAGTGCATATATGAACTCGACAACGGAGTTTGGTTATACGGACGTTGAGTATTTGGCCAGACTTCAAGAAAGCGCTACAGGGCAAGGCGTTCGAGGCAGTCAAAAGTCTTCCGGCATGTGTGCCTCAGGTTCTTTCTACGTTGTACATGCTTTATGGACGCCCTGAGTTGATCATTCAGACGCTGCTGAACAAGATTCGTAACGTACCAGCACCAAAGTCGGACAGATTGGATACACTGATCTCTTTTGGACTGGCCGTTCAGAAACTTTGGCGATCACCTGGAAGCGGCAGGGCAAGTTGCCCACTTGTGTAACCCAGTATTACTACAGGAACTGGTAAAAAAATCCCTGCGCAGCAACGCCTGAACTGGGGTTTGTACAAACGTCAGATTGTGGCGGTTGATCTACGTACATTTGCGGTCTACATGTCAACATTAGTGGCTGCAGCATCAGACGTCACAGTACTTTCAGACTGCAAGCAATCGCGATCGGATAGAAGTGAGCGTGTGAACGAGAAGAACTTTCTCAATGTTCATTTAACGAATGAACCGCCGAAGATGTTTGGCATGCGACGGTGCCAATCACAAGGTCAAAGGCTGTACAAGGTCAAAGACTGGAACCCTGAGAGCCGTTGGAAGACTGTTCAGGATCACCACCTGTGTCGAACGTGTCTTGGAAAACATGGCCGGCGCCCGTGCAAGATTCAAGCTCGCTGCGGAGTTGATGGCTGTCAACTACGACATCACCAGCTGCTCCATTCGGTATCGCAGAAATCAGACCCGGTTAAAGAGGAGCAGAGACCAGCAAATCAGAATGATGGATCCGGAGAAGAGGTGAAAGCACACCATACTACCGAGAAGTCGACGTTGTTTCGAATTTTGCCAGTACAACTTTCCTGGAATGGAAACTCAGTAGAAACCTTTGCGTTCCTTGACGACGGATCGTCGATGACTTTAGTCGAGCAATCCATTGTAGATCGGTTGGGCGTCGATGATGGACAACCACTTCCTCTATGTCTAACATGGACCAGCAACGTGACTCGACAGGAACGGAACTCTCAACGCGTTTGTCTATCTATTTCTGGTTCTGGAAAAAGCGAACAGTTTCCCTTAAACGACACGAGGACGATTGTAAATCTGAACCTTCCGAAGCAGACGTTGAAGTACGCAGCGTTAGCGCGGGAGTTCACACACCTTCGAGGTTTACCTATAAACAGCTACGATGCGGTTTCATCCGGCATTTTGATCGGCTCAAACAACGCTAGCTTGATTGCGGCACTGAAGTTGCGAGAAGGTCAACAAGGGGATCCATTGGCTGTTAAGACTCGACTGGTTTGGTCAATTTACGGTTGTGCGGTGGACCAAAAGAAGACAGCGAATTTTACCTTTCACGTCTGTGAGTGCCAAGCGGAAACAACGGATCAATAATTACATGATCTCGTGAAACAGCACTTCACGATCGAAAGTGTGGGAGTTTTGGCAGACAAAGGTCCAGAATCAGAAGAAGATAAGCGAGCTCGTCGGATTTTGGAAGAAACGACGAAACGGACTACAAAGGGGAATGAAACAGGGCTGCTATGGCGGCACGACCGGGTAACGTTCCTCAACAGTTTCCCGATGGCCATGCGACGCTGGGAATGCTTCGAGCGAAGGATGAATGCGGATTCTATGCTGTGAGACAGTGTGCATCAGCAAATTGAAGAGTATTTGGAAAGTGGTTATATTCACGAGCTAACACCTGAGGAAAAGAAGTCGGCTGATCCTAACAAAGTTTGGCATCTTCCATTGGGCGCCGTGAAAAATCCTAAAAAGCCGGGAAAAATCAGACTAGTGTGGGATGCTGCGGCAAAGGTTGGAAGTTTGTCCTTGAATACCATGTTACTCAAAGGATCGGACATGTTAGTTCCGCTTCCAGCAGTGCTCTGTGGATTTCGAGAGTACGCAATTGCAGTCAACGGGGATTTAAAGCAAATGTTCCATCAATACAGGATCCGTCGACAAGACGTAGACAGTCAGAGATTTGTCTACCGCAAAAATCCCTTCTCAGCCTATTAAGGTGTTCGTGATGAACGTAGGAAGTTTTGGTGCTAAAGACTGTATTCGATGAAATTTGGACACACGCAAATGTTCGTAACTTTTTAGCGTATGGGTAAAAATTATGAAATTTTAACTGAATGTTGTTCATTGTGTTGTGTCAATTGTGTAATGAGTTTCGTGAAAATCGGTCGAGTGATTTCAGTGATGGCTTCGAATGAAGAAATAGTGCGCCAACAAATTTTGGGCACTCACTTCGAAAACCCAAACGTTTCTCATCGATGGATCGGAAAACAGCTCGGAATCGCACATTCAACCGTATCTCATGTGATCAAAACGTTCAAGGACCGTAAGACAACCAAGCGGAAAAATGGTAGTGGCAAAAAACGTGGCACATCAAATCCGTAGAAGGCCAGGATGGTATTGAACCAATTTAAGCGTTATCCCAACATTTCGATCAGGGATGTTGCGAAAAGGGCGATAGTTTCAGTTTGTTTTGTGAAGAAAACAATGAAACGTTCTGGATTACATGTGTACAAGGTTCAGAAGGCACCGAACCGGAGCGACAAATAGAGCACGGTGGCCAAAACTCGTGCAAGAAAACTGTACAGGGAGTGGCTCACAAAACCGTTCTGCATTGTGATGGACGATGAGACCTACATTAAAGCCGACACCAAACAAATGCCAGGACAGGAACAGTACGTCGCCACCTCTAAGTTGGCCGTTCCGGAGAGTGTACGGAAGAAGAAACTATCGAAATTCGCCAAAAAAAATCCTTGTCTGACAAGCGATCTGCGGATGTGGCAAAATGAGTCAGCCATTCATAACCTCTGGGACCGTCAACGGACAAATCTACAAGGACGAATGCCTCCAAAAACAACTTCTGCCCTTCTTGAGATCTCACGATGGCCCGACACTGTTTTGGCCGGATTTGGCATCTAGCCACTTTGCCCGGCCCGTCTTAGACTGGTACAAAGATAATAATGTACTTTTTGTACCAAAAGACGTCAACCCTCCAAACACTCCGGAACTTCACCCAATTGAAAAATTTTGGGCAACCATGAAGGCAAAGCTCGTTAAAACTCCAAAACTGATAGAAAATGAACTTGAACTAAAACCCCCCCCACCACACAACACAAAACCCAACCCCCACAACACCACAACCAACCCCCCACCACCCCCCCCCCCCCCCAACCCACCACACACCCCCCCAACCAAACCCAAACCAAAACACTCCACCAAAGAAATTTACCCCTATACCAAACAAACAAGAAAAATAATTCACCAAAACTTGCGAAAACAAACAAAAATACACCAACGAGTGACATTACCGGGTCCGGCCCCGTGGCGGAGGGGGGGTACCCCTTTCCAATAAAGGGGGCAAATCAGACTTCCCAGACCCTACTATCCTGGGTTCTCGGTCGTCGATGTAGGTTCGCTAGAGCTACACGTTCTCATAGATGCAAATGAGGAGGCCTATGCGACCGCCATTTTCTTCCGGGCTGTGATACATGGCAAGGTGTACTGCACATTAGTAATGCCTAAAGCTAAAGTGGCACCTTTAAAGGCGGTATCCGTACCTCGTCTGGAACTGATGGGTGCACTATTAGGAACCAGATTGGCAAAGGCAGTCGGAGAATATCATTCGTTTCCTATAAAACGGCGTATTTTCTGGACGGATTCAGAGGCAACTTTGGCTTGGATTCAGTCACAACATCACCGATACCGTCAATTCGTGGCTTTCAGAGTAGCAGAGATCCTAAGCAAGACGGAAGCAGCCGATTGGCGATGGATCCCAACACAACATAATGTGGCCGACGAAGCCACTAAGTGGAGTAAAGGTCCCAGTACCAACGTCCACTCCCGATGGTTCAAAGGTCCAGATTTTTTATATCTTCCGGAGTCCGAATGGCCGCAGAGGAAATCTGCAAAACCGCTCGAGACAAATGAAGAGATGTGGCCCTGCTTGGTACACCATGCTCAAGTCGTTGAAGATGTCATCAGTTGGAAGAACTTCTCTAAATGGGAACGCATGCTGAGAGCCATCGCATATGTTCACCGCTTCGTAACAAACTGCCGCCGTCTATTGAAGAAGCAGCCGCCAATCTCTGGTTACTTGACGAAAGAAGAATTGCAGCAATCGGAGAACAGTCTCTGCATATTAGCGCAGGTGACATCGTATCCGGACGAAATAGCAGTGCTGAAGCTGGGACAAAGGAACCCGAAGAAGGACATCGAAAAAACAAGCCCGATTGAGAAGCTGTCTCCTTTTTTGGATGATTTTGGAGTAATGCGGGTTGATAGTCGCATCGGAGCAGTTCCTTACGTCACGCACGACTTTAAGTTCCCTATTATCCTGCCACGCAACCATCCAATGACCACACTCCTAGTCGACTGATGTCTTCGCAAATATCTTCACGCCAACCAAGTGACCGTTCATAATGAAGTTCGCCAGCGTTTTCATGTTTCCAGCCTACGATCGGTAGTTCGTCGAGTAGCAAAAGATTGCCAAGCGAGCAAAATCGCCAAGGCGGTGCCAACTGCACCAAAGATGGCGCCTTTACCAGCTGCTTGGGTTGCGGCTACAGTTCGCCCGTTTTCCTA
The DNA here is from genome assembly GCA_024533555.2 of Aedes koreicus. NCBI lineage: Eukaryota > Metazoa > Arthropoda > Insecta > Diptera > Culicidae > Aedes > Aedes koreicus. The sequence goes on along the minus strand of JAHHFK020005954.1, from coordinate 38,735 downwards.
TATAGGGTTGGATTATTTCGGTCCCATACAGGTTCGAGTAGGACGTAGCTGCGTCAAACGGTGGATCGCGTTGTTCACCTGCATGACGGTGAGAGCCGTTCAGTTAGAAATCGCCCATTCGTTGTCTACGGAGTCTTGCAAGATGGCCGTACGTCGCTTCGTAGCCCGCAGAGGGTCTCCTATCGAAATATACTCCGATAACGGAACCAATTTTCTGGGTGAAAGTCGTGAGCTACGGAAGGAGATTGAAGCAATAGGAAAACAACTACAAGAGATGTTCACGAACTACGCTACTAAGTGGAGTTTCAACCCACCATCTGCGTCCCATTTCGGAGGGGCTTGGGAACGACTCGTAAGGTCGGTAAAGATTGCTATGGAATCGTTATGTAGCGATAGGAACGCGAGTGATGAAACGTTACTTACGGTGGTTGCGGAAGCAGAAGCAATTGTGAACTCCAGACCTCTCACGTTTATACCCCTGGAGAACTCCAATCAGGAAGCGTTGACACCGAACCACTTCATCTTACTGAGGTCAAATGGAGTCGTACAACCTCCAAGAGCACTGGCTGAGCCGACGAAGGTAACCCGTACAAATTGGAACATGACTAGACAACTCGTTGACCAGTTCTGGAGGCGATGGGTCATGGAATACCTGCCGTCCATTGCCAAACGAACTAAATGGTTTGACGAAGCGGAAGCACTCAAAGTGAATGATCTGGTGGTGATAGTGAACGACAACCAGCGCAACGGGTGGACTAGGGGACGTGTCCTGTCCGTGGTCAAGGGAAGCGATGGACGTATTCGTCAAGCGTGGCTGCAAACAGCGGGTGGAGTTTTCCGGCGTTCTGTCTCGAAGCTGGCAGTGCTGTAAGTGCAAGCTAACTGTAACGTTGAATCGGTAGCGGAACCGGAAGGACGTTACGGGTTGGGGGAAGTTGCCAACACTGGCGGCAAGGTTTGTTCGCTCTTCAGGACCCCTCGGTTGGCGCAACATATCGACGGGGATCACACAGAAATGTCATAAACTGTCAATCCTCACAGTGACAGGAGCAGAACGAACGGAAGAATAACAGTTGGACAATGAACGACAGGTGAAAGTATAGGAGAAAGACGTAAATTAGTTAATTATAATTTTTTGCGTGGCTAGTGGTTTTTTTCTTGAACGGTGCAGAAGTTTACGGTAGAGATCTTGTTTCACAAGGAATTCGCTCGATATCTGGCAGGATATTCATATTGTTATTAGAAATACTTAAACTTACTTCGAAATATATATTTAGGAGCGTCGCGAGCATCTGTGATTGTAATTCACTGAGGTTATAGCACAGATTTATTGGGGTCAGCATACTAGAAAGACCAGATTGTAAGTAACATTGTTATTAATATTATTACACTATTTAAACTAAATAAAATTTGTTCAGCTTTAAGAACTCGGCAAACAACAACTGCGGTTCTCTATCGAGGTCCGAAAGATCTACCCAATAGTGAATGTGACTGTCTTCAGCCAAATTATTCAGGGCCTTTTCATTGGTGAACAGCTAAAGATTCTTTCACTACGCGGCGTTATTTTGCTTATTTATTTTCAGGAATCTGCTTTACCTTGGTATCTTGACCAGATAGTCTTGTATGTAATACTCACAGAACAGGAAAAAGCTGGCTTACCGAAACAGTTTTACTAATTTATTGTAACGATCTTGATGGTAAAATATAGACTTACTGCGCTGGGTGAAAAATGTTTATATACTAATAACTTCTGCAACGACTTTGTTATTTACTCGTTGCCATGGTACTTCGGACGACTTCGATTGTGCTATCGGTCTATCCTGAGCTACTTTGTTTTTCACCCCCTCTCAATCCGACATTCCTAGATTTGATGTCAGCAGTTTGAACCGGGTGGCTTTCAGGGGTTTTGTAAACAAGTCGGCCAGTTGATCAGGGGTACCAATCGGCTCGATGTGCACCGTACCGTTCTCAACCCGATCCCGGATGAAGTCATGCTTCACGTCAATGTGTTTGGTCATTTTACTTTCCAGGTTCTTGGCCATACCAACGCATCCTCGGTTGTTCTCGTAAATCGTCACAGGGTTGGCACGGCCAGAGCAAAATGAAACCGCTAACGGATTTTCGGTCCAGAAGGTCGGCCGCCCAATCGGCATCGGCGTAGCCGACTAGCACTTCTGCTTCGCCGTTGCTCCGGTATTCGAGATTCATTGTGTCTGTTCCGCTCAGGTATCGCACCACTCGCTTCAGTGCAGTCCAGTGCACGGTTGAAGAGCTCTGCTGGAACCGGCCGAGATAACCGACAGGATAACATACATCTGGCCTGACACAGAGTATGATGTACATCAGGCTCCCGAGCAATTCCCGATATGATTCTTCAGCGGTAGGCCCGTCTCGTGGAAGTTGTAGGCCTTTTTCCATTGGAGTCATTTTCGGATTGCACTCGCTCATGCCGAAACGATTCAGCACCTTCACGATGCTGGTCTCCTGCGATAGCCTCATGAATCTCCAACTACGATTGTAGTCGATCCGCATTCCGAGGAAATGCCGGAGTTCACCACAATCGGCCATTGCGAACACGGAAGACAGTTTCTTCTTGAGCTGGTTGATGGTGTCCAAGTTTCTTCCCGCAATCAGAAGATCATCAACGTATAAGATGATATACAGCTCGTCACAATCGCGGTGCCGACGTACAGGGAGTAGTCTCGCTTCGACCGAACAAAGTCCATCTTTTCGATCTCACTTGTGAGCTTCTGGTTCCAACACCGTGGCAATTGCTATAGTCCGTAAAGCGACTTTCGCAGCATGCACGCCATCCCCGGCGCTGATTTCACACCGATTGGAGCACACATGTAAATAGTTTCCTTCAGCTCGTCATGCAGGAATGCTGTCTTCACATCCTTCTGGTGAAAGAAGAAACCTTCCAGTACGCCTACCGCAAGGATGATCCTGATTGTCGCAAGCTTGGCCACTGGAGCACACGTTTTTCGTAGTCCAGTCCCGGTTTCTGGAGGAAACCTTTCGTGACGAGTCGGGCCTTGTACCAAAACCAAAACCATTTCGTTTTAAACGGCTTTATGTTGGTGGGGCATGGTACCAGCTTCGATACCTAGTTGCTTTCCATTGCTTCCAGTTCGTCCTAAATGGCTTTCAGCCACTGATCTTGATCGTCCAGGGTCAACACATCTTGGTAGGTTTTAGGAACATCTACAGTAGCGCTTAAAAGTGATTTGACATTCAGATTTTTTGAAAAATAAAAACGGCAACACTGCCAACCGCAACTGATCTAACGTTTGTTTGTTTTGTTATGGTTCTCCATTCGTTTGGTATAATCGGTTGCGCATTTCCGTTTGGATTAGAGGGTTTAACCCTGTTTTGGTGTAATTCCACAGCTCAAAAGTCATTTGACAAAGTGCTTATTCGTGGTAAGTTTAAAGTTTAACATAATATTTCACTATTATATCACTAAATGAATGTTCAAATAGCGAAAATGGATCAAACCAAACGTTCTGAATACCCGCTCGCGCTCAGGGAGGGCGTGCTGAAATGTTTGGAAGAAGGACGCTCACAAGCTCAAGTTGCACGGGATTTTTGCATTTCTCGTCAATTAGTGAGCTTCTGGAACCAAAAAAATATGGAAAGAGGCTACGTCGGAAGTTCCCCGAAGCCAAGTCGACGAAAAGTTACCACTGAGAGGCAAGATCGTTTGATATCAATGATGTCGAAAGCTGATCCCGGAAGAACTGCTACGGATATCAACAAGGATTTGGCCGAACACCACGGTATAAAAATTCACAATTCAATCGTCAAGAGTCGCTTGACTGATGGTGAATTGCATGGTCGTCGGCCGAGTAAGAAACCACTCATTTCTGAGAAAAACAGAAAGGCTACCTTTGCTTTGGCCCACCAACATTGGACTCAGGAAGGTTGGTCGAAAGTACTCTGAAGCGACGAAAGCAAATTCAATTTGTTTTCCTCCGACGGGATTAAGTGTGTGCGCAGACCTGTCAACCGCAGAAACGATGTTCGGTACCAAGTTCTGACTGTTAAGCATGGCGGCGGTAATGTGATGGTATTGGGTTGTTCTCCCAAAAAGGCGTTGGTCCATTGGTACGTATCAACGGCATCATGAACCAACTGGTATATACATCGAGATATGTTGAAATTTGCAGGAAAGAAAATGCCGAAGAAATGAACTTTCCAACAACCCAGTAAACACGAGATCGCATATAATAACGGATATGAGTATAACGTGGAGGCGATATGCGTACATCCAACATGGAGTAAAATGAACGAATGAACGTATATCGCCTCCACTTTGTACTCATATGCGATATCATATGCGATTTTGTGTTGACTGGGAAGATAACGACACTGCTGAAGGAATATTTTAATAAAGCAAAAATCAAGGTTATGGAGTGGCCAAGTCAAAATCCTGATCTAAATCCCATTGATCACTTGGGAAGAGCTCGAAAGACGTGTACGAACCCGAAACTACTCTAATTTGACGACTTTTTACGATGCCCTCCAGGAGGAATGGAATAAAATGCCACCGCACCGTATTACTAATCTCGTGGCATCACGAGGCTTTGCTACTAAGTACTGATGTCAGCCATCCTGCGATTACTGAAAATGATATCAATTCGTGCAATATGTTGACTTTTCTTTGTTTTTCTCATTTGTCAAATCACTTTTGAACTCGATGAAATATGTTATTTTTTGTTTCAAAAACAAATAAACATTGAATATTGTTGAAATACACTCCACCGTCTTTGTTTTTTTTATACTTGCAGTACTTTGAGATTTTCCGGAAAAAGTTCAAATTGAGTATAATGATAACGTGAATACTGTTTGTCAAATGACTTTTGAGCGCTATTGTAGGGCGGAAGAATATGCGGCAGATGTTGCTCGGTAACCAGAAATATAGTCCAGAAATTTACCTGGCAAGCCACATGTCATATCTGGGATTTTAAGACACCCCCACCCCAACATTTTCACACATACCTTACCTTACCAATCAGACTAAGGCTGGTGTGGCCTCTGCTGTACACAGAAGTTGTTTCCATTGTAATCGGTCCATGGCTGTTCCTCGCCAGCCTCGCTGTTTGCGGAGGGTCCGCAGGTCGCCTTCTACTTGATCGATCCACCTTGCTCGTTGCGCGCCTCTTCTTCTTGTACCTGTCGGTTCATTTTCGAGAACAATTTTCACAAGGCTGTCGTCCGACATTCTTACAACATGCCCAGCCCATCTTAGTCGACCGATTTTTGCGATGTGTACGATGGGAGGTTCTCCCAGCAACTGGTGCAATTCGTAGTTCATTCGCCTCCTCCACGTTCCGTCTTCCATCTGCACTCAACCGTAAATCGTACGCAGCACCTTCCGTTCAAAGACTCCAAGGGCGCGTTGGTCCTCCACTAGCAATGTCCATGTTTCGTGGCCGTAGAGAACTACCGGTCTAATTAATGTCTTGTAGATGGTCAACTTTGTGGTTCGGCGAACTTTGTTCGATCTTAGCGTCCTTCGGAGTCCAAAGTAGGCACGATTGCCAGCCATAATGCGCCTTTGTATTTCTCTGCTGGTGTCGTTATCGGCGGTCACCAATGAGCCCAGATACACAAATTCGTCTACTACCTCGATTTCCTTACCGTCGATCTGTACTCGTGCTAGGAGGCTAACATTGTCTTCTCGTGAGCCTCTTCCCTTCATGTATTTTGTTTTTAACGCATTAATCACAAGCCCAATCCTACCATTTTCACACATATTTTTTTCAAATTAAATGGAGCATATGTTCTGATCAACTTTCTCTTCCTCTACCCCTTCCGAATAGACCACGTGGTTAATGGACGGTCCACAATATTTATGCTTAACTGATTTAAAGCTTGTTCGCGACAAAATCTGGACAGATTAAATTTGGAATGAAAAAAAAAAATCCAAGATACATTTTTTTTATTAATTTAACTGTGCATTCTTGGGCATCTTAAAACGAATTACAGTTACCTAAGGCTGTTTGAAGAAACTACGAACTTTTGAGTTTACTCCGGCCATTAGGGTCTGTGAAGACTTCTCGGCAACCGATTTAGCTGCTTTTGTCCAAGAATTTCGAATTTTTTCTTTAGTTGCTTAGTTGCTAGCTTGTTGTTTATATTGAGAGAAGTCTCTCTTCACGAGAGCCCAATACCGCTCGAAAGGTTGCAACTCCGGGCAGATGGGTGGATTCGCCTCTTTCGGTACAACATGGACTTCATTCGCTTTGTACCATTCCAAAACATCTTTGGCGTAGTGACAAGATGCCAAATCAGGCCAGAATAGCGAGGAAGCGTCATGGCTGCGTAGGAATGGTAACAACCGCTTCTTTAGGCATTCTTCACGGTATATTTCCTTGTTTACCATTCCGGTAGTGATGAAGCTTTGGCTTGCTTGACCACATTGTTTGGGAAACTTGGCATTTTTATTCGTCCTGAAATGCTCATCTGCGCCGTTCCGTTGCATGGCAGCATAATAAGACATTCCGAGAAACTGCTTAAAGTCTTCCAGCACATAAGTTTCATTGTCCATTATCAGGCAGGAAAACTTCGTCAAATATTCGCGATACAACTTGCCAGCCCAGGTTTTAGCCGTCACATTCTGTTTATCATTACTCATTTATCGTTACAGTTTTCACCTTGAACGACTTCATACCTTGCCGGTGCTTGGAAGTATGCACGAAAGTTGGGGACATTTGTATTTTTCTAGCCACTGTACGTACCGAAAGATCTGGTCTCTTCTGCAATATTTGCTTCACTATCGCGTCCTTCTGGTGGTTCCTGAGATTCGTTTTTGTTCCGCCCCCAGCCTTCCTGGCTGTTGTCAAACGTGTATTGAAAGATTTAAGAACGTTATGGACAATGCTTGCAGGAAAACCAAGCTTTTTTGCAAGTTTTCTTACTGACAGATCCGGATTTTCATTGCGACCGCACACAATTGCTTTTCGCACTTGCTCTTCCTTCGACGCCATCTTCGATCGAAAAGCTTGTATTTAGTATCACCAAAAATTGATTTTACACAATGAACAGACATACGTTCATCAGTCTGCGAAATATTTCACGCGTTGATGAAGCATTTCTATATACGTATTTATTTTGTCACGAACAAGTCTTATCTATCAATTCAATATTTCCTTTTTTTTGACTGCAGCATTATACCTAACCTGGTGTTATATTTGACGACGTGTTATATTTGAAACGCAATCTGCTATTGTATGGTACATGTACATCAAATGGTACGTGTACATTTGGGTTTGCAGAATTGTAGCTGAATAGAATTGTACCTAACTATGGCTACGATGGTAAAATAAGGGCTACGCAAAACCGGTATTTTGGATCGTACTGTTTTTCAATAAATGAATGCATAATTGCAAGGACATTGTTATTTTAATACACTTGAAACAAATTGCCCTCAAACTTCTAAAATATATTCAGTGAAAGTTCTCTTCTACTAGGACCCCGACCAGAAGGGTATCACATAAAAATAACAAAATTATTATTGTTACGACTAACTGATTATGATATAAATTTGTTCGAGACGTTTTCATCTGGTAACTGAATAACACAATTTAAAATAATTCTGTTGTTTCCTTCTGGTCAGGATTCTAACTAGGATGGTATCAATATACAGAATTATCTCAAAATCAATCCCGATGTATAGAAATTTAATCCCGCCAGAGAGATATGAGGAAAATATCTACTTGAGAGACATGATGATTTGACAAATAAAAAACATCATGTTTTTCGATTAAGAGAACCTCCAATAAATGGGTCATAACCTCAGGCTGCGTTTCATTTCGTGAATTTTCTGATTTACATAATTCGACATGGATTTCCACATACGCTACGGACATGCTGTTTTGTCTGTATTACGCGCACGCCAGTGCATATTTCATCGAAAGGAAGATATTAGCTAGCACATCGTAAATCTGTACAAATAAATTTCCAGACACAAAGGATAACAAGAACGCGCCATTATGTCTTTCGGGCAACATCCACAACAGACGTAGCATACTTTGAGTTTGCTTCTTCCTAGACGGTTCGTCACAATATGCAAACTTCTCAAACTATTTCGGTATGCTACACCATTGAAGGCATGTTCGCTCATGTTCCATGTTGGCTGATTCATGTTACAGATAGAATATGGAGACGCTGTTTGTTATTTTTTAACCATTCTTACGAAGAATGGTATAAGGATCGCCTGGAAATGCTAGTTTCGCTTCGAGGCAGGGCCAAGTGTCTTATATAATGGCGGTAAATGTACTGTATTTTAATATTAAACTTAGTCAATCTGCGTTGAGGTATTACCAACTATCAATAGGAAACTAGCGATTTAAAATTAGCTAGGGTTCCATTGGCCCCAAGTACACCATAGAGTACACCATTCTTTCAGTTTTCGGTACTGTTTTGTTTTTGTTTTGATTCGCTGTGTTATTTTGACAGAATATTGAAGGGGTCATTTGTTGGGAGCTTGGTTTTTTAGGTTGGAACCGTGCTTGAGCACTGGTACTTCATGAGCAAGAATATTTATATTCTTCTTGACCATCCTGCCGCTGGTATAACCAGCGGCTGGATAGTCATGAAGAAAATGGATATATTTTTTGCTTTTTTAACTTTATTGGTTATTTTATTATCATTTTTATCCTGAAAATCAGGATGTAACCGACCATTCTCGCTGTACACGGCTCAGTGACTAAATTTCTTTAATAATGAATAACGGCGCCGGCCACGTCCTTGCAATCAGGTGGGAATAGGGAAGGAAAGTTAGTGGGACCTTTGCTGTTTAGGGACCGTGTTTACCTCTGCATCCCCACAAAGGTCACAGGAGGTTTTTCTATGTTAGTAGGGTAGGGCTCGATTGATCCGGATTCACCTTGATAAGTGCACATTCCACGTTTAGATTCTGTCGAGAACGGTCGTTTTTGCAAATCAGTCGTCGATAGTGGTGTTGTGAGTTCGGCCTATTGTTTCCTCCGTTGGACGATCTTTTATCAGGATAAGTACCATTGTTCGCTTCCTATTGTGTTTATACAGTGTGAAAGATCAGGTGGCCGCTCGGCCATTGCGGCCATGGACTCTGATGTCAAAGACTCTCCTGATTTGACTGTTCCAGAAAAATCGCCGAGAGCCAGTGCATACCCGCCACTGCCAAGTCCCCCTTTATCGTATTCTTCCGTCAAATTGAAAAAACGTTGGACACCACGACAATCTCTAATGATCTCCACAAGAATTATCGCTCTATCCAAGAAATTCGCAAGGTTACTCTTTGGAAAATTCGCATAGTGGTATCAGATCGTAACGACGCTAATACGATCGTGAAGAACAAGCTCTTCAAGCCGTACAGAGTATACATTCCGGGAGGAGAAAGCGGCCCCCCCCCTCCCCCCCACAAAAAAAAATCGCCACACCCAAACCCCAACTCCCCCCGGAATTCCGAAGTTGTTCCCTGGTCCCCTCCCCCAAAGAAGGAGAGAATATCGTTTATGACCCAAGTCACCCATTCCGCATAACGTTCGAGGGAACCGCTCTTCCTGACTACCTCGAAAAGAGATCGAAATGCTCACTCAGCTGGGTGAAAACCATGCTCTCTCTCAAGCAGGTTGTCGATGAGTAGCGAACCGTTCAAATTTTCATCTCTCCTTTTTCGCCGATAATTCATTATCCTCTCTCTTGCATATGCGAAAATATCGCTCTCCAAAATTCAACGAAAATATTTTCTCATGACACATTTTTCACTGAAAACATGCTACCTAGATCGTATACGAGGAGCAAAAACCGAAAACAAGGCCAAGCCGGTGCACACTGGTACCGCCATGAACCATAAATGAAAAACTGGTGCATGGACCATAAATGATAAATGAAGACTGGTGCATTTTCAGGTGTCAAAAAGTAAGTGAAAAATAATTATCGGCATCTAGGATTCACCGAAAAAGAAAAGATTTATCAGCTACTCATGCTTACCGAAAATTATAAATCGCCGTTGCTTTTCCCGCGAAAACTGCTGTGAGCGTATAATAGTCTCTCGATTCTCACATTCTCTTCTGTTTCTCAGAGCGGGTGAAAAAGGACGTTTCTCTTCTCAAGTAGGCGAAAATTTCGGTCTCTGCCAAACAATCAACGGACCCCTCCCCCCCCCACTCCCCCAAGTTTTGTTTCCCCAAACTTTAAACCCCCCCCCCCCCCCCCCCAATATGCGAAAAAAAGCCCCAACCCCGCAAGCCCCGACCCACACCAAAACACACCCTCTTTTCTTTCCCCCCTGTTTTTTCCATTGAATGCCAACAATGCCCCTCCCCCAAAGAGTTGCCCCTCATAAGTAGAACACGTGAGTATGACCCGCCGAAAATTACTCGCAAAGTCCAGACTCTCATTCGCTGAGTTACTTTCAAGCGCTGATGAAGAAACGGTGGCTCTCGAAAACTCCCAAACACAGTCCTCCTTTCGATCTATCGACCTCGGCTTGGCCCACTCAAAGCATATCCAACCAGAGAAAACATCAGCAGTTCCTGTACAAACCTGTACAGAATACCAGTGCTAGCTTCAACATCCAAGACAAAATACAGTTCCCCTTTCTCCCAGCCTCTCAGGATAGGCAGAACGACACTCGTTCTGATCAGTCCATTTTGTCGATACCACAGTTGATTCGTATGATGTGCTCAGTACTCCGTGTGATGTCTGTTGTTGAAAGTATGATGCCCCTTTTCAGTTTATTCTGGGAAAAGATAATCACTCACGTGCCCCTCCTTGCGTTCATTTCTGCTAGTGATGCCTAATGCTACGTCTAATCGAATAAGCCTGCTTCAGTGGAACGCACACAGTATTCTCCCTAAAATAGCAAACCTAAGATCCTTAATCAATCTTAATCAAGTTCAGGTATTAGCTATATCGGAGACATGGCTAACAGAAGACACAAATTTTTACGTACCTCAGTTTAACATAATCAGAAGCGACAGAGATCAGCCTTACGGAGGAGTCTTGTTAGGTTTCAAACACGGGATTGAATTCAACCAGATTGAGATAGAACACTCCTCTCTTATTGAAATAGTCGCGGCGACCGTCAAACTAACCGTTGCGTCAATCTACATTCCTCCCAATGTCAACCTCAGATACAACGACCTTAAGCATATCGTAGACTCACTTCCACCACCTTTGATGCTACTAGGGGATTTTAATTCCAAAGGATGTGCTTGGGGTGTACCTTTAGATGATAGCAGAGCAAAAACAATATCCGAATTGACCGACGAGTTCGATCTTGTGATTTTGAATACCGGTGAGATAACAAGAATAGCGTGCCCCGATCAACAATGCAGCAGATTAGATTTGTCGGTATGCTCGTCAACATTAGCCTTGAATTGCTCATGGAAAGTAATGGAGGATCCTTCAGGAAGCGACCATCTCCCAATAACTGTTTCAATTCAATCTTGCGAAACATTGTCGACCTCCACAGCGAACTATGATCTAACCAAGCACATCGATTGGGATAGATATAGGCAAAAGTTGAGTATGCTCGTTTCTGGCTTTTGTAATGCTGAAGACCCTTTAGTGTTACACAAAGTTCTGATAGATTCTATCAAAAAAACTGCAATCGTAAGCCAAACTAAGCCCATTCCTTTTAACGGTAGTGTTCGCAAAAATCCTACAGTGTGGTGGGATTAGGAATGCCCAAAAATGTTGACGAAACGTTCAAATGCATGTGAAGGTCAGTAGATTTTCTTAATTATAAAAAAGTAGAAGCAGAATCCAAAAGGTTATTCAAGACTAAGAAACGTGGGTATTGGAAACAATTGGTAGAATCATTGGATAAGGATACTGCCCTTCGATCTTTATGGTCTATCGCCAAGAAAATGCGCAACTGCTATATTCCTAGGGAAAACTTAAACAGTTATTCTGAAGAATGGATAGAACAGTTTAGTACCAAAATTTGCCCCCCGTTTGTTGCCAATGAGAAACCCAAGATTATCACCGTTGATGCACATGATAATAGTAGTGATTTAATGAAACATTTCAGCATTGAGGAATTAGAATCTGCACTATGTTCAGCTGAGAATAATGCTCCCGGAATTGATGGTATTAAGTTTGCTTCATTGAAAAATTTGCCGTTAAACGCAAAACAGCTTTTACTGCAGCTGTACAATGACTTTTTTTAAATTAAACTCATGTCCTCAAACGTGGTATGAAGTTAAAGTGCTGCCAATATTGAAACCAGGGAAAAATGCCACAGATTATAACTCTTATCGACCGATTTCACTCTTAGTGTGCGACAGAAAATTTGAAAAAATGTTACTAGTTCGTATGGAACACTGGGCAGAACGGCATAACGTGACTGCCTAGCAAAGTTTTCTACTGCTATTCAAGTAGCATTCGCCAAAAAAGAAAACCTAACAGCCGTCTTTTTGGATATTTCAGGGGCCTTCGACTCCATTCGTATTGATCTTTTGTTCCAAAAACTTATAGCTTCAGGCTTTCCCCTTCAAATCAGCAACTTCCCGTTCACATTGTTGAACACAAAGAATTTGCACTTTACCATTAACGGACATACCAGAGAATCTCGCACAGGTTATCTTGGCGTTCCGCAAGGATCATGCTTATCCCCTCTTCTGTACAATATATACGTCAAAGATATTGATACTTGCATTCCGGATGATTGTGAACTCATACAGTTTGCTGACGATGCGGTTTTATGGATATCTGAAAAGGATGACGAGATTGCTAGAACTCACATCCAATATTCAATTCAGAATCTCGAATCATGGTCAATCTCAAATGGGTTAACCTTCTCTAGCAGCAAAACCGAAGTTATAATATTTTCTAGAAAACATGAGACACCCAAAATCACAATAATGATGGACAACAATGAGTTAAAATCAGTAGACACACACAAGTACCTGGGGATTTGGTTTGATCGAAAGTGTTTATGGGGTGGTCAGATTAGAGACATTGTTAGGCAGTGTCAAAAAAGGACAAACTTTTTAAAAACGATTTGTAGTACCTGGTGGGGAGCACATCATTCCGACATGATCACGTTATATAAGACAACCATACTCTCTGTAATGGAATATGGAAGTATAACATTCTGTAATGCTGCTAAAACGCATTTGCTCAAACTGGAGCGCATCCAATACCGAGCTATCAGGATCTGTTTAGGAAGTATGATGTCCACCCACACTTTCTCCTTGGAAGTTATGGCGGGCATTAAACCCTTAAAGCTGAGGTACGAAGAGTTGAATTTACGATTGCTTGCAAAAAGCATCACTACAGATAGTCAGATTAATAGAGACCTTGCGGTTTTAAAAAATCTGAGACCTGAGCACTATCTCGTTTCGTGTTCACAAGAAAATTTATTTTTCACAGACGGATCGAAAACTCTTGATAGGGTTGGGTTTGGATTATTCCACAAGACCATCAGGCTCAGCTTTAGACTTGCACCGCCAGCATCAATATTTTGTGCAGAAGCTCTGGCAATTCACCAAGCGTGTAAAATAATTGACGCTCTGCCACTAGGGTACTACATAAGCTGCACAGACAGTATGAGTACCCTTAAAGCGCTTTCTTCAAGTTTTGTCAACAAGCATGCAAACAGAACTGTCTTACAGATCAAACATACTCTAAGGACGCTTTACGCTAAGGGGTATGTAGTTAAGTTTTTGTGGGTCCCGGTTCATTGTGGGATAAATGAAAACGAGTCCGCAGACGACCTCGCAAAAAATGGAGCAATAATAGGAGATTTCTTCGATCGTCACATCCAAAACGAAGAATTCTTACCTCGGATCAAAAGTTACATACAAAACAAATGGCAACAAAAATGGACCGAAGGTGTTTTTTTTTAATAATCGTTTATTTGTACAGGCTCAATCGAATCAACTTTACAGAGCCAAATTTTCATATTTATATACATCATTTATCTTAAAACTAAAGTTAGGAGGATAGAGCCGATTACTCGCGGCCGTCTCGAGGTTAATAGGAATTACAAATTACGGATGGGAAAGAGGGTGGGAATTTAAAGTATGGTTTACATAACACATTAAATTTAAATTCTAAATTATCTAAAAACTTATAACTATACAATTTATGGTTTTCTTTTGACTTGAACATTTTTTGAAAAAGAAAAAAAAACACACATACACACATACACAGATAAAAAAAAACTTATAGTAAACATACAGGTTAAACTAACTACAATCTAAGGCTAATGTTAGTCAAAAACACATAAATGAGTTTCATGTACTCCAAATCACGTACAGCCAAAATATCTCGAATTGGCACATTGGGTTGTCTACCTCGAGCCCGAAGGGAATCATAAAGCTCCGATCTGACTCCACGATGTTCAGCACAAGACCAAATAACGTGATCTGCGTCCTGATAGCCTTGTCCACACTCGCAGAGATTGCTGTCGCTCAGCCCAACCCGGTATAAATGAGCGTTCAAAGAATAATGATTGGACATGAGGCGAGACATGACACGAATGAAGTCTCGACCCACATCCATCCCCCTAAACCAAGATTTCTTCGACACCTTTGGGATGATAGAATGTTGCCATCGCCCCAAATCTCCTTTACTCCATTTATACTGCCAGCTGACGAGTGACTGTTGACGAAAAATAGGAAAAAATTCGTTGAAGGCGATTTGTCGATCACAAATATCGCCTTCCATAGCGCCCACCTTTGCAAGCGAGTCCGCTTTCTCATTGCCCGGAATTGAACAATGAGATGGGACCCATACAAAGGTGATGATAAAATAACGCGAAGATAAAGCACTTAGAAGCTCCTGTATTTTCATGAGAAAATACGAGGAGTGCTTTACCGGCCTCAATGAGCGAATAGCCTCTATAGAACTGAGACTATCCGTGAAAATGAAGTACTGATCCGGTGTTAATGAGGCAACAATTTCTAGCGTAAAGTGTATTGCCGCTAATTCAGCGACATATACGGAACAAGGAGCTTGAAGTTTACGATTGGCGCTATAAATTTCATTAAATATACCAAAGCCTGCTGACTCCTCTATCAAAGATCCGTCAGTGAAGAACGATTTAGTGGAATCAACTTGGCCAAACTTTGCAGCAAATATTACCGGAGCAATCATAGGACGATGATGCTCTGGGATTCCATGAAGCTCCTGCTTCATGGATAAATCAAAATGAACCGAATTGTCGAAATCGGAGAAGCAAACACGATTGGAAATGTTCGGCGAAGGGCTGACATCCTGTGTTATGTACAAATGGTACAAGGTCATGAAGCGGGTTTGAGTATTCAACTCAAGGAGCTTCTCAAAATTTTCGATCACCTGGGGGTTCATAACTTCACACCTGGTGAGGAGCCGGAGAGATAATTCTGAAAACCGATCCGAGAGTGGCAACATGCCAGCCAGCACTTCAAGACTCATGGTGTGAGTCGAGTGCATGCAACCTAACGCGATACGAAGACACCGATACTGAATACGTTCCAGTTTAATGAAGTGCGACCGAGCCGCTGACTGAAAACAAAAACTACCGTATTCCATAACCGACAAAATCGTTGTCCGGTACAACGTTAGAAGATCTTGTGGATGAGCTCCCCACCAGGTCCCGGTAATTGTGCAGAGAAAATTGACCCTTTGCTGGCACTTTCGCTTCAGATACTCAATATGGGATCTCCAGGTGCACTTAGAATCGAACCAGACCCCAAGATATTTAAATGACATAGAATGAGTTATCGGCTGTACCCCAAATTTGAAGCTTCGGTTGTGCAGGGTTATGCTTCCTAGAAAAAACTACCAACTCAGTTTTCTCCGTAGAGAATTCGATACCTAGCTCTAGAGCCCAAGTAGACAAATTGTCTAAGGTATCCTGTAAGGGTCCTTGCAGATCGACCCCATTGGGTCCCGTGACAGACACTACGCCGTCATCTGCAAGTTGTCTCAACGTACAGTTGTCACTTAGACAACCGTCAATGTCTTTGACATAAAAATTATACAAAAGGGGGCTTAAACATGATCCCTGGGGGAGACCCATGTAGCTAAATCGTGAAGCTGTAGAGGTTCCATGAGAGAAGCTCATATGTTTCTCTGACAGCAAATTGTACAAAAAATTATTCATTAATGGTGAAAAGCCACAAGCGTGGAGTTTATCTGAAAGAACTTCAACAGATACTGAATCAAAAGCCCCCTTTATGTCCAAGAATACAGAAGCCATTTGCTCTTTTTTAGCAAAAGCTAACTGAATATCTGTGGAAAGCAACGCGAGACAGTCGTTCGTTCCCTTACCCCTACGGAAACCATATTGAGTATCTGAAAGCAGGTTGTTCGTCTCAACCCATTTGTCCAGACGGAAGAGGATCATTTTCTCCAACAACTTTCGAATGCAGGATAACATCGCGATGGGTCGATAGGAGTTGTGGTCGGACGCGGGTTTACCAGGTTTTTGAATGGCAATAACTCTCACCCGCCTCCAATCATCCGGTACAATGTTGAGCTCCAGAAACTGATTAAACAAGTTCAACATGCGCCTCTTAGCGACGTCTGGAAGGTTCTTAAGCAAGTTGAACTTGATTCTATCAGCTCCTGGAGCCGTATTGCCACACGAAAGGAGCGCGAGAGAGAGTTCTACCATTGAAAAAGGTTGGCTGATCTCATCTATCGAATTCTCGGTTTCGCGAGGAATGATCCGTGCCGGCACAGAATCTGGACAAACTTTTCGCGCGAACTTGAGGATCCATTGGTCCGAGTACTCCTCGCTCTCGTTGTTCGTAGTTCGGTTACGCAATCTTCGCGCCGTGTTCCAAAGAGTACTCATCGACGTCTCGCGCGATAGCCCGTCCACGAATCTTCGCCAGTATCCGCGTTTCTTGGCCTTGATGAGGCTCTTAAGTTCGCGTTCGAGAGCCGTGTATACTTCGAAGTGCTCAGGTGTTCCACGTCTACGGAAAACTTTAAACGCGTCGGACTTTTTACGGTAAACCTCGGTGCATTGCTGATCCCACCATGGAGAAGGAGGTTTCCTGCGAAATGACGTTCCTGGAACTGGTCGAGTTTGAGCTTGAAGCGCGCTGTCTAAGATCAGGTTGGAGAGGAAGTTATATTCCTCCAGCGGTGGAAGCTCTTCTACCGTCGTTACGGCTTCATCTACTGCTGTCCTGAACTTTGTCCAATCGATGTGACGGGTAAGATCATACGCGACGTTGATGGATTCCGACGGATTGAACCCGGTGGCAATCGAAATTTTTATGGGCAAGTGATCACTACCGTGGGGATCTTGAATCACATTCCATGTGCAATCCAACGATAATGAATTCGAACAAAGTGTGAGGTCTAATCTACTGCCAACTGAGGATGGACCAGCCAAACGTGTTACTTCTCCATTGTTAAGAACTGTCATATTGAAGTTGTCACAGAGGTCATATATCAGGGAAGACCGGTTGTCATCGTACAGTTCTCCCCAGCCTGTACCGTGAGAGTTAAAATCTCCCATGATCAACCGTGGAGAAGGAAGGACCGAACAAATATCTGAAAGTTGTTTTCGGTTAATTGAGGCTCTAGGAGGAATATATACAGAAGCAATGCAAAGGCTTTTATTTTTAATAACAGCCTGACATGCGACAACTTCAATACCTGGAATTTGGAGGAAAATTCACTCTATAGAAGGAGTAGCACTTTTTGATCCCCAAAAGTACTCCTCCTCCACGCGAATCCTCACGATCAAGACGAATAATATTGAAATCATGAAACGGAAGATTGATTTCGGAAGAGAGCCATGTTTCACAAAGAGCGAATGCATCACAACCGGTATTGTGAGCTAAAAATTTGAAAGATTCCAATTTAGGAACAAGACTTCGACAATTCCACTGCAGAACAGTGATCAAATCCCCGACCTCATTTGGAAAATTATCCATCGAAGGAAATGATTGCTGCAAGGAGGGGCCACTTGATTGTCAATTGCTTCAAAAAAGTCTTCACTGTGGGAAGCATTGCCAAAACAATGCTTTTGAGAGGGTCAGAAATTTCGAGGTACTTGAAGATACCTTCGGCAATGTCATCAAATGAGAACAGCCCACTTGAGGAGGGGGCTTCTGTTCTTAAAATAGGGGCTTCAGGGGTTTTGGATGTCCCCGGGAGAGATGGAAAGTCCTGGGTGTAGTTAGTACTACGGAAACCAGGAGGAATTGTTTTTTCCTTTTTTCCACCTTTTTTTGAAATGGGCAAGCTGGTCTCGGGCTTCTTTTCAGCAACTTTCCGTGGGCGGACGCGTCTTCGCTTCCTTGAAGCACCTTCCGGAAAAGTGAACGATGTTCCCTCTTCAGCCGAATCAAAGTCAGACTCGTCATCTGACAGAGGAGCAAAGGGATTTGTATTGGCATCGGGTGATGGTGAGGCTTTTTTCACCATTTCGGCGAAAGATTGCCTGGAACGCTGTTTTAGCGAGCGTTCTAATTGTTCCCCGCGTTGTTTGTACGCCGGGCACGACGAGAGAGCATGAGGAGGAGTACCCTTACAGAAAGCGCATTTTGGTGTGCTGTCTGCGCAGGCGCCATCCTCGTGT
This sequence comes from Aedes koreicus, assembly GCA_024533555.2. Taxonomy (NCBI): domain Eukaryota; kingdom Metazoa; phylum Arthropoda; class Insecta; order Diptera; family Culicidae; genus Aedes; species Aedes koreicus. Next base: position 20,206 of record JAHHFK020005954.1, on the reverse strand, counting down.
TTCTCCCCACAATTAGAGCAGCGTGCCTTATTGCTGCAATGGGAGGTCGTATGTCCCATCTGCTTGCATTTTTCGCAGATCATGACCCGAGGTACAAACAACCGCACAGGTAGTCGAAGTTTTCCCAACTCGACGTATTGAGGGAGGGCTGAACCAGAAAAAGTCACACGAAACGAGTCTGAGTGGGTAAATTTCTTTTCACCCTTAGTGATCGATACTGTGCCTAGTTTTCGCACATCAAGTATCTTGACTGAAGGAAGCAGAGGGTTCTTAAAGCGACCAACCCCCTGCTTCAACAGGATCTCAGGGGTCAAGCTCGCTTCGGTGACCACCCCTTCAATCTCAATACCTCGAGCTGGGATGTACACTAAATACTCCAGTGTAAAAAACTGGGAGACAGCAATCTCGTTAGCTTGTTTAACGTTGGACACAACGACCCGAAGTTTATTGGGTCTCACCTTAATTATCTCGGTCACGGCCGAGAATCGTTTTGTCAGATCATTTGAAATCTGATATATGTTCAGTGGTTTCGTTTTGGGCTGAAAATAGACAACCCATGGACCAGCCGAATCAGCTGGATAAGCACGTGATCTGGTAACTCTATGAGCTACCTCATCATTTCGTGCCATAGATGATTCATCTTGCGACAAATCATCCATGGCTCGCTTGTGGGAGCTTATGACGCTCAACCACGAACGCAATTATCTACAATCAATCACAGATAAACAAACTAAACCTAAGCACACTCTCTCACACGCTCTCACACACTCTCACTCACTCTCACTCACTCTCACACACAATACAAAACAATATATTCAGAAGAAAGAGAACAAAAGCTTATCTTATATATATCACTGATCTGCTGCAGCCGGGCGACGAATGTGCTGCTGTCGAACGACGATCCGTGGCCGCGTGTGCCGGCTAGACGTTGAGCTGAACGATGATGATAATGATGACGATGATGATGTTGCTGGTCGGTGGTGGTTAGCAGATGATCGACTGCACGCTACACACGATGGACTGCTGGTGTGCGTGCCGTATAGATGCGGAGCAATATGGCTTTTAGGTCGTGGCAATATCGCTAATTGCAATTAATGACGTTGTTGCACTGTTTAACACTCAACGTTTTCTACTTCAGAAAACTAAGACTCGATTTCACTCGCGATTCAGAAAAAAAAATTAGAGCTGAAGACTTGAAACAACTTGTGAAAAGCTTCCAAAGCAACGGAGAGCTGACCGAACGAACTGTTCCGTTCGCTTGTTCACTGGGCAACCCCCCTAACTGCCCTTAACCCCTCCTCTCCCTCCTCCCCTTACCTTTTTATCTTCTTCTCTTATTTTTCCACACTCTCTACGCACATATCCCTTTTTTTTTTTTTTTTTTTCACCACACCACTACATATTAATTTATATTTATTCCCCTCTACCCCACCCACAGACCCCGGACAGAAAGACCCGAAAAATGCTCACACCCCCCCCCCCCCGGACACAATCATCCCCCCAATTTTTGTTTCCATATTCTACACTTATAATTTTTTTTTTCTCTTCCGTAGCGTAACGAAGATTATGAAGGAGAAGGTGGACGTCTCCACCTCACAACAAAAGAAAAAAAAAAAAAAAAAAAAATAATTGTCAGTACAAAAAAAAACACCCAAAAACAAAAAAGTTTCCTCTCCCATGTACGTATCAAAACAGAGTGTGTACAAACTACCGCTAGAAACTATCACAAGCGATCAGTGGTACATGAGCGAGATCCAACGAGTTATCATTGCCAGTTGAGGTGACAGGTGTATCTGTGCCTCAACCTACTCCGCAGTGGGATGTTTGGCAATGATAACGTCCTTGGTTCGAGTACTACTTTATCATGCCCTTTCGCTCAATTTTCAATACTTCTATTCTATTTCCAACCTACCGTACACTGACGGAACTTTCAACACTTTCTCTTCATATCTTTCATTCTAGCAAACATGACTGTCTACTCTTGGTGCCTCATGGCGATAAGCGAAACATCTCCTTTTACATCATTATAATCCCTACTTAACAGATATTATTGCTTGGGTTTTGATTTAAATAAGCTATTTGAAAATACAATCAAGTACTCATACATTGGAAATTTTACCAATACCAAAGCTTTACTATGTGATGAATATATGACATTATAGTATGGAACATAGCAAATTGTGGGTCCACGGGTTTCTTGTGAAATAATTGATTTTGCTGTTATGTAAACAGTTGGGAGAATTAATTCAAAAACGTAACAGTTTATGTTCATTACGCACAATTAGTAATCTCACAACTGTTTAATTTGATTGGGAAGATAATTTATTTCAGCTTTATGAAGGTAGCTATTTTATTTCTAATAATTACTTAGTTCAGCCAAAAATTAAAATATTATGCTCTCACTATGTGATCCTTGTTTCAAAGTTTAATAGTAATAGCCACTACTATGAAAATCATAGCATAATGAACACTTTAAGTCATTTTCTTTTTTAGACCTATATGTTACTGTACAACCTCTAGAAATCAACCCTTACCTAATTTGATCATATTATGAATTGATTATTTTTTCATTCATATCAAAACACATGTGGTCGGTAGTGTGCATTTCATTCGCTCTAGTAGCACACATATTGCCATTAAGTTGAGAAAACATAAATGTGATTTTGTAAAAAAATTGCTGCAATGAATTATCATCGTGGTGTGCCCCTGGGCGGATATATTTTAATCCACCTCCCCCTTGTGGTTTAAAAATTGAAAAATAAAACCCCCCCACACAAAAAAATAATTTTATATTTTTATTTTGTTTTCCCTTCTCTTCGCCCCTCGGCCCCAAAAACACATTTTGAAAACATAAAGTATCAAAAAGTTTCTTTGGAACCCGGGTGAAAATTATTTGTTATGTTGCACTGTAGGTGAAAATTACTTCATAATAAATATCACATACACTGGAAAATATTCAATATGCAACGTCATGATTAAGTTTACTTAGCTGCAAGTTTACAAAGACAAACAGGTCTGGACTAACTCCAATGTTTGTTTTGAATGTTCTTGGCAAACCATTTGAGCAACATTAATGAAATATCTAGTATATCGTATACGTGAAATAAACTCTGCTGTAACAAAATATGCTTTTTGTTACTGCAGATTTACTAAAATGAAACTTGAAAACCAAGTGTTGAATATTAAAGATGTTTTGTGTGCTACTTGGGAAAAACACCCAAAAAAAACAAAAAAAAAGCCCACCCCCCCCCCCACACCTTTTTTTTTTTTTTTTTTTTTTTTTTTTTTTTTTCTTTGTTTGATTTTTCGACACTTAATAGTAATATTAATTGTTAGGAGTTATATTTTGAGCGGGTAGAGGAGACAGCGGACCCCCAGTAAAATTTTAATTTTTTTCTCCACCCCCCCCCCGCCCCCCCCCCCCCTATACCAACAAAAAAAAAAATATATTTTTGTTTTTTATTTTTTTTGTTTTTTTTTTTATTATTTTTATCCTTAAAAACAAAAATAATTATAAGCAATTTTTATCGATAGGCCAAATTTAAAATCCATAGACCCATTACAGAATTTACCCTAGTAGCCATATAGAACAAAGTAGATGAATTTCATAAGTGACATTCAGAGGTTAATGTTTTTTTTTGCTGAAATGATGAAAACAAAAATTAAGACTTTAATGCTTGTGTTCTTGCTCCACAATCTTAAAATAAACGGAATGCTAAATTATTAGATAAATGGATATGCAATCATAGCTAAATGAGAATGGAAAATATGCAATGTGATTTCCAGGTACAGCATTATTCGTGTGGCTCTGTTGGCTATGTAATGTAAATACGTTATTTTCATAAGTAAGTCGTGATTTGAAATTTGAAACGATAGTTTTTTGTCCTTTACATTTATTTGGTTCTTAATTTGAAGTTGAATTCGCAGTTTGCGCGTATTCAACTTCGACATTAAAGGGGGAGACCCCGGCGTAGTGGTTAGCATCCATACCTCTCACGCCAAAGTCGCGAGTTCGAATCTCACCCCGAACATATTACGAAAATACCCAAAGATATTTCAGTGACTACAACGGGAAATGAACCAGCCCAGGGCTGAACATCTCGTTAACAAAGGAATGAAAAAATAAGAAATAAACTTCAAATTAAATTTGTTCAATGCGGCCCTTGTTTGAAACTGTTTAAGCACTGTGGAGCGACACTTTCAAAATTTGCATCATTTCTATACAACCTATCGTAAGTGAGCGGGAATTATATCATGAACTGCATTTTGCAGTAAAGATCAGTTCGTACCATTGGTGTTTTGTTTCAGTCACTTTTGATGAAGGCTACCTCCTGAGGGCGAATGGCTGTTTGTCACACTGAAATATATGTGTATGCTTGGCAAAATCTGTTTTGGCACTTGGCTTTCTCGCTGTGCTGTCCAGTCGCAGGGCAAAAATCCAGCACCAAAAGGGTCGTTACACTAAATTGAAATTATGTTAGGATGATGCGGAAGAGCTATTTATATACATTACGGCTAATCTTGTTCTAAGCCGCTTTCGGCTAGCGTTCATCAGGGGAGAGATTTCGCTAGTCCGTTAGCCTCGCTGCATTATGAGGAGAACCACTTTGAAATCCATTATTGCTATATTTCGCTTGTCTGGAAAAGACGTCTCTGATGCGAATGGGTTCAGGCTATTTTGTTAGAATTTAAACATCGTAAGAGAGTTTTGAAAGAGTATAGCTCTTTAAAATGCGCTAAATAATAACAGCAGTGTCTAAGGAACACAATCATATATGGCTTTAAATGTCAAACGAAGTGTGGCCACAATTTCATTCATTTAACAAACAAGAAAAACAATCAAGGCAGCTTTCATGATAAAATTTTACAATGAATCGTAGATCGATAACGGCACTGCCTTTTTGCACACGTTTATCGTTGATTTAGTTTATTATTAATGATGGTTAAATTGAATAAAACAGTTGGAAACTATTTTGGTATAGGGTGTCCCAGAAAGTCTAAGTTCGACTTTGATGCACCACTTGCTTCCAAATGACGTTTCAACAGCAGATCATTACTGTGTATCATTGTTTACATTTCAATCTATAGACTGTTCCGATAATTATAAATACACTAATGATTAATTCTAAATGCGTGCAGTATTCAACCAACTTTTTGCTGAATCCTGTTGTTTACATACAAATTAAACTGATTTTGTAATTATTTTTTTTCAATTTTTCGCACGAAAGTTTGAAAATCCCAAGCAAAGACAACAGATTGTGCACAAAAGGTGCACCGTCAGTGGTCTTTCGATCAGAAAACTGGCTAAGGATGAAGGTGTGAGCGTCGGAGCAGTTCAAACCGCATTACGGAAGTATCAACAACAGCGCTTTTTCATAGATTTCCCGAGACGAGGTAGAAAACCCGGTCCCGCTGACCCTACAATCGACAGAAAGGTAGGGGACTATTTCTAGCGTCATCCTTCAGCATCAGTCCGAGATGTGGCGAAAAAGCTAAGTACTTCGGTGACTAATGTTAAGCGTGCCAAGGAGAGAATGAGCCTGCAGACTCGTCGGAAGCAGAAGCAGCCAAAACGAATCATCAAACAGGCTGAATCTGTGAAACCGAGGGCTCGAAAGCTGTACGACAAACTGCTGACGAAAAAATCGGGCGGTGTTATCATGGACGATGAAACCTACATAAGCCTCGATTATAAAAATCTGCCGGGACCACCGTTTTATACCTTGCCGAAGAGAAAGGATGTTCCTGGATCAGTGAAAGCCATTTACACCGAAAAATTCGGCAAGAAGGTAATGGTGTGGCAGGCCAAATGCGGATGTGGAAAAAATATCTCGTCCATTCATTACGACAGACACAATGAACGGTCAAATCTTCGTGAAGGAGTGTCTGCAAAAAAGGTTGCTACCCTTGATCAAACAGCATAACAAGCCTACAATCTTTTGGCCGGATCTTGTTTCCTGCCATTACTCTAAATATGCACTAGAGTTGTACATAAGGAGCAATGTCGTGTTTGTACCAAAGGAGATGAATCCACCAAACTGCCCAGAGATTCGCCCTATCAAAACTTTCTGGGCTTTGACGAAGGCGAAGCTGAGAAAACACATGAACCCAGTGGATAGCGTTGAAAAATTTAAGAAAGATTGGCCAAAACTGAAAAGTTAGAGAACTCGCCTACCCTACGAAAAATCAAGCAAATTGAAATGAAGATGAAAAAAAAAAGTTATTTACTATGTTTGAGGATAAAATAATCAAAAATCACAGTATGGTTATTTTATTTGAGAAAGAAATTGTATTCATATTTTTCAAAACAGTGCGTCTCAACTGCTGATTCCTTTTACTTTTCATGAAAATGCGAAGCATTTCCCCGGAAAAGCGCAATCAGATCATGCACAAATGGTGCACTTTTCCCAACGTTTCGCTGAGTTAGTTGGCGAAAATGAGAGGTGTGAGCATCGAAGCAGTTCGTAACGCGATTCGGAAGGTAAGGTAAGGAAGGTAAGAATCTGTACGTAAACCGGGCCCTGGGGACCAAAACCTGGACCTGGAAAATCACGCTAGCTTTCGCTCGTAAAAAGGGTCCTACAGATCGAGGTGTGGCCAAAAAGTTGGGATCTTCGAAAAGTAATGTCGACCGAGCAAATACACGAAATGGACTAAGGACTTCCAAGAAGCAGAAGAAGCCAAAACGAAGTTAAAAACAAGCAGCATTTGTCAAACCAAAGGCCCGTAAATTATACGATAAACTGCTGTGTGGAAAATCGGCATGCGTAATTATGGATGATGAATCCTAAGTGAAATTTAATTATAAGACGCTTCCCGCCCAAGCAACAATTTTAGTTTTATTCCAGCCGTATAACACTCCTCCCTTCTTTGTTGATAAAACTACATTCAAATCTGTTTTGTCTACCAACACCTCCTGTATGCTTCTTTAAAGCCGAAATTTGTACAAAAAATTTGTACAAAACTCTATAGACGGTTGTGAAAACAATTTAGTAAAACCTTTATAAGAACTGTCGATTTGCTCAGCGATTGGAGACACAATTTTATTTTAATTCTTCACCGCTACACTCAAATTCGATTCTTAATGTATTGCTCAATTCACTAATGTAACTAATTTTATTTAGATTTACTTTTATTTCTACAGTTCTATTCACTTAATTTAAAAATGTCTTCGAAAACGGTACACAGGTACAAGGGATGGTGGTCGGAACAGACAAGACACTTGCGATAGTTGGGCAGACTGGCCCCGTGGCTGGCTACGGAGCGAGAAACGGACTTCTTGGGGACACTTTACGGCTGAATTTCATTTGACTTGGAGATTGTCTGCAATACGTTGACTCTACGTTGGATGAAGGTCGTCAGATCACCGAAGGTTGCGTTGCCCTGTGTCGACGAGTACTCTTCCCAGTCACGCCTGGTGGTCGGATCGAGTCTGCTACTCAGCATTCGGATTAGCAGTATGTCCCAGAGCTCTGTTTTCTCCCCCAGCTGTTTGAGTACCCGTACATTGGCTTCCCTTTTTAGCGAGGAAAACTCGAAAAGTGAGTCTACGTAAGACTGTTTCAGCAAAGTGGGGTTCTGATAGTGATCTACCAGTAAGTTCCACGCTACCTGGTAGTTGTTGGCACTGATGGCAGTGGTTTGGATCAGCTTCAGGATATCACCGGAAAGGGAAGACCGCAGGTAGTAAATTTTTTGGATATTGGATAGTTCGTGGGACGAGTGGACTAAAGACATGAACAGATCGTGGAAGTTAAGCCAACTGTCAAGATGTCCGGAGAACACGGGCAGCTTCACGTCGGGCAGTCGTACAGAAGACGAAGTTGGTGGGAGATGTGCGCTGGATTGAGTAGCCAGTGGGGAGTTCGTGGCAGTAGATGTATTAACCGAGAGCAGGAAACCTTTCACATGAAAGTAGTTCGCCTCGAAGTCGGTGCGGACCTTCAAGTACTGCTCTAGGTTCTCCTCGTCCAGCGGTTCAAGTTCCACCTGCGTTTGGTTTACGTCTTTCCAGAGGGTCACCAGGTGCTTCAGACGCACCGAAATCGGATGAGCATTCCGTTCCTCCTGGTATTCTTCCACGAACGTTTCAATTAGAATGAACGAAGTCAACAGACCCTTCAGGCGCGTCTTGAGGCCCTTGATGCGTCGTTCCGTTGACATTGTGGCGAGGTAGCGAAGTTAACCAGAAAGTGAAGGGATCTAGAAAGCGGAAGACCACGCAGCTCAAAAGGGGATAGATTTGTTGGAAAGATAATTACCTATGAAAGACAGTTCTTATGCCTTGTATAATGAAGTGTTCCACACGGTTAAACTCCTCTGCACGTGGCGGGCGTAGTTCTGCCAGGTTCGGCAAAGAATCGGGCTGTCGGACTTGCGGAGTTCACGAAATACGGTTCGAAGGACCAATGTCGATTTGCTCAGCGATTGGAGACACAAATTTATTTTAATTCTTCACCGCTACACTCAAATTCGATTCTTAATGTATTGCTCAATTCACTAATATAACTAATTTTATTTAGATTTACTTTTAATTCTACAGTTCTATTCACCTAATTTAAAAATGTCTTCATATGCATAGCACTGGCTTAAGTCCACGATTACCAAACTTTCTCGTACCCACTACTCCTCGATGATGATTTGGACTCCACCTGTCGGTTCGATTGATGACGAAAATAAGAGGGTTTCATTTGTTATGAAGGCTCCTTTTATAGAAGTCAGTTGACGGAAGACGGAAGAGGCGGAAATCCAAAAACGTCAAAAAACGCAAGCTGTCTGTTGTATCGTCGAATCGGTAACCGTTGAACAAGGGATCGGCTGCTGATAATCGATGATCACGTTGGCTCATAGGTGTCGTTTCTCGCATATTCGAACAAGAACATAAAGTTTTAAAAAAGTATTAATGAAAGAAGATATGACCACCCGACAACCAACATAAAAACTATTTGCTGCCACCAAAACCAGAATGCGGGCCAATGGCCCCCACCGGCCAACCTTCACTGTGAAATCGAGGTTGGTTTTTGTTGTTCTGCTTCGATTCTCTGCTCTTCTGGTTCATTTAGCAGTAAAAAAAGGTCTAGTGTTGCGGGAAATTTTGTTTGATAGCAAAATATACAAAACAAATTGTGTTTTCTACAGCGAGTTATGCTCCAAATTATATGCGCAATTTTATGGTGAATATTGACACGATAAGAGCCGAAAATTAATGCGCCTCGGAAATTATGCAAATTTACAACAACATAAATCAAATTAAAACAAATATATTCGATAAATTAATCATGCATTTCCTGAAAAGTGCTTGGAATTGGATGAGATTATCTAAAAGAATGCCGAAATCAGTCTCTGATCTACAGTTTATTTGCATACCATTTAAAATTTGATGCATTTATTTTTCCACATTTCAATTATTTCTTATATTTTAATATAGCGATTGGAAAAAAAATCACAGTTTTGCCATAAAACCATTTTTTCTTCGCGATGACTATTATAAAACTATTTGGTTTTACGGTGACTCCGTTTAATGCCAATTTGCCGTTTAATACATTTACTGGATGCAAATGGTTTTAAAATGCTTTTTCAACTGACCATCATAAGATAAAATCAATGAGTCCTAAAACGGCATTTCAATACAGCATTTTACGAGTTCATAAAGTCGAAATAAAACCTTTGATAGGAGTAAAAGGAATTTGAGAAACAAAGTTTTAAGATTGTTGTGAACAAGCTGTGTAGGTTCTTTTAAACCTGACTAAACTATGAAACCTATTGGCACCTCTTGGTGCCTTAATAAAACCAAATTGATTTCAAGTGGCTTTCATAAAACTTAAATGAAACTTAATAAAGCAGGATGGTGTTAGCAATGTTACTTTGGCGGTGACTAGTTCCCCGAGCAAAGGATTATACCAAATTGATAACAAGTTCTAATACCAGGTTATCATTTTTTGATCACTAAATATGTTATCATTGAGGCTGAATAAACAGCCAAAATAACAGAATGAATAACAAAAAAATATTCGTTGAATATCATAATAATAACTTATTTTGTTATCACTGCGAACAACTTGATAAAAAATCCTGTATTTTAAGCAAATTTATTGAGATAGTTTCAAATTATGTTATCAATTTGAAATCAAATTCTCATGCTAATAACTGAAAAAAATATTTTGATTAAAAGCAAAATTTCCCGTTCAAATATGCTGGAAATATTTATAGTTTTACAATTCAACTTATAACGTTCATAAAAAATAGTGTGTTCAGAATGATAACATATGATAACAAAATTTGCCAATGGTGATAACTAAATTTGTTATGCGATAACAGCGGAAATCAAAACGATAACTGGGATATCAGAACTTGTTACTTATATGATATCAGCTTGTTATTTTCCTTTGCTAGGGTCTACAGGGTCCGTGCTGGTCAAACTATTGACGATGCCGAAATATCAATTTTTACCGAAACATTCGGTAAAAAATCAATGGTTTGACAAGCAATTTGTGAGTGTGGAATGCTTTCAAATCCGTTTGTTACAACCAATACGATACGACTGCTTATGTTCACGTTCGGGAATGCTTCGAGGGTGCCTGCTCCCCGTGATCCGGAAACATAATAATCAGTGCATTGCGCGAAGGCCACGGAAGCTTGGTACAATGCCAATGGAGTCGAAATCGTACCCAAGGAGATGAATCCTCCAAACTGTCCCCAGACAAGACCAATTGAAACTTTTTGGGCTCTGACAAAGGCAGATTGGCGCCAACATGTTAAGGCTGGAGTAGAGAATGGAAAAAAAGTATCAAAAATCTTTGGGAAACTGTCTGTGCTGAAGCTAATGGGCAGTATTAGATCAAATAGATCTCTCTTTGGCGTACGATTGAATAGATCTCGGAAATGTCACGTTGAACTGCAGAAGAATATTGTAGAGAACATAAAAGTATAATAAAAACTCAATTTACTTAAAAACCGAGCTCGTATTGTTATCTACAAATCGTGCTTAGACTTACTGGGACACCCTATAGTATTTTGTTCTTCTAGCTTCAAAAGAATATAAACCACTGCGATCCCTTAACAATGTGCAACACAACCGTCTTGCGCCATATCGCTCTCAATAAACCTTGTTTCAGAGAAAAGTTGCCAGGGGCTGATTTATAAACAACTCCACACTCTTAAGGTGAACAAAAGTTTGAGACAGTGGAACTTACATATACTGTATTCAGTGTGTACAAGTTTTTCGGAAGGCAGAAGATGTGAAAGATGAATTTTTGGCGTACGTTCTATATGGAAACTCCCTCTCAATATCAACATAGTTCATGCGATTAAGCACTAACTAGGTTGAAATGAGAATTTTTCTTCTTATCGTATTCAGAAAAAGGGCCAGACTGCAAGGATGTTATGTTCGAGGAGGCAAAAAGTTCCAGTGTCCAACTTGAATTCCACTTTCTCGTGATGCCTTGGCTAGGAGAACGGAGAGGTATTGTAGAGCAAGGAGCCTTCCTGTGAAGTCAGATTAAATTATATTTTACATTTGGAAAACGTCCGGAGTTCCAGTTCTTCATGTCTCGGATGGCTCTTTAGGAGTATCATGTTAATATGGATACGTATTCATGTTGTTTTGGATATAACAAATGCAACTTAGTATTTGTTTTCCCTTGCTCAAGAAAAATAAAGGCCGTTGAATTCCCCAGCATCAATGTTCCTAGTTTTCCTATTATAAAACCAGCTAACACAAGACACCGTCTCCACCAATTGATTAGAGCAAACAATTGAAACTGTATCTGTGAAGGATCCGTATTTGAACACTGGTTTTAAGCAATGCCAAATATGTCTCCAACATTAAACTGGGAAGCAAGTATTTGCTATCGAGATGACATTTCCCTTGTAGGAGTAAGATTCTTATCATCCCACGGATTGAGCACACACTCGTCTACCATTGAAGAAAGCATTGCTGTGTATTAGCAAAGCAGCATGATTGATTGAACTTTGACACCCATAGCCTTGTGAAGCTTCAGTGCAGTGATGGGGAAAATTGTGTCGCTTTCGAGAAAATCCTAGGAAGCATTTATTTATTTCGTCAAACCAACGTAGACTATTACATTTACATATAATTTTCTTCTTTTTTTTTTATTTCCTTATGCTATAGTACATTCAGATTAGATAAAAGAAAAAAAAATATGTATATAAAAAAACTTAGGTTAAGTAGACAGTGCTTTCATAAAATTTTATTAGTTTGTGTTGTTTCGTATGGTGTTGAAATATTTCTTCAAGTTATGCCTCGACATAGTTAAGTCAATAGTTTCGCAGTGTTGATTATATGTGGTCATAATTTGATTTAATGGCCCATATTTGGCATAGTTCGTCCGATAATGATTCGTTATGAATAAGTTCCTACTTCTAAGTTGACGAGAAGGAATATAGAAGTTGAGTTTTGATAAAATTTTAGTTGAATCAATTCGCTGCGAAACGATATCGTTAACAAATGAAACCATTGCAAATTCACGACGCTGCGTCAGTGTTTGTATATTGATAAGCATACAGCGCGCTTCATAAGATGGGAGAGGAAATGTTGTCCACCCTAATTTCCTAAGAGCATATAATAGAAATTGTTTTTGTACGGATTCTATTCGGCCAATATGCGTTTTATGAAATGGGGACCAGACCATACTGCAGTATTCCAGAATAGACCTAACATAAGCAACATATAATGTTTTTATTGTGTAGGGATCAACAAAATTGAGGCTAAAGCGTTTTATAAAGCCTAGCATATTATTTGCCTTATGTATAATTGTGTTATAATGGTCATTGAAATTTAGTTTAGAGTCTAAGATAACTCCTAAATCCCTAACTCTTTCACATTTTCCAACAACTTGATTTCCTAATGAGATTAATATATTTGGTGTGTTTCGTTTTCTGCTGAATGATATTAAATTACACTTTTTTATGTTTAGTTGCAGTAGGCTTTTCGAGCACCATGTGTGGAATATGTGTATTTCTTTCTGGAATATGTTGATGTCCTCCTGATTTCTTATTTCCAAGAATAGTTTCATGTCGTCGGCATAAATAAGCACTTTTATTGTTTTCAGAATGAAGGAAATATCGTTTACATATAGAATAAAAAGCAGTGGTCCCAAATGAGAGCCTTGGGGGACACCTGAAGTGACTTGAATAGGATTTGATTTCTTTCCGTTGAATTTTATTATTTGTTGGCGGTTTGTTAAATATGATTCAAGCCATTTCAGAAGTCCTGGCTCAATTCCTATTTTTTGCAGTTTAAACAGCAACATTGGTATATCAATGCGATCAAATGCTTTGCTAAAGTCTGTAAACAGAGCTTCTACGTGGTTTCCATTATCCATTGCATAAATAATCTATAAATTCAAGTAGATTTGTCGAGGTCGAACGTCCCTTAAAGGAGCCATGTTGCATGTGGGTAATTCTATTTTTGATTTGGAGGAATCATTTTTCATTGATAATTGCTTAAAAAAGTTTAGGAATGCCAGAGATAATGGCTATACCACGATAATTACGTATGTGAAATTAACGGCCAGATTTAAAGATAGGCACTAAGAATAAGCTTTTCCATATTTTAGGAAAGTTTCCAGATTATAATGACATATTGATGCCAAAATAATGGAGCAGTTAGCTCTGTTGCAAGATTTTTCATAAATACTGGAGGAATTCCATCAGGTCCAGGTCCTTTTGAGGCATCTAAAGTCCTTAAAGCCAGCAAAATGTCTTGTACTTGAATTTGATTGACTCCAATATCCCTTGAAAATTCTGGATGAAATGCAAAATAAGCGTGGTCGCGATCATTTTCTGAAAATGTCGTATAAATTTCTTGAAAAAAAAATGCAAAGAGATCACAATTTTTTTCTGAGCTATCCCCGACATTTTCGTCAAGTTGCATTATTGAAGGAAAGTTGTCTGATTTTAATTTAGTTTTTACGTAATTAAAGAAGTTCTTTGGACAAGACTTAATTTCAGATTCAGTTTTTGCATTATATTCTGCAAATGCATTACTGATAGCTAAATTAAGTTGATCGCATATGTCCAAATAGTTTGCTAAATCTTCCCTGCTGTTATATTTTTTGTATATTTTATGAGCTTTTTGTTTTTGGTTTTTAAGATTTTTTATATGTCTGTTGTACCAGACTGGATTCCTTGTGTTTCTGAGACGTCGTTTTTTCTTTACAGGTATTTCTTGGGAAATAATTTCCAATAAAATTTTGTAGAAGATATCTACAGCAGTTTCGATATTTCCTTCATTCCTAAGAATTGTTTGCCAGTTGACACTGTTTAACCTAAGTTTAATAGTTTCGTAGTTGGCGGATCTGTATTCAAAGACTTCCTCGTATTCACAGTCGTTGGGTCTTTGATGTTCATGCATGAACAGAGAATATTCGATTGCTGTGTGAAACGCTTCATTTTTCCACAAGGGAGTCAATGATTCGGTCACACAGAAATCTTCATAAATATTCGTTAACAAAAAGTCCAAATAGCGGTTTTGTTGATTTTTTATGTTATTGATTTGGTTAAGACCCAAAGTGGCAATTTTGTCAAAAATGAACTGTAATGTTTCATTATCCCCAACGACTGGGAGTAGGATGCATTCATTTTCACAGTCTGGAATAAAGTCGGCATGGCGTTGATTGAAGTCGCCATAGATGTGAACTTTAACCTCTGGAGGAAGTTCAGATAAAATTTGTTCAGCAATTTGGAAGAAGGCTTCATAAGCATTTTTATAAGCATGGTCTGGTGGAAAATACACAGAGGCAAATACGTGTGTTTCACCTGCTATGTGTGATTTCACCCAAACATGCTCAAATTCATTAAATTTTGATGTGCTAATAATTTCTGAGTTATAATTGGCCGAAATGGCAATGAGAACTCCGCCGCCTGACTTCTTCTGAGACGTGTGAAAATTCCTGTCGTCTCTGAATACATTGAATGCACTTCCAAAAATTTCTTCACTACGTACGCTTTCGTCCCAGCTTGTTTCAGTTGCCAGGATAACAGAAAAGGAAGAGCTTAATATATTTTTGTAAATTTCCTTCATTTTGACTGGGCTTTTCATGCGATTAAAATTTTGACAGTAAATCAAAATTTCAGTCGCATTCTGTCTATGTGAAGAAATTGTTGGAAGTACGTTGTTTGATAATAAAAAATCATTGTTTACCTCTTTTGAGAGTACGTCGTTAATTTCTACTTCCAACGAAGGCGTCATTATTTGCGAAAATGGGCAGCAGAAGAAGTTGAATGAAATTTGTTGGTACTATTACGCATTTGCTGAAGCCGGTGTGTTCGTTCGCTGGACAGGAATCGCTGGTAAGATTTCAGATCGGCTGCTGCTTCAACTGCATTCAGACCATATTGAATGATGATGAACTTCTGCGAAGATGCGTTGTAAATGGTCTGGAGCCGTTGGCAAGCCTTCAGATACAACATTTTGCTTCTTGTTGTTGTTTTTTTTTTTTTCCTCCATCTTTGCACACTTTTCCCCACGGAAACTCTGGATACAGACGGCATATTCACATAATTTTGGGTTCGTTTGGCTGGCCTTCCAAAAACCCACGCCCCCCCCCGCTCGTTGTTGCTTGTTGTTTACGAAAGGTAAAACACGCACGCGGAAGCCCTACCCCCAGATGATGACGAAACCACAATGCCTTGTTATGGGTGATGAGACGTATGTAAAAGCAGACTTCCGGCAGCTTCCAGGGCTCCAGTTTTTCACTGCTCATCATAAATTCGATGTCCCTGAGGACGTTAGAAAGCAGAAGATGTCAAAGTTTGCCAACAAATATATGATTTGGCAAGCAATTTGCTCGTGTGGAAAACGGAGCACCCCATTCGTGACAACTGGAACGGTCAATGGGCAGGTGTAGCTAAAGGAATGCCTCCAAAAGCGCCTACTTCCTCTTCTGAGGTCACACGACGGTCCTACGATTTTCTGGCCGGATTTAGCCTTGTGCCATTACTCGAAAGGGGTTTAGGAGTGGTACTAGGCTAAGGAGGTCAATTTCGTGCCGAAGCATTTCAACCCCCCGAACACACCGGAACTGCGGCCAATTGAAAAATACTGGGCCATCATGAAGCAGGCACTACGGAAGCATCCTGAGGAAGTGAAATCGGAGGAAGATATGAAGAAAAAATGGATTGCCACGCAAAAAAAAAGTTGATCCAAATGTTGTACAGGACCTTATGAGTAGTGTAAAGAAGAATGTTCGTGCATTTGGATATGGAATTCAAATTGAATAAAACAAACATGGGACAATATTCACAACATGTTTTATTTTACTCCCTGAAAGTTTGAAGATGATTGGTTGAACGGGCGAATTTTGCCTAATATTGGTGTGTGTCGCAATTTGAGTGTACGGACTTTACAGCGATTCCCCCCCCCCCCCCCCCCCCCCTTGCCTGTTGAAATGACTTGATTATTTTTCTCGATCAACACTTTGCCATTGACCAATCTTTCATGACCATATCTTTCATGCCTTCTTGCTCCACTCATCTAACAGAAAATAAATTACTCCTGAGCTTGGGTATATACAATGCACCATCCATAACTACATTCAGTCGTTTTCCGTTTACCAGCATCTCAGCTCTTACAGGTCCGGCCAAATCCGTTTCCATTCAGTCACCACCAGCAATACGAACATTTTCCGGTAGTTTATACAGCTCTTCAAAATATTCTTCAGAATTCAACATGCGATTCGAAGCCCCGGAGTCTACGTAAAATTCAAACTGCTTGCCTTTTTCATAACTTCCGACAACTAACGCTTCTTCGTCAAAGCTTGCCAGAAACGCAATGTCCATGGTTGCCTTTTTCGCTGGTTTCAAATTTCTGTCGTCAATTACTAGATTTACTTACTATAGACTTTTCCGAAAAATAGAAAAAAACTTTCTTTCTCAAGTAAAAAAGACCATACTGTGATTTTTGATTATTTTATTCTCAAACATTAGTAAATATCAATGTTTTCTTTCCATCTTCATTTTAATTTGCTTGATTTTTCGTAA
Organism: Aedes koreicus; assembly: GCA_024533555.2. Taxonomy (NCBI): domain Eukaryota; kingdom Metazoa; phylum Arthropoda; class Insecta; order Diptera; family Culicidae; genus Aedes; species Aedes koreicus. The sequence continues at coordinate 3,205 of JAHHFK020005954.1, read as the reverse complement.
GGTAGGTGAGTTCACTAACTTTTCCCTTAACACTACTCATTAGATTCTGCACTTTTGGCCAATCTTTCTTAAATTTTTCAATACTATCCGCTGGTTTGATGTGTTTTCCCAGTTTTGCCTTCGTCGAAGCCCAGAAAGCCCAGAGAACACGCAAAAATACACCGTGAACTGAATCACGCAATCATGAACTAAATCACATTTAAATGGAATAATCCTGAAAACTTGAACTAGTTCACGGTCCGTTTTCATTTTCGGGAACGCCTTTGTTTCTGTGAAGAGGACACTTTTGTAACGCAATGAAAAGCAGAAGCTTTACTCAGTTTTGATGGAATTCGCTTCATCGTGTGCCTCAATACACTGGAAGGAAAATGGAGCGAATTGATACGGATCACCCTTTAGTACTATGAGGGACTGTCTTGGAGACATATTGCTCAAATTGTGAAAAAATCGAAGACTGATGTGCACAAAATCATCAAAAAGTTTAGAGAGGAGCATACTGTCGACGATCTGCCAAGATCCAGAACCAGAAGCAGCCCTATCAACCCGCAGAAGGAGAAGAAATGTGGTGAGCTTCTGTTGCCGGAAAAATCGAACTCTGCCCAACTGGGAAACTGGGAGTATCCGTTGGATTTGTCCAAAGCGTCATAAAAGGAATAACATCAGGACATACAAGAAAAACAAAAAAAAACGCCAAAACCGAGCGAGGAACAGCGGGAACGAGCCAAAGAGCGATGCCGGAAGCTAAATAAAATGGTAAGAAAACATCCCAATCGTTGTATTTTGAAGATGATGAAACATATTGCAAAACTGGACACAACTATGCTACCGGGGCCACAGTTTTATAATGCGGCGGTTGTTGGGGAACACGTACCTGATGACAGAAGAACGATCGGAATGGAGAAGCTCGGCAAAAATGTTCTATTTGCTCATGTGCCAAAAAAAAAGTTTGCCATTTTTCATCACTGGGATCATTAACGGTGAAGTTTATCGCAAGGAATGTACAAAAAAAAAGCGTCTTGTTCCTCTATATCGTGAACACATCGTCCCTCCACTGTTCTGGCCTAATCTTGCATCCGCTCACTACGCGGGATCTGATGAAGGATCACGGTATCAATTTTGTGCAAAAAGAGGATAATCCACCAAATTGTACTGAATTGCGTCCGATCGAGCGCTACTGGGCAATAATCAAGCGGCACCTATATTATATAACATTTTTACTTCCGACCTCCCCGATTTGCCTCAGGGTTGCAAGAAATCCTTGTTTGCTGATGACACAGGCATTTCCGCTAAAGGAAGAAGTCTTCGTGTCATTTGCAGGAGACTGCAGAAAAGTTTAGACATTTTCTCTTCTTATTTACAGAAATGGAAGATTTCTCCCAACGCTTCCAAAACTCAACTTATAATATTTCCACATAAACCTAGAGCTTCCTTTTTGAAACCTAATAGTAGTCACATAGTTACTATGAACGGTCCTCCAATTTCTTGGTCAAGTCAAGTGAAATACCTGGGTCTGGTGCTTGATCAAAAATTAAATTTTAAAGATCACATTGGAGGCATTCAATCCATATGTAATAAATATATAAAATGTTTATATCCTCTTATAAACAAAAAATCCAAACGTTGTCTGAAGAACAAACTACTAATATTTAAACAAATTTTTAGACCGGCCATGCTTTATGCTGTTCCAATATGGTCTAGTTGTTGTGCTACCAGGAAAATAACATTTTGAAGCTGCTTTCTTGGTACAGTACTAACGAAGTGCATAGAATTTCGAATGTTAGAACAAATGTCCAACAAAATAATTAATAATTTCAGACAAAAATCGTTGCAATCATTAATTCCCTTTATCCTTAGTTAAAATTAATTTTAGTTTTAAGATTATTATTAAGGTTGATACGTTACAGTACTAGTTGGAGCACCTAGATTAGCTGTATATATTAATAAATTTGAAACAAATAAAGAGTTAAAAAGAAAACAGAAAATTTTAATTTTCACGACTGAACACGCTAGTTTTATTTCGATTGCGAGCTTTGGTGAGATCTGTCTGATTAGAAATATATGTCAAAAACCAGTTTTCAGTTAACGCTAAATACGTGCCAGGTTAGGAAATTTTATCTGGATCTGAAATCTGGAAGTGTGTTGCAGTAGCCTTATCCAAAAGACATCGGTAAATGGTTACACGTGGAGCTTTATACGGGGACTATCCGAGCAGAGCGGAAAAGCTGGAAGGCCAAATGGCCCACGGCCGGGTTCGGAGGAAGTTCCTTCGCCGGGGAATTCTCCAACGGGGTAGGGCTGTTCCGCCGACGGGGACTGCCTGAGTAGAGCACGACAAAGTAGGGAACCAACTGGCTTCATGTTGGATTGTTGAATAAGGACAGTTGTACGAAGTAAGGAATGCTACTAACAGGATGGTTCGCTGAATGGCGACAGTAACTAATACAACTAACTGCAAGCGATGGGCTTGGCATTATGACACGATGTATCATAAAGTTTGAAGGCATCTGACTTCAGGGCAGTTCGCTGAAGAGTGAAGATGTAAATAAGCAACTATCTACTTATAGGAGCCAAAGGACTGAGCATGAAGTGGGGCCGACAGCACTTACACCTCTCCCCTTCAAAGTAATACTGGAAGGTGATGCCGGAAGGGAATTCAGGTGACAGGGAACCTAAGAGAGCGTTTTAGTGAATTTCACACAGCACCAAATCTGTTACACACTGGCATGAGCATGAACAACGCACCACATCAGGCCAGTCTTTAGAAGATTTTGAAACTCCTAGATGTGGCTTCGGACATCATGCGAGGAACTACAAGGGCCCTGACAGATCTGATCTGAGGAAATGCGATGAGGATGGTCTTATAACTAGACTGCTCGATAAAATTTAGGTGTATTCTCTGCAAAGGGGAGGACGGCAACGCCCATGTGACGAGAGGTTTCAAATGGGCGGTGTATAAAAAGGCGGCGGCAGGCCAGTAGTTATGGAGATCACCCTAATAAAGCTCAATCATTGCGACGTTGCACAGCATTGTTGTGCCAGTCGACAATGGAAACAAAGTGTGTAGTGTAGTGTGAGTAGTTGCTCTTGTGACTGTTTCAATGGACAACCCCAAGTGAGACGATTCTACAATTCAAACTGAACAATGCATTAGGTCCTCAGTAATATTGGGAGACTCTCTTCGTCGACTTTCTCTTTGCGTTCCTAC